>OZ024902.1:100241424-100841424 GCA_964017125.1 Flabesymbios commensalis
TAAATATGTTTGTATAAACCATGGACACCAATTTTTTTTTAACTTGAAATCATTATAAATTTCTTAGTTTGTCTTTCTGCTTCATTTGAATACCTGTGTCTCAGGTGAGAGGGAGGTTGATTTTCCATGTTGCCGGGACATCCGAAAGATATAACAGATTTTTAAATTTTGATTTATTTGTTTTCAACATAAAAATAGATAGGCTTACACCGGTAAAAAATATAAAAACCCCATATATTTCAATTAAAACTAGCCTGAGCCATTGCCAAGTTATAACTATGAAACGGTCTGGTCCACTTTTTCCCCCTTGAACACATCATAAATGACCCCCTCAGTACAACCCTGGGTACGGATTTATGAACGAACAAACGAAAGTTTGCGATCAAAAATATTCTCCACATTTAATGCTAAAACATTGTTAAAGCGTCTCGACTTGTTGATCACATCAATAACAATACTTTTCACATTAAAAAACGTCTCGAATTTTTTTTAATGTGAATAGTATTGTTATTGATGTGATTGTGATTACCTAAGCAATATTTATTTATTACATTCACGATTACAGGTCATAAATATTATTTTATGATTTTTTCCTATGGAGAAAGCAAATTTTCGATCTTGATTGATTAAATCAGATGTTGATGAAATTCAGTACAAAAATTGTATTGTAAATTACCGATATATGTCTAAATCGTCAAAAAAGTACATTATTTTTGTTTCACGCCGTGTGATCGCTTTAACAAATTAATAATTACTGGGGGCACTGAAGGTGGTGGGCGACATTAATATCACTAGCAATTAACAGTCACAGTCACTGCAAAGAGTTGATCATTGTCGCTATACAATACGTTTTGTTCACCACTGACAGTTGTGAAGGCCTACATAATTTTTTTTGATAGAGTGCGCGCAGCGTGCGTCTGACGCGAGATTATGCATTATTTCTTTTATAAACCTATATTATAGTGTTTTTATCACCTGGTGAGGTCGGTGTATTGACCTGTTCACAAAGCAAGACAACAACGTAATGCATTTTGGAAAGGTCTCTAGATCAACATACTAAAAATGCCCCGACATGCCTCTTGGGGAAATATGTCAAATTTGTATATATCCAATATGGCCGCCAAATTTTCAAAAAGCTGGGGATTTGTTGATATAACTGATTCTAAGCGAGCTATTTTTATGATTATAAAGTTTGATATGACTAGGTGGACGTTTAGAGGACAGAGAGGCTTACTTAGGTAATATTTCGAATTTGCATAAATCCAATATGGCCGTATTATTTTTATGTATTTATATGATTTATGATTTATGATTTATGTATTATATCACCTCCTATACTAATACTGTCATACAGGTGCACAAAATCCAGGAAATCCTCTTTATATCGACAAAGGAGGTTATATTTTGGTCGCTTTGTCCTGTTTGTACGTCCGTCAGCAGGATTGCTGACAAAGTAATGAACGAGTTTGCATGCATGAAACTTTTATCAGAGGTGTATCTCGGGCCAAGAAACAATCTAATAAATTTTGGGGATGATCTGGATTACATCCGGATCCAGGATCCGGATTGCGATCCGTATTACACGGCGGAGGTTTGCAATCTCTAACAAATTATCTAGTAATATATGTTATTGGTGTGCAACTTCCATTTTGCTTCAATCTATCTAATTGATGATTCGACTTTAAAACATTACGTCTTTTGCCTATGAGCAAAGTGTATCAGGATACAGACATTTCAAACCGTATGTCAGATCAAGTTGTTCAGTATGAGGCGGATAAAACACCACTACCATAGATGGTTGTAAGTGTGTAACACATTCCATGGTATAGGCAAGATAGTCATTATCACACAAGGAACCAAAATAAATCATCTGCATCTCTTGATGCCGTTTGGAAAGCCTCGTGTGGCTGCAAAAGAGGCCAGTTACTGGCTAGTTTAATACAAATGGCGCAGAAAGGCAGCCACCCTGGACAATCTTCAATATTGTATCTTACTATGATTCATGTGAATCCAAGCAGCTTAAGCTAAATGTGTCATCCCATGCCAAGAAATAACACCTATTATAACCTTCGACCACCCGCTCTGGTGGAAAGCACCTCAGATACGTGGAAGTCAGAGGCAGAATATCATACATGTATAGGGACCTCCGGTCATTTGTATTACGCCTTGGCTTCCATACTGTAATGAGCTTACTTGGATCCATTGGTCATATAATGATAGGGTCTGGCCTTCAAGATGCACATTTATGCCAGTAATGTAGTCAGTCATATGTTGTGTAGAAAAGCTTGTGAAAAGCCATCAGAGAACCCTTTTTATTTCATGCTTTACTTAATGCCATGATAGCCTAGGCCTTATGTTCAAAATTGTACATGTAGAGCTTTGTGAAAAGAACCAGTTAACACGGAACAACATCCAGAGCAGCTACATGTACCTTAGGATGATAACAGTGAGCGAAATAACCAAACTCAAATGGACTCACAAAACAACATTATACGAAACAGAAGCTGAACCACAAAAGCAGCATTTTCTAGAGCAGCTTGTCGAGTTCTATTGTGAAGTCACATCAGGTACCCTTTCACTAACTGATGTCCAATCATCACCTCTTGTTAAGGAGTTCAGTGAAGTTTTCCTGGATATAAATAATTATTTGCAGACATTCCGAAATTCCACATTGTGGCTCAAGTACACGGACATGGTGGATATACTTAGACAATTCTTTAATTTACTTTAAAGCAGAGTGATTAACAGGTAATTGAAAGATGCATTTACAAGCCACACATGCCATTATAGGCCTACCTATTTTTACAGAAAGGGTCACAATCTGTGAACAAAATCATGATAAAACTACACCAGAAGTATAAACCTGTTTTTTTCAGTGAAGATAAGACTAGTGATGAACTCATAAATATTTATCTACAACTAGTCTTCCAGTCTGGTGGTGACTTATGAAAGCAGATATAGATAGGGCACCATACAAGAGCTTTAGATTTGAGAGAACAAGCTCGATTGTCAGGGTTTACGCCAGGAATGTTTGAGTGGGGGGTCCAAAAGGTGTGGGGTCTGGGGTGGGGGGTCATTCCCAAAGAGAAAAAAAAGTTTTAAATGTTATTGCTCAGAATGGCATACTTCAACAGGAATGACAGCAAAATATGGAATATATTTTCATTTTCTTTGCAAACAGGGGGGATATCCACCTTTGGTGTTGAGTGGGTGGGGGGAGGGTCCGGACGTAACCCGATGGTTTTATTTGGATCATTCAGGAAAGTTCAATATTTTATATATTTCACACTTTGTACAATGATAGATATTACGGTTTTAGTGAAAGTTTGATATATGTATATGAGGTACATGTGCTAGTTAGATGCACAATAGACATATAAATAATGGACTGGGTGGTGGTGAATGTAGTATTATATGACACTGTAACTAACAAATGTCCTCGACAACTACTACTAACCTGTAAATGTTAATGAAATCTATTGTTTATTTTCTAGGTAGCCCTACATGCTACCTATTTCTCTGCAGAATATTATTTTCGGACTAAGTAAATAGCCCAGCCGTAGGCTTACATACATAGCTAGTTTTTTGCAAACAATGTTGGACAGTCTTACAATAATTATGTTCTGTGTTCATGTTAAATGTTTGCTGGTAAAATAGATCACTGAACAATTATTTGTGCGGCCATATTAGATTTATGCGAATTCTGAAAGGACTTATTTCTTAGCTTTTTATCATCCAATAAAACTAGGTTCAAAAGTACAAAATAAATTTAATAAACTCCTCATAATGGCTTATGTCGTGCTGATTATATGAAATAACAGGTAGTTATTTAGATTATTGGCGAACATTTTGGATGCATGCAAATTCTGAAAGTACATATTTGAAGCTTTTATCATCTAAAAGATGCATGAGTTTACTATAAATGTTATTAAAATGTTCAAAGTAGCTTGCTTAGCACTAGTTATAGGAATGAACAGGTCGTATTCTGGACAATCCTGCTCACGGACGTACACACAAGCCAAAACGACCAAACCATAACCTCCTTTGACGATATAAAGAGGATTTCCTAGATTTTTTACACCTGTATGATGGTATTAGCATAGGAGTTGATATAATACATAAATCCCATCTTATAAACAGCCAACTATTAAAATAAATGTAGATGTTGGCAGTTTGTCTTGTAAATAAGACATTTTGAAGAATTTGGGCGGCCATATTGGATTTATGCAAATTCGAAATATTACCTAAGTAAGCCTCTGTGTCCTCTAAACGTCCACCTCGTCATATGAAAGTTTGAAATCATAAAAATAGCTCGCTTAGAATCAGTTATATCAACAAATCCCTAGCCTTTTGGAAATTTGACGGCCATATTGGATTTATGCAAATTTGACATATTTTCCCAAGAAGCAGCATTTCGGGGCATTTTTAGTAGGTCTATGTTGTTCTAGAGATCTTTCTGAAATGCATTCCAAAAAAAATATTCTGTTGCAATTTGTGCTGGGTCAGGCCCTCAAATGACCTAGATTGACTAGACTATTGGGGTTACTAGACTGACCCCTTTTAGCCCGCCATCCGTATCCGCCGTAATGCCGCCCAGACTTTCCGTAATGAAATGATAATGAGCTTATTGCTTATCACACAACAAAAGACTCTTCTCAGTGCCCCTGTTGTCTCTGGAAAAAAGAGTTCAGTTTGTTAGCATGCATCCGTCTGAACGGCTGCCAGCAATTGATGCGTAGTTGTTTTTATTTTTTATATTTTTTTGCAGTATTTAAAACCATACGCACAAATTCTGCACAGTTGATCATGGCGCTTACAACACTATTGAATATAACATAACATATAAATATAAAGTTATGTTAAAAAGTAAACATATGGACAAAATTGTTATTAGTTAGGTAAAGTAAATTCTAACTTCTTTTTAAAAATGTTCACAGAGTTTGCTGCCTTAATACTTTAATTCTGCTTTCTGTCCCCTTTTTTGTAATTAAAACTGAAATTTTAACTCCGTCAATGTGAAATGCATTTTAAAAGAAGCTGCTTTTGGTTGAATTAGAGTGAGAGAGTATTTTAGTAGTTGTTTACATAAATAAAACTACAAATAACATTTAATTAAATTTTAAATCAAATTTACCCTCATTATATTGGCATGTATGTATTGTACAATGGCCTCCGAAATACATTTTCAAATTAGGCTTGTTATGATCCCATTTCTTTTTTGTCTTTATAATGATGAACCAATTTTTTTCAGAAAATGGGACTCAAGTGTTTAGAGATCTCGTAGATGCGCTTAAAACATGACTTTTACGTGCAATTATCGTGCTTTGTCAACTCAGAAACGATAATGTCAACTCAGCAACTATATAATTTCACAATAAAATCACTGTTCTGTCTTAGCAATTTTTATTTCAAAAAGTGTTATAACTACTAACATATCACTAAACTATCATACAAAGCAATTTATGATATTTAAAATTTGAAAATGATGATATATATATAAATAATTCGTTGCTGAGTTAACATTTTATTTTTACGGTCCTTCACAAGAACACATATTTTTTTTAAATCTGTTTGAGATTAAGCTCTGATATTTTAATTGTGTATCACATAGACCCTACCCTCTATATCTAACCTTAGTATATATAATTTGAAGCGACTTATTTTTTTTCAAAAATACAGATTGAAAGACCCCTTAAATTGTATAATTGCATTGTATAGCGCCCAATGACTGACCGTAAAACACGATTTAAGCACTGTTAAATCTTTATTTCGTTTTCGAATCCCACATATACAAGGATTAAGGAAGACTAAACAGGTTACAATAAATAATAACGTGCTATTATACCGTTCTCCAGTGGTATTATTTGCTATTCGCCGTTTGTACGGAATCCTACTGATAATACATTGCACTGTATAGGGCCCATTGACTGACAATAAAACACGATTTGGGCACTGTTAAAATCTTTATTTCGTTTTCAAAATCCATCTATACAAGCATTAAGGTATACTACGAATGTGACAATAAATAAAAACGTGATATTATGCCGTTTTCTGGTGTTATTCTTTACTATTCGCCGTTTACATAAAGCCCCATTGATAAGACATTACACTGTATAGCGCCCATTAAGCGACAATAAAACACGATTTAAACACTGTTCAAATATTTATTTGGTTTCAAAAATTCAGATATATCATCAGTAGGGCATATTATACATGATGAAATACAAAAAAATCGATACCTTGCCGTTTTCTGGTCCTTTTCGTTACTATTCGATATTTGTGTTACTATTTGTTACTATTCGCCGTTTCGGGGTAGGGGGCGAAACGAGACTGAATCTGAATATAGGCCTATATACGCGACACTACACGCTTAATAGCGTTATCAGAGTCTTAATTTGAAGCGGGGGCGAAATGTCTCTCATACGGGGGAGGGGGATTTTTTTTCGTAAGTGCAAAACGTCTAACATGGGGCGTGAAGTGAAACATCTTGGGGTGCAAAACGATTATGTGGCGAAAAAAACTGTCATAATAATAATAAATAAATAATACTTTTATTGACAAAGAGAATCAGTATGATACAAATGTCAGTGTTGTAAAAATAAAAAGTAGTCTATGGTATCAAATAATATTCATAATAAAAAATGCATAGAAGTATATGGTTATGAAAATATACCTTTTACACATTAGACAAAAAATATGTATAGATTTTATGTAGACCTAGGCCTATAATAAAAATACATCTCCTTTCATTTCAGTAGGAGCACTTATAAGCACATTTTGAAGTGATCAGTATTCCCCACAGGAATATTGATCGAAATTCTTTAACATCACAAAAAAAAATTCGGAGAAGTCTAGTTTAAACAGATATATATTTTAAATTTGATTCAGGCTTGCACTTATGTCAGGAATGCAAATTTGTACTAAATGGAATATGTTAAAGAACAATATATATTACAGCATTTACATCTGTTTCATATCTAACTTTACACAATTAATATTTAGCCTCATGCCTTAACAATAAATTTTGCTAATGAAAGCAATACATTCATATTTTGCGAGGTGAGGATTGAGATAAATTTTTCCTTATTTGCCTGAGTCAGGAAATTTGGTATATCTCTCGTAATTTCATCAAATAAAATGTTACGGTTTTCTGAATGAGACACACATTCTGTAAGAAAATGATATTCATCACCCACTTTTCCAGGACACGCAGCACAAAATCGCTGATTGGCTGGTGTTAAAGGCCGGGTATATCTACCGGTTTCAATTTCTAAGTGATGGGAACTAAGGCGTAGCCTTGAAATTGCATAGCGAAATTTTGGAATGTTAAAGAAAAGATAGGGTTCTGGCATGAATGTGTATTTAATTTCTTTATAAAGTCTAAGCTTAGAATTCTTAACAGAATTATTGATCTCATCTAGCCAATGCTGTCTGAATATAGATTCAAGATGATGACGTATATATTTAGAAAGAGTTTTTTTTTGAGGAACATCTGTCCACAGTTCTGCAAGTTCAGCCTTTTCCATAATATCTTTTACTTGAGATACCCATGTTTTATGACCAATGTGATGCAGGCCCTCTAGGACTGTATACATTTGCTTAACAATATTATCTTTCGGAAGATTCACAATTCTTATCCAATATTTAATTGTTTTACATATTATTTTTTGATCTATTGGATATTCTCCTAAATCACCATAAACACACAAGTTTGCTGTTGACTGTTTAACTTTAAGAATGGATTTCATATTCTTCATTTGAAAGACATTTAGTTTGGTTCTAAGAGTTTGATTTATCAGTGGAAACCATATCTCACATACATATAAGATAATGGGTAATACTAGAGAATTAAACAATTTCATTGCTACTATGGGTGGTACTTGACCTAAACATTTGCAAAATTTTAGTACTTTGAAAGAAGCTTTAAGAGCACTAGAGAGAGATCCATCCAAGTGTTTGTTAAAAAGACAAGATTCACTGCTAAAAATAGCACCTAGATATTTGTATTGCTTGGTTACTTCAATAACCTGATGGTTAAAATGAAAAATATGTGGTTGATTTGAGGCTTTCTTAGATCCAAAAATCATCACTTTAGTCTTTAGAATATTAACAATCATTTGCCAGTCAGAACAATACTGTAACAGTTGATCCAATTGTGTCTGAAGACCCTCAGGTGTGTTTGACATTAGAATGAGGTCATCTGCCCACAAGAGGTGTAATAAAAGTAGTTCATTACTTATTACAATCCCACATTTCTTGTTTAAGTAATCACCAATGTCATCGAGAAAACCTTTAAACATGTCTGGACTATTAGGTCCACCCTGATTAACTCCGAGAGTGTCATGTAACAACTCAGATAGTAAACCGCCAGTACATATTTTAGACTTTGTTTTGTTATACATGTCATACAATAGCCTAATAAGATTTCCATCAATTTGCTTTTTTACTAATTTATAGAATAACATGTTTCGATTCACAGTATCAAAGGCCCTCTTAAAATCTACGAAAGCAACATACAATGGCTGCTTAAGAAACTCTGCTCTCTGAATTGCTCCTACTAATAAAAACATGTTATCTGAGGTGGAACTGTTTTTCTTGAAACCACCATTAATAATAATTGGGTGCTGACAATCGAGCGGCCAGTGCACAGTCATGTGACCAAACAAAATGGCAGCCTCCATTGAAAATGTTGATTTAAAAATTAATGATAACAAAGATAGCTCTACATCTCAAATTGATAACAAATTATTAAATAATGTTTTAATTGAACTCAGACGTAAATGTTCTGCTTATAGAGAAGCATGTGATGGTAAAATGATCTTTTTATTTTGTTGACATACTGAATGAATCATTAGTTTCTTTGATTATCGCTCACCATGGACCGTTTGATTTGATTATTTCAAACCAACCAGCTTTTCAGCATATTGATGGGTATCACTGTGTTAATACAGGAGCTCAACTCTCTCCCCAAAAAGGAGCACACCCTCATATTATAGTTCCCATTTAATGATTTCTTTAATCTTGTCAATCTCCATATTTCTTTTTTCCAATTTTTTCAAATACTTTGTTTGTAGCCTACTATTTTTTCCCATATTTTCCTTTGTGTTAATACAAAATCTCTTCCCTTCCTCTTTGTTTCCCCTTCCAATTACCACAGATTCCAAATATATTGTAATTTTCAAATTGTCCCCCATTTCTCTAATATATTCACTAAAGTAATACAGTAATGCAACCTTGTCTTCCTCTTTGTTTCCTTTTCACTATTAAACGGTATAAATTAATGAATGGTGCCTGTCTCAGGAACTGCGTTGGACCTGGAAGAGATTTGTCGCTCCATCGACGACACTCCAACTTGTTGTGGGCGGGGGTTCTGGCGTCGCCTCTAATGCCCGGCCGTTCGTCCGTCCGAATTTTCCTTTTTGAAGCAGATCTCGGAAACCCATGATTGGCTCAGCCCTAGGCATAGTCAGGCTAGTGCTTAAGTTAAAATGGCTTATTTTAACTGAAAGGACATGCAAAATATGAAATAAATTTCTATTTTCTTTGCCAAATATGGGGGGATATCCCCCTTTGGTGCTGAGTGAGGGTTGGGTCCGAAAACCCTGCACGTCCCCTAGCCTAGACTAAGCAGGTGTAGATGTGCCTTTTGGGGGTTATGACCTTTGACATACTTTTTGACCTATATCTCTCGGCCAAAATACTAATAGCTTTTTTTACTTCAATTTTGTGTGGTTTCAAGGAGGGTTATGCCCTGAAAAATTGCAACAATCAAATTTAAAATGTCCAACTAGTGGCATTTATTGACTATAATATGCTTAATATCTGGAAAACTGTGTCAAATAGCTACACCATTACTATAATACCAAATTTGAGACTTTATGGAATTTGGTGACCTTTGGCCTCTTGCTAATTACAGGCGGATTATTCCCCCTTGGAGGTATTGTATGGTTTAAATACTGGAAAATAATATTGGATATTAAATATTACTAGAGGGGAATTGTGACTTTTTAAGTACGATAAAAATAATGCTTGGACTAGGTTTTATAAGTTTTTTGTCTGCCATTTTGAATTTTGTTGGGTTATTTTTATCATGACAGATTGATTGGAATTTTTCTCACTGATTTTTGGCACCCATTTTGAATTGAAATTTTAGAATATAGACTTTAGAATTCGGCCTTCAGACTTTAGACCCCACTGAGCTTTTGTACTTTTATATTGATATATAGGCCTATCTGTTTGTGAAATGGAGACACATTCAGATGGCCCAGTAAACACATTGACTTGTCTCTGTTGGCTAGATGTTGTATCTCTGTCTGCGACGTGGGCCCAACATTAAAACAACATTGGATCGATGTTTTGTGTTTGCTGGAATTACAACTGTTATTTTAATTTTGCAATGTAGCATTTAAAAAGTTTCTAATTGTGCAAGTAGGCTCTTGCGCAAGTATTTGAGCACTTCCGCACTCACGCAAGTAGGGCCTACTTGTACACTTCCAAAAGTACTTGCACACTTGGGTACTTCCACAAGTACTTGAGCACTTGTTTGCACTCAAGCACTTGCGCATGTACTTTCTCAAGCTCTTGTGCACTTGTGCAACTCCTTACACACTATGAATTTGCGCAAGTAATTGCACACTTTTGCACTTGAGCAAGTACTTGCGCACTTACGCACTAGAGCAAGTACTTACTCACTTGCACACCTGCATACTTACTTGTGCACTCACACACTTTTGCATGTACTTGCGTACTTGCGCAAGTACTTGCTCATGTACTTGCGCAAGTACT
This sequence comes from Flabesymbios commensalis, assembly GCA_964017125.1. Lineage (NCBI taxonomy): Eukaryota > Metazoa > Annelida > Polychaeta > Terebellida > Flabelligeridae > Flabesymbios > Flabesymbios commensalis. The sequence goes on from OZ024902.1 coordinate 100,252,210, forward strand.
TGAGCACTAAGGCACTCACGCAACTACTTGTGCACTTACACACTTCACATGGTTCCCAGGGGTTCTTGAAAAAAAGAAAAGTCTATGAATTTGAAAGAAAGAATTCCAGGCCTTGAAAATCCTTGATTTTTGTAAAAACATAAATAAACCGGGGAAAGTCCTTGATTTTCAGCAACCTGTGATGTTTTGCTGTTGCTGGCGACAGCTAGCTCTTTAAATGAAAGAAAAAGCTACCATTAAATAACGATGTGGTTCAGGAATGTAGTGTGGCTATTTTATCAATATAAAGTCAAAAGACAAATATCAATAAACAATGTATTAATATAAACAAATATTAACTTAGCGCGCGCGAGCACCTAAACCCTTACACTGCTGCATAAAATTTGCAGCATTTGTGGTTGCCCACTAAGTAATATCTGGCACGTTTTTTTTTTTTAAATGTTCATCTGATGAACAACTGATACTTAAAGCCAATAAATTACAAAGTCAGTCACTGTCAGTCAGTCATCTTTAAAACGCAAATGGAAGGACACCACAAAACGAAACTGGAAAAAAAAAATTAAAAAAATTTAAAAAAAAAAAATTCATTTTTTTTTTTTTTTAGAATTCATCCGGTCGGGCAGCCGGCATTTCCGGCACTGTGGTGAACCTTGATTGAATCATCAATGAGAATGTCATCCATAGGCATAACATTTGTTTTTTAATTCTTATTTGGCAATGTATTATAGATCAATCCAGGTATTTCTGGTTGAGTTGGAGTGTAATGTGTGTGACACATTAACAGAACCATAGCGTGCACAGTGTCAGCCTTGATTTGTCAGGTATTTTTCACACCTGATGTCCGCACCTGGCTGCACGTTGAGTTGTGTCAGACTGATCGCAGCGTGTCAGTTTTGCTTACAACGAAAGTAATGATTGTTTTTTGCACTGGCACAGTAAGAAAGAAACAGTTTTCATTTTTTTTTGAACTTTGAAATGATTAAATCCACGACGGCGGAAAAAATAAATATAAAATTTTAGAAATTTTAATTTTTTTTTTGTCATTTTTGGAAGTTTTTGGTGGCGATTCGATAAAACAATTAAATAAATTTGTGTGGCCTTAGTGATCTAGAAAATCCTGAATAAATCTGGAACAACAACTGGGAATTCCCAAGTTTATGTGGTCTTTGTCATTGTCATATTACTTCAATGTTATCAGTGTCTTGTAATAATAATGATAGATTATAAATAAGTATCTATAACTCACAAGCCAAACAATTGCTAATTGGTAATTGGAAGTGTAGTGCAATATTTCAGCTGATTGTTCATAATGGTAGGTTAAAAAATATATATTCATACTAAAATAATACATGATAAAATTTGATCATATCTACTGCCAAGTAGATTTTATGAAGGAGTTATATAGTTTTTATAGTCATACATATGTGTACTTGCTACCATATATACAAAATATTCGATACTGTGTAGGTACATATAATGGAGACTGTCAGCTTAGAAAGTCTGTTAAATTTTAGAAGTCCTTCCCCACCAGCAACAATCACTGACTTTTTCTAATGTTTAAAGTGATAAACTTTCTAAGATAGTATTTATTGGCATAGAGTGGTTCCCTAAAGAAACTTTTGCTTTAAGAAATCATATTTCCAAGAGATTAAAGCCACATATGGATAAAAAAGCCAGTAAAATATAAGGTCCGATAACATCATAATGTTTATAAGGCTCAGAATACACCAGTAAAACAGATTTATATCAGAAGAGGTAGACTGCACCTATACATGTAGGAAACAGTACTAGATTAACCTACACCCCCCCATTTCCTTTTCTGGATACACCACTGATCTCTTGAAGGCTAACTCCTATACTATACTGATACTTAATTAACATAGTTTGGAGAGTCCCCAATCCTGACTTTTGACTTCATGCACCCTCAAAGTGTCAGGTCATGGTTTCCCATAAGACATAGGTATATCAAATGTATGCTGCGGCAGATCCAACAAACGCAAGATACAATGTGCATATCTGTACAACTAAACATGGAATGGAAATGTTATGTCTTGGTGAACAGTGAAAATATTGTAATACCTCAGCAGCTGATGACCTCTGAGGTTGGATTTATTTCGTCAAAAATATCTAAACTTCGATATGTATTCAATAACAAAATGTGGCAACACTGGTATTAAAGCTGTTTATAACTATATGAATTAGGATTTTGTTATCACAAGGATATTTATTTAATGCTCATTCCCAAATTCAGCCAAGTAAAATGTTATAGTTTTCTTATATACCTCACCATCCCCCCCCCCCACATATTTCAGACTGCCAACATGTTTTTTATTGTTATTTGGGATGCCCATCAGAAATTTGAATGGGTGGCTTACTTTCATACAAAAATTTTCACGGGACTTGAAAAGCTCCTGGACTAAAAATTTTAAATGAAGTAGAGATCAGCATGTTTTTTGTAAATATACCTAGTCTGTGTCTAAACACCCCTAAGCCACTGATGACGGTTACCGTAGTCCCAACATGGCAAATAAAAAAAACGAGGAGAATAGTCTATATGTTTACTGTATGTTTACTGTTTTGTCCGGTTCTTCAAACTTATTATTCTGTGCAGGTTATGTTAGAAGCTATTTCTCCCTGAGTTTTCATCCAATCAACATGGAATTTGGACACCATATTCCCAGAGCAGTCAGGTATTCTGCTATGACTTTTCTAAGTCATCCAGCATGTTCTTCCGGATTTATCCAGGATTTTCTGGATCACTATGCTCTTCAAAAGCAAAAGGTAGTATGTACTTACCTGTAAAGTGAGCAGATACTGCCTCACTATGTTCTTCAAATTCAAAAGGCAGTATCTGCTTACTTATAAAGTAAGCAGATACTGCCTTCTGGCTTGCACGGCAGTAGGCCTATAATAGGGTCCAATGTTGGTTCAATGGTGTACATGTCGGGTGATTCTCCATTCATTGCTTGAATCAAACCGACTCTACTTTTTAGTCTCTAGATTTCATAATAAAAATACATTTATCCAATGTTTCAATTCCGGGCCAGCATTGCAGGAAGTGGCCCAGTATTGAACCAATATTGTGTATTTGGTATGGACAGTTGAAACCTTTTAAATGCTACAATTAAAATAACAGCTGCAATTCTATTCAAACACAAAACGTTGAATCAATATTGTTTTAATGTTGGGCTAGCGTCGGGGATAGTGGTACATTAAGTCAACATTAAGTCAACAGAGAGACAAGTCAATGTGTGTACTGGGCACACTGAATGCAATTTAATTTGACAAACAAATATATATTTATTTAAAAGTGCTTCTGAAATTTGAAGTCTGAAGTCCGAAGTCTGGAGTCTAAAATTCCAGTTCAGAATGGCTGGCAAAAAACTCATACGCGAAATTCCAATCAATCTGTCATAATAAAAATAACCCAACAAAATTCAAAATGGCCGCCACAAAAACTCATAAAACCTAGCCCAAATATTATTGTTATTTGAAAAGTCAGAATTCCCCTCTAGTTTTATTTGATTTGATATTTCCAAATATTAAAAAATGTTCATCACTGTTAATCATCAGCAACTAAAGTTTATTTTGGTGCATAGCTGGCATCTTAATTGTATTACATTTCAGAGTAAGAACAGTGTAAAATATTGATGCGAGAGACAGTAACTTCCATAGTGGGAAACAGTAACTCCACGTAGAAAATTGAGCGAGATGACGGTAACTATTGTAATATAGTTCAGTGATGAAGACGGTAACTTCTATTTTAAGATGACGGTAACTTTCTTTTTAAAATAGCAATGACTTGCTAAAATTTCGGTGTATATAAATTTATGTGATATAATTTTAGTTTGCAGCTCCAAAATATTTATGCAATTTTTGTTGCAAAGCAACATGTGATACGAATGATATCATAAGCCATTACCAGATATTTAAAATGCTATTATTTTCTACTTAATACCATGTAAAATATACGTCATTTCGGCCGAATATGACACATTAAATGAATGTGGTAAAATGTTAGTTTACTGTATAGTACGTTTGGCCAACATTAAAACACCATTCTTATTCATGGAGTTTTTCCCGGCCTAAACATGGTAAAACATAACAGAATTATATAGAGTAAGTACATCCAGTGAAAATACATATAATTATTATTAAATTTGTTTTAGCATAGCCTTTTTAGGGTGTAACGTACTGATTGTCTTGCATTTGGCGATAATATTATGCATACTGCTAATAGCTGAAATAGATAAAGAGCTCTCTCTTTATCTATTTCTGCTAATAGTGATAGGTTATAAAAACCTGTATTTAAATTACATTTATATTACCATGCTCTAGGGGTTACACAGTTTTAACCGACTGATGAGATATAGGCGGATCCTGTGTTATTATTCTGATTACTTGGTCTTACAGCCACATATACATAATTATGATACTGGTAATGTTCTACTGCATTGATCAACTTGACTGTGTGTTATATATTTGCCTCCCAAATTGTCAGACAACGACAAGGTTTTCATTATTAAAAAAACAAGAGGAAGGATGAAAATCCATGTTATTCAAAAGGAGTAAGATTACATAGATGTGTTGATGTCAACAAAACTACTATATAATGAGGGTACGTAATAAGTTTCAAGCTGGCGACTGTGATATATGGTCAGGTTCACTATGTAATTTCGTTGGAAGTCGCTGGTAATTTTGGTTTTAATGCATTTTTGGACACTTTTATGTACATGTATCTTGTGTTGAAAACTGGATTTTTCTATTTTTGTAAAAATGCAAATAGCCGCCATCTTGGTTTTCAAAATGGCCGCCAAATTAAACATATTTCACCTATATCTCCACATCTAGGACAAGTGTCTGAAGAGTAGTGTCATCTCATTCATCTCACCATCCTCAGGAGGTTTTCCTTGCTAAGTTTGGCCTATATGTGCGCAAAGGTGCCCTAAAACCCTATTCATTTCTAGGACAGGTATCTTCCTAAAAATAGTGTCTACCCCTAATTTTGATTCACAAGGAATCCGTTGCTAGCACTTGAATGTGTTATATCGACCGGAAGTTTTAGATTTTAAGATATTATGTATTTGAAATGAAAAAAAAACATTTCATAAAATTTATGGCTAAAATTTATTCTGAAGTGAAAAAGGAAGAATTTGCATTGGTAACAAAAACCAGACTCTATCCAAACAAATGAAATAAAATTAATGGGGTTTAGGCCACCTTTGTGCACCGAGTGAGTGGGGAGGAAGCATTTAGTTTCTTTGAAACTTGGAGGCCAGAGTGGAGTTCGAACCAGCAATCTCCGACTTTCCAAGCAGGCAGCTTTAACCACTGCACCAGGGCCCCCACCTCTATCCAAACAAACAAGGGCGGGGGCCCTGGTGCAGTGGTTAAAGTTGCCTGCTTGGGAAGTCGGAGATCGCGGGTTCGAACCCCACTCTGGCCTTCAAGTTTCAGAGAAACAAAATGTTTCTTCCCCGCTCTCTTGACGTCGTAGATGGCGGACCAACTTTAAATTCACATTTTGTCAATTTATCGTTGTTTGGTACTGTTTGGTATTCTTTGGTACATGAGGTAGCCTACTGGAATGCTTGCTAATAGTAACTTGCTAGTACTTTCAGCCCAAACCATTAGGGATCTGTTCCGTCTGTTGCTTGATGTACTGCATGGCACGGAAACACTTGTCTACAGCAATCATCCAAGGGAAGCTGCAGCCTACACATGTCTGGCCATAATCTTCGGGTGGATTGCCAGTGGCACCCCTAGTTCCTCCGCTAACAATAGTGTCAATGCAGCCCTCACATCAGTGCAGGCGCTGGTGTTGGCCGTGGTGGGGCCTGTTTGACATTAAAGAATGATTCAACTGCAAAACGCGCATGCCTGGGACGGTCAAGTGTAGGCCAACAGTAGCCTATTGAGTACAGATTGACGGCATTAATATAGCCACTGAACTGATTACAAGATACTACTTAAACGGGACATTGATCCAATGCTGTTTCAATGCTAGGCCAACGTCAGTCAGTTTGTTTGCAAGCTAGCGACCAAGTAGAGGTAAGGGCCAAGAGCTTTGAATTATAAACTCATAGATGTCGCTCAAGTATATATGAACTTGCTGTGATTTGAGAACTTGCTCTTAATGAGGCTTTAGGTATGAAACGCATATTTAGTATTATTATGGAATAGGGACTTGGCCTACCCACGGGCACTATTGCCTTCTGGGGGACCCTTGTCCCGCGAATTTTAACAGTTGACTACACCTTTAATTTTCTCACGTGTTCGCTGGATATACGATGCACTTAGTGCCGGTGCTGGTTCTTTATTTTCTTACACTGGACGGACACCGGCTCAGTGCTTCCTGTATTTTTTACATGTTTTTAGCTTTGCCAAGGGCAGAGCTAATGTTATTAGTTCAATCTGTGGGCGCTGTGATTTCGACATCTTTATCTTCTTGTCTCAAGCCAGTGATTAATGTCCACCTAACTGGTCTGAACAATAATTTTTTGCAGAAAAAATGATTTTAAAAAAAGTTCATGTTCCCTGAGTGGTATGTACAGTACAGTACTATAACAATTCACAGGTTGTAGGTTGTGTGTATAGAAACGTACACAATAGAGACTGGCTGTTCCATCCTTAGAACACCCCCCCCCCCCGCCCCCTTTGCATGACTGTGTGCCACAATGTGGAGGGGTGGCAATAGATAGGCCCTTTTCTCACATGATTCAGCTCTAGCAGATATTATATGGCAGTATGTGCTTGCTTTACAAGTAAGCACATACTGCCTTTTGAGTTTTGTACACTTACAAAATAGTAGACTACGGCGTGCGTATATTGAACAGACACCTGTCTGGCAATTCCCAAAGGTTTGTGCTATACTGGTGCAATGTTGGAACAATACAAGTCTGTGGTTGGACCAACATCTTCGACGTCGACCCAGCACTAATCCAACACGTGCTTACTGTAATGTATTGCGTTTGCTGGACTCATAATCGTCTCCACCTTAAACAAAGGCAAGAATCGGTGTTGGCCTAATATGAACATTAGAACAACATCGCGTCGGGATATAACTAATCTCTGGTCACTGTACCCTGCCTCCCAGCAAACACGAGACATTGTCCCAATGCTTGTTCAATGTTGGTTCACCGTCTATGACGCTGGCCCAACATTGAACCAACAATGGGACAATGTATCGTGTTTGCTGGGCTTAATGAGCCTTCCACGCCTGTTTGTTTCACACATGGAGGAGGTGAACGACCTATGCATATCAGCGTCCCGGAAAACACGACACATTGAAGCATTGCTGGGCCAGCTTAGCAGACGGTGGCCCAGCATTGAGCCAGCATTGGTTCAATGTGCCTTTTTTGCTGGGACGTGATCTGGCGACATAGACAGGGACAGTGTATGTCCTAGTGTGGTCATAACAGCTTTGTGTGAGTTTAAAATTACAAAACCAGTTATGCAAAGCACAGAACCGCAGGGTTATCGTTATTATATTGAAATATTGTTTAACGTCCCTTTTCGGCACTGATAATAATTTAAGTGACATTGTAATACGATAAAAACAGTGCAGTCCTTTGATGAGATGTTTGATGTACAGACGATGGCGTGGGTTCTGGGCACGTATCTGTATCTGTATATTATTACGTGGCAGTTCGCACTATTGTGCTATCGCGCCACGGGAGTAAATTAGCAAGGCCTGTTATCATTCATGATATCATTCATGGCCTTATATATGTGCCGAGTACTCCATGTTTAGGATGTTTTGGGTCTCACCGGATGGAAACTGCGCCTACGTTTATTGAGGTTTTTTTACGTCTATTTCAAAGTCAGTCAGACGAGCCATCTGATTTACGTGGTTCTCTGAGCCGAACGAGTGTATACAGCACCTGGCAGTCCCAGGCGGTCACCCATCCAATTATGGAGCGGGCGCGACGTTGCTTAACTTCAGTGCTCGAGCACAAACCGTTGAGCGAACGCCGTATTCCGTATATATTCCGTCTGACATTGATCCAACGTCTATGACGTACGTCCAACGTTGTCTCGTTGAATCGGTGTCGGACGGATGTGCTCTGTGTCACTTAATCATGTTATTGTCTTTGAACAACTTGGACAAATTTTGAATTTGAATTTGATTGTGAAGTCATAGCCAAATCACATTGATTTTCATTACGTGTTGTAGGTTTATGCGGGTCTGTAGATTTTGTTATAAATTATCTCTCAAACAATGTCCTAGTTGCCAAAGCGATTAAATGGTTAGACAGAGAATACAATCTAACCAATAAATTATAACCAATAAAAGCTCAACGATAAAATTGAGGTGGTAATTTGAAACTAGAAGAGGTAACTTGAAACTAGCTTCTGATTACAATTTTTTCTGGGGTAATTTGGACAGAGGGGTAATCTGAAACTGTTTTACCGGGTCAGGTGGTACTGTGGACTACTGTGAAGAATCATTGATATTATTGAATTTAATTATTATATATTACCGATTTTAGACTTCCTTCTGTCACATATTGCAATATTCACTTACTCACTAATTCCCGGGTAGATTATAAATCCGCCTGGTCAGATTAGTAATCTGCCTGGGCAGATTACTAATCTGCCCAGGCAAATGAGTAATTCGCCCGGGCAGACTAGAATTTTTTTATGGGGGTGGTTCCCGGCTTACGTGCATCTATTCACCAGGTGGTACTGAAGTGGAGTATTTTATCAAGATGCCAGAGGGCTCCAAAAGAGAATTTTTCTCATTTAGTGTAAACCAATTCTGTGAAACTCAATAGCCTTGACCTCCATTGTTGTCACCGAGCTAGCTGATACAATGAAGTATAGGGGAGGTGGTCTTATATAACTTTGTTTTCACCGACTTCCCATTCAAAATGGTTTCCGGTGACGTCACAGCGTTTCACAGAATACATAGACGTTCCCTAAAGCTCAGCTGGGCTGAAATATGCTGCTCACAATAATGTGTTCCATGCATTTAACCAGGGTACAAAATGTTATCAATGGCACTGATCTGTAATTCCTGATTTATGTGTGTGTCCCTTTTTCTATATTAAAGTAATATTGTTTGTTTTCCAGTCACTGGACACAACTCTGTTTTAATGTGACCTGTGAGATACTATTTCTAAATGTGATCTCATTTCATGATAATATACTGCTGCAGGGAATCAGTTAATATGAGCTGCCTTGTCAGGCTTTGTGTTTTGCAACATTTTCTCTATTCCTTATTTACTAATATAATGCATATCTGGCATAGTAGGGTGGCGACTCGGTGGTTTTTTGCCCTCTAGATCACCTTAAACATAAAAAAAAATATGTAATCCAATGCAAGTACATTGTATTAAAATTAGTCCAAAATAAGGTACGGTATTAGATTCTATGTGTATTTATGTCAAAAATTTAAAATTAATGATGACCGGTGGTGCCGGTGGCCTTTTTGTATTTATGCAAAAAAGGTCTATTTAAAATTTAGTTGGTACTTTTGTGGCGCCTATTCTGAAAGATCAAGGTTGTGCAGGAAACATACTGGACTAACATGGGACTTTTTAGCTCCCGCCGTCACCGTAGGTGAGACGGAGGGAGCTATGGATTCTACCTCCGTTTTTTTTTTGCCTCTTCTTTTGCCTATAACTTTGTAAGAAAATAAGCTAGGATAACAATTTTTGGTATGTGGGTTACTTCCAGGTGGCTAATGGACAGGTTAAAATATTTTTAATCTGAATTCAATACGCAAGGTTGCAGAGGAGAAAATGATGATGTGACGGCGTTGGGCCGTTTGGCCGTTGGGCCGTCCGTAAACAATTCGTTTCCGGAGCATATCTCTGAAAGTACTTGTCCGATTGTCTTCAAATTTTACACACAACACCCCTAGGGGGTCTAGTTGTGCCTTTTGTGGTATTTGAACTTTGACCTACTTCTGGTTCAGAACTATGACCTATTTAGACGTTTTGACGCGCACTTCGTTTCCGGAGCAGATCTCGAAAAGTACTGGGCCGATGACAGTAATATTGCACATACATGTTCTCTAAGGTCCCTAGTTGTGCCTTTTCAGGTTTTTGGACCTTGACCTTGAAGTTGACCCAGCACTTTGACCTAATTTATAACATCGGTAAATCCGACTGAAAGATTTTGCGGAATATCATGAAAACCGCTCAAGATAGCTACACCATTACTATAAAACAAATTGTGAGGTTTCAGGAGAGGATGCATCTTGAAAAATTTCAAGTCGATAAAATTAAAAATGGCCGCCTATCGGCCATTATTCACCTCGACAGGCCTGATATCGCGGAATATCATGAAAACCGCTCAAGATAGCTACACCATTAATATCAAATAAATTGTAAGGTTTCAGGAGAGGATGCATCTTGAAAAATTTGAAGTTGATAAAATTCAAAATGGCCGCCTATCAGCCATTATTCACCTCGGCAGGCCTGATATTGTGGAATATCATGAAAACCGCTCAAGATATCTACACCATTACTATAAAACAAATTGTAAGGCTTCAGGAGAGGATGCATTTTGAAAAAATTCAACTCGTTCAAGTTCAAAATGGCCGCCAATCGGCCATTATTCACTTTCACGTGGCCGTTATTTGGTAAACCGTGCTAGATGGCTAGACCATTACTATAAAACAAAATGTGTGATTTCAGGAGAGGATGCATCCTGAAAAAATTCGACTCGATAAAATTCAAAATGGCCGCTTATCGGCCATTATTCACTTTCACATGGCCGTTATTTGGTCAACCGTGCTAGATGGCTAGACCATTACTGTAAAACAAAATGTGAGATTTCAGATGAGGATGCATCTTGAAAAAATTTGACTTGATCAAATTTAAAATGGCCGCCTTTTCGACCATTAGTCATTTTCACATGGCTGATATTTGGTAAACCGTGCTAGATGGCTAGACCATTACCTGATTACTATAAAACAAAGTGTAAGTTTTCGGGGGAGGATGCACCCTGAAAATTTCTAACTTACGAATTCAAAATGGCCGACAATCAGCATTATTTACCTCGATCAGGTAAACCGTGCTAGATAGCTAGACCATTACTATAAAACAAAATGTGACGTTTCAAGAGAGGATGCCTTTTAAAAACTTTCGACTCAATCGAATTCAAAATGGCCGCCTATCGGCCACTATTTACTTTCACATTGCTGATATTTGGTAAACCGTGTTAGATAGCTGGACCATTACTATAAAACAAAATGTGAGATTACAAGAGAGGATGCATCTTGAAAAAAATTGACTCGATCAAATTCAAAATGGCCGCCAATCGGCCATAATTCACTTTCACATAGCCGGTTTTTGGTAACCGTACTAGATGGCTAGACCATTACTATAAAACAAAATGTGAGATTTCAGGAGAGGATGCATCTTGAAAAATTTTGACTTGATCAAATTCAAAATGGCCTCCTATCGGCCATTATTCACTTTCACATGGGCGATATTTGGTAAACCGTGCTAGATGGCTAGACCATTACTATAGAATGAAATGTGAGATTTCAGCTGAGGATGCATCTTGGAAAATTTTGACTTGATCAAATTCAAAATGGCCGCCTTTAGGCCATTATTCACTTTCACATGGCCGATATTTGGTAAACCGTGCTAGATAGCTAGACGATAACTATAGAATGAAATGTGAGATTTCAGCTGAGGATGCATCTTGAAAAAATTCTGACTCGATCAAATTTAAAATGGCCCCCTATCGGCTATTATTTACTTTCACATGCCCAACATTTTGCAAACTGTGTTAGATGTTAGTCCATTACTATAAAACAAAATTTGAGGTTTCGGGGGAGAATGCACCCTAAGTTTTTAACTAATTTATATCTAATTCAAAATGACCGTAAATCAGCTATTAGTTAACTCGATTGGCCTGATATCGGGTAAACCGTGCCAGATAGGTAGACCATTACTGGGATACTGATTAGGATCATTCATTTCAATGGAGGTTTGCAATCTCTGACAGACTGTCTAGTTCTTATCTTACTCTTAGACTGGGCTTCTTAGACCTAGTTGTCTTGCGTCTTGATTTTTGACCTAGACTAGGACTACATTAATAACCCTATACAAAATTGCTTAAATCAAATTCTAATTCGGAGCGGGAGCTCCTGGACTTATGTAGTCTTGTTGTATATTGTAATGTCATAATAATGTGATTATTTCGTACGTAAGACCTTAGCACAAAGTACATAATAAAATAACACATTCTAACAGTTTGAAACAGATAATACAGTGTTCATATTTTGCCATTCGTGTCTCTCTTTCATGCAATGTTTAACAAACAATGATATATTTAATAAAATTGAAATATCAGTGGAACACATACGTTATATAACAAGTTATTGAAGGTACAATCAGTAATTACATTAACTATCTCTTAACTCATTAAACAATGGACTTATTTAAAGGAGAAAGATGAATTCATCTTCTACAACACATACCTGTATGCTGTCACAAAAATTACATAGGTTTTTTTCTAAGTTAATAGCATTGTGTCTACCTTCTTCAATAGCTAATTTATAATTTGAACACCTGAAACGAGCTAGACTAGATATACAATTCCCAACTTGAGATTAATAGATTTTCTTTCGGGTTCCATTTTAGATTTAAAAGTGGAATATATTGCTAATTTGATATATGTTAAATTTAATATAATACCTCTAGAAAAACTGATTCATCTCCCACCCCTTGCTGCATCCAGACAAAATTAAATCCGAACGTCTGTAATAAAAGTTTCACATCATTTGCCCGTGTTTTTCTCCCATTTTCATTTTTTTTTAACATCTTATAACAAGCTTTTGGCATTCTATGATCAGGAAGCTTCAACACCTTTAACCAGTCTTTGACACACCTTATTTATAATGTATGGCAAGTGGACTACGTCCTAATTCACCAAGTACAGCAACATCTGATGTTGTGCTTCCAACTCCCAGCAAACGTTTAAAAAAATTTAAATAAAAACGCTCCACAGCTTCACAATCGCTATAACCCCATATCTCTGATCCATACAAGTAATATTGGCAGCACCATTCTATCAAATAGTGTTAAGGAAACGTTTATTGGCAGCCTACCAAGGCCCGTACCCAGGAAATTGATTGGGGAGGTGCGTTTCAGTATATTATGGACCTTAATTCTGCCGATTTTGTCCGGGGTATGCCCCCTCCCCCGGAATTTTTTTGAAAAATACACCACTTTAAGTAACGCATTCAGACGCGACATATTTACACAGAATTAAGGAATTGTGCAATCTCACAAGTGATCATTAGTAGAGATTAAGTTTACCGGTAGGCCTATCTAAAAAAAACCAGTTAATCCAAGAATGTGGAGGCGGTCGTTTTTTGCAGGGGGAGGGGTACGGAGGCATGCCCCCGGATTTTTTTTTGAAAAATACACTAAATATAACGCATTCTGGAACTAAGGAATCAAGCTATCTCACAAGTGATTATCACTCAGTAGGCCGAGAGATTAAGTTTACCGGTGTCTAAAAGAAAAGTTAACCCAAGAATGTGGAGACGGCCGTTTTTGTAGGGTGGGGGGAGGGGTCCGGGGGCATGCCCTACGGAAAATTTTGAAAAATACACACTAAATAACGCATTCTGGCGACATTATTTACACAGAATTGATGAATCAAAAAATCTCACAAATGATCATTAGTAGAGATTAAGTTTATCGGTATCTAAAAAAAAAATTAACCCAAGAATGTGGAGACGGCCGTTTTTGTAGGGTGGGGGGAGGGGTCCGGTGGCATGCCCTACGGAAAATTGTGAAAAATCCACACTAAATAACGCATTCTGGCGACATATTTACACAGCATTGAGTAATCAAGCAAACTCACAAGTGATCATCAGTAGAGATTAAGATTACTGGTACCCGGTATAAAAAACCCCGTTAACCTTAGAAAGTGGTCCTTTCTGTCTGTGGGGGGGGGGGGGGGGGCGAACGCACCCGACGCACCTTCCCCCCCTCGGTACGGGCCTGTTGCCAAACCTGTACCAAACCTGTACGTACATTTATATATACTGTACAGAGCTTTATTTGCGCAATGTATTGGTTGTTGAATACCACTTCAAAGTTGAAGAGAAGCCGATACCTAAGTATTTATAACTGAGGAGCAATTTCTATTTTTTCTCTACCAAAATGCCATTCGTCTTTATTTTTTACAATCCCTCCTCTCCTGAATACAACATGTCTAGTTTTTATCATATTGACTAGTAGATGCCACATTTTACAGTATGTGAATGAAACATTTATTATTTTTTGTAGCCTACCAACTGTATCACTACCGACACTGATATGGTCGGCATGTAATAAAATTATCTGATTACTGAAATCTTCATTTATACATGTTTATATATTTTATACGTAACAGTGTTCTGCTTGTAACATATCTACTAATTCACGTATAAAAAACGCAAACAATGCGGGACTGAGGATACATCCTTGTCTGGTACCCATTTCACATGCAAAATATTCAGGTAATCCTTCTGGCTTTCTGACACATAACCTCAAGTTCGTATACATACTTCTAATCACCTGTAACATTCTGCCGTGCCTTCCACTTTTATACAAGTTTATGCCACAGGTGTTAAAGTGGAATACTGTCAAAAGCTTTCGTTAAGTCTAGTCTACAAATAAAATATAATAACCGTTATTAACGCCCCTTCATTTTACTCAGGTATTTTGTATCACTGACTGCAAGTTGAATACATCATCTGATGTAGAGTAACCCTTTTTTTAACCAGCTTGTTCTTCTTGAATCAGATTATTTATTTGAAGCCATTTGTTAAATTTATCTAGTAATATTTTCGTAAACACTTTACTCAATACTGAAAGCAGTGAAAATCAAATCCTTCTATGATTATCAAGATTATTGGTCGAACCTCTTTACCCCTCACCCATTAATGCTGTGGGGCATAGTAATCACCAGAGGCGGGTGGTCGGGTGGGCATTCGGGCGGGCGGTGCAGATGCTTGTAAGCGCAATAACTTCATAACGCCTTGACATAAGGCTTTCATTTTTCATTGCGTATGACACTAATCTGAAGGTCAAGCTCGACATTCAGTAACCTAAAATCAAATCCTTCTATGATTATCAGGATTATTGGTCGAACCTCTTTACCCCTCACCCATTAATGCTGAGGGGCATAGTAATCACCAGAGGCGGGTGGTCGGGTGGGCATTCGGGCGGGCGGTGCAGATGCTTGTAAGCGCAATAACTTCATAACGCCTTGACATAAGGCTTTCATTTTTCATTGCGTATGACACTAATCTGAAGGTCAAGCTCGACATTCAGTAACCTTGATCTAATTTCAAAGTCACCAGATGACGGAAACCAAAATAGCTTGTAAACGCAATAATTTCATAACGCCTTGACTTAGATCCTTCATTTTTCAACCTCGTGTGTATGACCTAAACTGAAGTTCAAGTTCGACAATCAGTGACCTTTCCATAATTTCAAGGTCACGAGTTCACGGTAACCAAAATGGCTTGTAAACGGGATAACTTCATAACGCTTTGACATAGGGCCTTCATTTTGTTTACCTCATTTGCATGACACTAGTCTGAAAGTGAAGTTTGACATTCAGTGACCTTGACCTAAGTTCAAGGTCACCAGCTCACAGAAACCAAAATGAATTGTAAGCGCGATAACTTCATAACGCCTTGACTTAGGACCTTCATTTTTTAACTTCATGTGCATGACACTAATCGAAGGACAAGTTCGACAATTAGTGGCCTTGACCTATTTTCAAGGTCACCAAGTCACGGAAACCAAAATGGCTTGTAAGCGCGATAACTTCATAACGCTTTGACTTAGGGCCTTTTTTTCACCTCACGTAATGTGCATGACACTAATCTGAAGGTCAAGCTCAACATTTAGTCACCTTGACCTAATTTCAATGTCATCAGCTTTTAAAAAATATATTATTATCACTGCACCATTTATACTTAACATATGGCATCATATTATTTTATATATTTTATTTTAATATCACCAGCGTCTTCCCTGTCTGCAACATAACCTTGGAATATAAATTTAATACAAATTGGAAAATGATTGCTGCAATCGTTATTCACAACATCAAAATATTGAATAAATTAAAAAATGTCAGCTTCAACATAAATAGTAAATTAGGCTCTCTCCGTTGTCAGTTATATAAGTATTTTTTCCAGTGTAATCACCATCTGTTCTCCCATTTACGATATATATATTTAATTCTTGACAAAGTGTCAGCAGTGATCTGCCAAAATTATTGATATTATTATCCGCAAAGGTCCTGGCGATGCTACAATTTGAAACGTCATACCACTACATTTGAGGTAAAAAATCAACACCATCATCTATTAAATAATCATTTGCATTACCTGTGCGAGCATTCAAATATCCACCGATAATTACGCTATACATAGGATACAATGCTTTTAACTCTATAATCTTCTATTTTAAAATACTAATGCCATTTTCTACAGTTTCGTATCTTGTCGAACCTTCAGATTTAATGTAAGCAAAACACATTTCATTTTCTCTGCATAACTAATTATGTTTCTACCATTAAACTTTAAAATAACACCAAATTCTAGTGACAGGAAACAGCGTTTCAACAGTGCTTTTAATAAATGTACATATAACTCCCGATGGCCTCCCGACTTTACTCTTCCTTGTGGCATTAACACCCGGACATTAACATATTCACATATGTATCCAGGTACCAAATCACACAATTCACTACTGTCTGATTTTTTTCCGGTTTGAACTCTACTCCTGGACTACAGCAACTGTTAGTTTGTTAAATACTATTAAAATATTTATATTTTATCGGCTATGTTTCGTGTCCATGCCTAACCTCGGTAGTTTCCATCATGCTTTATCTATCAGCATAGCATAATACATTAGGCCCACATGTAGACTTAGTTGAAATATTAATCTTGGGACCTTTAGATTAAAAAAAATGGTAGAATAGAATAATACATCGGCCATTTTGGGGGTGATTAATCTTTAGTTTAGCTGTTGTTTCATGAGTTGATTGAAGAATTTAGCAAAGATGTATACTAACTTTATGAACCATTTAAACTACCATCTAAACTACACTTATCAACATAATTGTATAATCATTGCTAACTTGAAAATCTCGATTTATATTTATAACAAAATACTATGCCCAAGAAAGGGTTATATAATATCCATTGCAATGCTATGAATCAAATATAAAATGTATTGTTATATGCTGTACCACAACCAAGAAGCCAAACTTGGTTGTCCCTGTTGTATAATCATTGCTAACTTGAAAATCTCGATTTATATTTATAACAAAATACTATGCCCAAGAAAGGGTTATATAATATCCATTGCAATGCTATGAATCAAATATAAAATGTATTGTTATATGCTGTACCACAACCAAGAAGCCAAACTTGGTTGTCCCTGTTCCCTGGAATGAAAAAAAATGATGTACAAATGTATTTTTGATTGTGACAATCACTTCTATTATTCAGGAATAGTACACTGTGTCCCAAAAATTCGTTCGCCCACAGTGGTCACTGTGTCCTTCCAATAGTTTCAAGGCAGGCAATACCTGGTCTACCAGCTTTTGCCTGAGTTGTCCACCCGGGCCATGTGCCTGGTCTGAATCTACAAAACGTTCATTATCTTTCAGTACGTGTCACTGGTTTGAGTAAAGAGCCAATGGTCACACCATGGGCAAAGTGAATATATGGAAAGGACACATTTTGTCAGCTCCATGTCTAAACCGTTGCCCTTCGCAGTGAGGGTATATCCATTCAGAAGGTTGCCACATCAATATCCTTGTTTCTCCATTCTCAATGTAACTAGGCGATCACGTTAATGGCGGTCTCGTCGAGTTAAGGTTGAAACCAGTGTATTGACGTAAATTTCGCTCACGGTGGCTGCGCGCTCCTCACCAAGCGTCACAAGCAAGGTGGAGGGCTTGACGACAACCCCCCCCCCCCCCCAGGTGTTCTATGTCCGTACTATGTGCGGTATTTGGGGACATGTTTGCACTGGGGCTCCCGGAGATTCACTTAGTGCCGCAGGGAACAGCAGTAAATGGTCAGTATCATCTGCAGGATCAAAAACTGATGTCCTGTCACTGGTCGTAACATGTTCAAGAGATGTTCGAACATGGTGTTCACGCAGGATGGTGCCCCTGCTCATACCGCACGTGTGAAGAATGGTGCTCCAATAATCTTCCCTGCTTTCTGCTGAAAGAACGATGACCCCTAATTCACCAGATCTGAATTTGGTTGAGAATTGTTGGGGGATACTGAATGAGAAGATGCTCTGCAGTCGAGCCTCCATGACCATGAAGCAGCTGAAAGCAAGAGCAGTGAAGTAATGTGTCAACATTTAGCCCGGGAGGGGGGGGGGGGAATTTTTTTTTAAATTGTTGTACTCATAGTCGTCCACAACGTTTAGGAATTAATTGCACACCGAACCAAAGTCTCTGGCTGCCTGGGCATGTTTGAGGGAAAATCACCTGCCCTTATCGGATAACTGAAGGAAAACACTCATAATCTAGAGTCAGTCAGTTAGAGACTGCAAACCTCCCCTGAAATTAATTATCGTAATCCGGGTCATGCATTCGGATCGTAATCCGGATAATCCCCAAAATTTAATGGCTATGTCATTGGCCTGAGATATAATATGACAGGAAGGTTAGTTTCCGTAGTATTGCATTCATTCATGAAGTGGGTAGTAAAAATTCACTGCAGATGTTCATTATGACGTCATAGATTCAATTATTTTATTCATTCATGAAGGTGGGTAGGTCTAGTAACAGTTGTGGCACTATGGCGTCTCACCACCCCAAATGCCGCTCCCATTGAAATACATGTAAAGTGTCTCAATTCCATGGGCCGATTTCACCTCTTTTCGACAATATCCACATGTGTCGCATATCATGACAAAACCTGATCTGTCCTTTTTCAAAAACAGGTCCGATATATATTTGGTAGCCAGACAGATTTTGAGCTACAGTCCATGTCGTGTATAAAGGTCAGAACAGCTCAAAATTAGCTCTTATTTTTACCCTCAGTTACAGACCAGACACACATCCTTTCAACCCACTGTACCCCTGTGAGATTATCATGAGATTATCATGAAACAAGATCGTAATCGGCATCTTCTATCCGTACCGTAATCTGGATCATTCCTAAAATGTAATCGATTGTTCTATGGCCCGAAACACACCTCTGATAAAAGTTTCATCTAAATCCGTTTTTTAAGTGATCCGACGGACAGACAGACAGTGTAACAGATCTGGCGGAGGTAATAACCCTCCATGCCCAATCACCCCACTCCAAAATCCATAAGAAATCTTCTTCACTGAACATTACTGTCAGATCCATAGAACATTCCTCTTATATAGGAGTCTTGTAAATATTCATCCTCGTTATCACTGTCATCATCTATGTATTCGGCATCCTCGACTACAACATGTGAAGCAGACTCTCTGTGAATCGAAAAGGTTCTAAATGCAGTCGCTTGATGCGAGAATCTGTTCCTCATTCCTGGTTGGTCTAGAGTTAAATTGCGAGGGTATCGCACACACCTGCAAGTAATACTGTATTCACACGTGTTCGCTTGTTCTTTAATATTCAATCAGTATCGGGCTGTTATTAAATAACCTGTAAGATTAATTATTATATCCAACAAAATCTCAACCTGCTGCCAACAGCGTTCTAAAAATTCGGCCCATGTCCTCACTTCCGGAAGTAAACAAACCCTTCTTTAAACCATTAAACGACCCCCCCCCCCTCCCCTCAAGTTGATTCATCAAAATGTGGTGATAAAACTTTGTAATAGTCTTTGGAACACTATCATAATTATCATTGATTATGACACAATAACATATATATTAACTGTCCATGATATCGATATCGGGATTAATTTAATGACAAAGCCTGGAGGTATTCTATAAACTTGTATATTCATGGCAAGTTGGATTTGAATTTCAAATTTCCAATCCAATGTTTGGAGGGCATGATCAGGAGGTTTTCTTGGCCCATCTCCTGGACCAGTTTAGCGTGTATATGCACAAAAGCATGTATGTGCACAAAAGCATGTATGGCATAATCATAATGTCCGATTCATTTATTCATTCAGTAGCTTTTAACCCATTTTTAGTTTTATTTACTCTTATTTTACAGATAACCCTTTTCTGGAACGTGCAATGAAACACTTGGAGAATCTGCCAACACCAATGGAGAATTTAGGTTTACCACAATTTCAAAGCTGGCTAAAACAAGTTGCACAGGTAAAACACATAAAACACCTATGATATGACAATGTATAACGACGAAGCTGCATACGTATTCTACATAGCTTGAAAGAAACTAGCTGTTATTAACAAAATGACCATAAAATAATTGATTATCTTGTTATGTTTTATTATTTTAGTCACACAACATTTAATAGATTAAGGCAGCATTCGAATAGTATTTTTCTCATTTGCTTTCTGTAGGTGGAGTACTAGTATCTGATTCACGGATGATTTTTATTATTCATGTAATTTAGATTAAATTTAAAACTAATTGTCGACTTACTTGTACGACGAGACCACCATTCTATAATTTTGGCAGTTTATCTACTATTTGTCACATTCGCCTGCGACTGTGAATGTCTCCTTTGTGTTTTCATCTCTACCCCTACGGATTGTCTGTGTCGCCTGTCTGATAATGAAACGACAGACTATTTTTTTCTTGATTGCCCTCACTTTGCTGCTCAACTAGTCAGGTTACTGGTTGCCGTAAGTAGCATCATTGCACCTTTTGTTCACCACACTATGCTCCCACAAATTGAAAGAAATGTTTAAAAATATATATGTTACTTGACATACTTATCTAATGAAGACAGCTAATAAGTTTTTCAATTTTGTACATAACTATGTCCATTACGGTCGGAAAGATTTAAAAAATACTCTTTTCTACGTAGGTTTTAAAGTCACATCAAATAGACTACTATTATTATTATTATATTATTAGTATAATTAAAAGGCATTTATATTGCGCCTTATCTCAATTGATTTTAAGACCGATTTACATTGTACTGACTTTGGAACAATTTTTTGGAAGTTATGACTTTCGACTCACTACGGTATCCTTGATCACTTGATATCCTGGCGGTGAAAGGGCTCATACATCGGCGGAATGATCTTGTCGTAGATGGATAGGCTACTTCTTATTGTTACCTTATTTACTATTGTTTTATTCTAGCCGCTGTATTGTCATATGTATCTGGTATAATATAATATAATATTCATTATTTAAAGTTTCAAAACAGTTTTAACTGTGATAATGTTTGCTCTTGGACAAGTACTTGTGGATGTATGGCGTGTGCGTGATATTTGGATTATCATAATCAACATTTATTGACCCAATAATACCAACATTCTATATGCATGGCATATCATCGATACTACTGCAACCTATATTGCTGAGTTGATGCTTCCTAGAAATGACGGAGGCTTCTGATGTGTCGATACTCCTGTGTTTGGCAGGTGAGAGACACCAGTCCAACTCAGACTAGTATAGTATAGATGTTTTTTTTTCGGCTGAGCGACGGCTATGCAAGCTGATGCCAGCAGCTGCAATTTAGACTAATCGAAGTAATTTTATTCTGAAGGGACTAACGTAATGTAATTGTCGAGGTATATGTTAAAAGGGCTCTATTTAATACCACATAGTTGTATTATTGTTTTTATTATAAATATTCTTAATATAGTATTGTTGCGTTGTATTATTATGATATTTTATGGTTGTTAAAAGTCATGGTGATTCATGATGACTTTCGGAAGTTTGGCAGAGACGCAAGTCAGGAGTCCAGAACACTTGAGGCTTGATACAGTTTTATTAAACACAGAGAGACATGCAGCTGCTTTACACTATAAACAGAAAAGGAAAAATCAGTTAGGGGACTCAGTGCCCCAAACACCCTCAGCCTCACAATATAAGCTGAATACATTTGTTGATTCTCGCCTGAGCCTTTGCGTCCAATCACATGGTAGCATACAAAGCCAACAACGCCCAGACAGAAACTCCTCTATGGTCTCACCACCCTAAATAAGCCGAAATCCAGGGAGGTGTCTACTAATGATGGAATCATCACACAAAATATTTTTAATGCGGCTGTTCCAACCTCTATTGAAACAAAATAAAATACAAAGAAGTAATACTTTTGTGAATATTTAATAAGCCCACGTTATCTTCTTTGTCAAGGATATCATATATAACTGTTTCATGATAACCTCGCAGGGATACAGTGGGTTAAAATGATGTGTGTCTGTTCTGTGAAAGAGAGCACGGATTATAGCCCAATTTTAACAGTATTGACTTTTTTACACTCTAGGGGGCGTAGCTCAAAATCTGTCTGGTAACCATACCCATAGCGGGCCTGTTTTCGAACAAGGACATCTCAAGCTTTATCCTGATATGTCACACTAAATATCTAATAGGGTGTAAAATGGTGAAATCGGCCTGCGGAATTGAGGCAGTTTACATGTGTTTCAATGGGACTGGCATTTGGGGTGGTGAGACCATCAGTAGACACAAGGGGTTTGCATGTTCTGGTCCTTTCTTGACATATTCCAGCTGCTTGATAAAAAATCTGCAGCTTGATATCTATATTTTATTGAGTTTTACTATCGCTGTAACAATCTAAGTGTAATAGTTTTAATTAGAAAGTATATAATTGGTGAATAAATGTGATAACCATGTCTAGAAAAGACCAGAAGAGGCCGTGTTTTGGTGATATAAGTCATAGATGAAATGCCTGGTTGGTAGTTTGATTGTCATATGGGCCCAAATAAAAATAAAAAATAGTGAATTTAAGTATGGATGCTACTAGTAGCAGTCCATTCTAATATGTGTGGCATATTTCAACAACGATTTTCGAAATACAAGGTAACCATGACGACTTTGTGTGACGAAATAGAGGCGGGAATAGCCACTTCATTTAACTGTTTTATTCAATGCGACTTTCAAGGAAACCAGGCCGATTTTCATGATATCAATAATTATTCAAAGGGCTCCGAGGGCAACAGTTTTCAATATATTTGCCTAATTCAAAGACTATATTGTTCAGAACACCTTCAAGCATCATACCAGGCCGAAATAAAATAATCAAAGAAAATTATATCTCTACATATAGACACAAGGGGTTTGCATGTTCTGGTCCTTTCTTGACATATTCCAGCTGCTTGATAAAAAATCTGCAGCTTGATATCTATATTTTATTGAGTTTTACTATCGCTGTAACAATCTAAGTGTAATAGTTTTAATTAGAAAGTATATAATTGGTGAATAAATGTGATAACCATGTCTAGAAAAGACCAGAAGAGGCCGTGTTTTGGTGATATAAGTCATAGATGAAATGCCTGGTTGGTAGTTTGATTGTCATATGGGCCCAAATAAAAATAAAAAATAGTGAATTTAAGTATGGATGCTACTAGTAGCAGTCCATTCTAATATGTGTGGCATATTTCAACAACGATTTTCGAAATACAAGGTAACCATGACGACTTTGTGTGACGAAATAGAGGCGGGAATTGCCACTTCATTTAACTGTTTTATTCAATACGACTTTCAAGGAAACCAGGCCGATTTTCATGATATCAATAATTATTCAAAGGGCTCCGAGGGCAACAGTTTTCAATATATTTGCCTAATTCAAAGACTATATTGTTCAGAACACCTTTAAGCATCATACCAGGCCGAAATAAAATAATCAAAGAAAATTATATCTCTACATATGGTCTCACCACCCTAAATAAGCCGAAATCCAGGGAGGTGTCTACTAATGATGGAATCATCACACAAAATATTTTTAATGCGGCTGTTCCAACCTCTATTGAAACAAAATAAAATACAAAGAAGTAATAATTTTGTGAATATTTAATAAGCCCACGTTATCTTCTTTGTCAAGGATATCATATATAACTGTTTCATGATAACCTCGCAGGGATACAGTGGGTTAAAATGATGTGTGTCTGTTCTGTGAAAGAGAGCACGGATTATAGCCCAATTTTAACAGTATTGACTTTTTTACACTCTAGGGGGCGTAGCTCAAAATCTGTCTGGTAACCATACCCATAGCGGGCCTGTTTTCGAACAAGGACATCTCAAGCTTTATCCTGATATGTCACACTAAATATCTAATAGGGTGTAAAATGGTGAAATCGGCCTGCGGAATTGAGGCAGTTTACATGTGTTTCAATGGGACTGGCATTTGGGGTGGTGAGACCCTATCACCGGGCAAAAAGCGGTAGAAGAAGGTTTGGGAGACCTCCATTAAGACCACATATGGTCGCTGGCATAGAGGCCACCCAATTGACAGTTCAGTTATTATGTAAATCAGGTATACAGTATGTGTTTGAAATGATTAAATATATACAAAGTGAAACGAGAAAATTATGCAGTATGTGTATCAAGTGAGGAATACTATAACCATTGATGAGAAAATACTATTACAAGAGTAACAATTTAATATATCACAATATACAAAGTGAAACGAGAAAAATTATGCAGTATATGTATTAAGTGAGGAATACTATTGCTATTAATGAGGAATACCATTACATGAGTAACAATTTAAAATATCACAAATATGCCAAGGGAAACGAGAAAAATTACGCAGTATGTGTATCAGGTGAGGAATACCATTACTATTGATGAGGAATACTATTACAAGAGTAGCAATTTAAAATATCACAAGTCGTTGAGTAGTTGTCTATAAAATATTTTTTTGTGTAAGTGCAAAACCCCTTAAAGCTGTGAGTGTTTACTTTTTGTATGATAGATGGTGATGTTTTGTTAACAAGAATAGGCAGTTCATAACGGCTGCATGTCTTGCAAAATCATGTCTTACATAAGGCTCGTGTATTTTATTTATATTTCGTGTGTTATGTTGATGAACTCTATAGTTAGGTGTCAGTTAAATGAATCAAAGTAGACAGGAAGAAGGGTTGGTTTACATTTAAAGTACTGTTTTAGCAATTGAAGTTGGTATATATCATTAATTTTCAAAATATTTAGATTCTTATATAATAGATCTGTATGAGAGAGGCGACGTTCTATATATATGATTCGCACTGCTTTTTTCTGTAATTAAAAAATCCGTTTATTTGCATGACCCCATAAAAGAAGGCAGTAATTTATGTGTGGCATTATCAAAGAGTTGTATATATAAGAAAGGATATTTTGTGGGAGGATAAATTTCAGCTTATTCATAATACCTATAATTCTTACTATTTTATTAGATACATTACTTGAGTGAGATTCCCAACTATTATTCGTGTCTAAATTTACACCGAGAAAATTAAAGGTTTCAACGTGATCTAATTCATTTTGGGTAATTTTGATGACTGGTATTTTAATTTTTTTTTTTTGGTTTTCTGAAGACCATAAATTTTGATTTGGTTGTGTTTAGTGATAGTTTGTTTAGTTGAAACCACATATTTATTTTTGACAGTTCAGCATTTACCATTTCATCTCTATTTTCTTTTTTTTAAATCGCCAAGGTTAGATAACAAAGTAGTATCGTCCGCGTAGATTATAAAATTAAATATTTTACTACAGAGGGGAATGTCGTTTAGGTAAATTATGAAGAGTAATGGTCTCAGGATTGAGCCTTGCGGCACTCCTGTGGAGATTGGGATGTAATATGATTTAATACCGTTGTGTTCTACATATTGTGATCGATTAGCAAGATAACTTTTTATAAGCTGCAATGAACAATTTTTAATTTCATAATAATTTAATTTATCCAAAAGTATAGAGTGATTCAACGTGTCAAAAGCTTTCGAAAGGTCTAAAAAAATGCCAAAGAGAATTTCGCCTCTATCCATCTCTTGTGTTGCTCTATCAACTAATTCCATAGCAGCCAATTCCGTCGAATGTTGCTTTCTGAAGCCGTATTGACTGCTATGGAATAACTTATTCACATCGAAGTAATCGTTCAATTGGTTACATATAACTTTTTCAAAAATTTTAGAAATTGAAGGCAAGATAGAAATAAGGCGATAATTTTCTATGAGTAAAGGATCATTTTTTTTAAAGATTGGGATTACTTTGGCAACTTTTATTTTTTCTGGAAATATGCCTGTACTTAAGGATTGGTTGATAGTGATAGTTAAGGATTCTATAAGTGGTTCTTTAATTTGTTGTAGTAATTTGGTGGATAATCCATCTGGGCCGGTGCTGTGTCTAGGATTAAGCTCGTTTATTATTTTTGTGATTGCAGTACAGTCTACTGGCTTAAAACGGAGCCTACTATTAGTGGGATGTTTCAGATAATGTCTGTAGGATTTGTTTGGGTTCGATTTAATCGAAGAAGCTAAATTTAGGACCTATATTGCAAAGTATTCATTAAAGCTGTTTACAATATTTTTTGTGTTGTTTGTTAATAGTCCATTCAAATAAAAATTCTCAGGTGATTTGCGTTTTTTAGCCCGCCTTTTAATTTTAATTAAAAAAGGTGGGCTATTGCAATTGAAGTTCGGCGTCGTTGGCGTCGGCGTCGGCGTCAGCGTCGGCGTCGGCGTCGGCGTTAACATTTACTTGTGGGCGGGATAACTTGAAAAGTTTTTCATGTTATCTTCCCAAATTTGTTTTGCATGTTACTAATGACCACTTCTCGGACAAGTTCAATAATGGCTGAAAAAAAATTCAAAATGGCCGACTTATTGCGATTTTTCACCTTTTACCTCAATAATTTGACCTTGTGGGCGCGATAACTTGAAAAGTTTTTCACGTATCCTTTTCAAATTTGTTATGCATGTTACTAATGACCAGTTCTCGGACAAGTTCAATAATGGCCGAAAAAAAAAAAAATGGCCGATTTATTGCGATTTTTCACATTTTACGTCAATAATTTGACCTTGTGGGCGCGATAACTTGAAAAGTTTTTCACATATCCTTTTCAAATTTGTTATGCATGTTACTAATGACCAGTTCTCGGACAAGTTCAATAATGGCCAAAAAAAAAAAAAAATGGCCGATTTATTGCGATTTTTCACATTTTACGTCAATAATTTGACCTTGTGGGCGCGAAAACTTGAAAAGTTTTTCACATATCCTCTTCAAATTGGTTATGCATATTACTAATAAGTAGTTCTTGGAGAAGTTCAATAATGACCGAAAAAAAAAAAAAAATGGCCGATTTATTGCGATTTTTCTCATTTTACGTCAATAATTTGACCCTGTGGGCGCGATAACTTGAAAAGTTTTTCACATATTCTCTTCAAATTTGTTATGTATGTTACTTATAAGTAGTTCTTGGACAAGTTCAATAATGGCTGGAAAAAAAAAATGGCCGATTTATTGTGATTTTTTTCATTTTACGTCAATAATTTGACCTTGTGGGCGCGATAACTTGAAAAGTTTTCCACATATCCTCTTCAAATTGGTTATGCATGTTACTAATAAGTAGTTCTTGGACAAGTTCAATAATGGCTGAAAAAAAATTCAAAATGGCCGATTTATTGCGATTTTTCTCATTTTACGTCAATAATTTGACCTTGTAGGCGCGATAACTTCAACATTTTCACAAGTATCCTCTTCAAGTTTGTTATGCATGTTACTAATAAGCAGTTCATAATTCGGCGGCGGGCTATTATCGAGTGTGCTCTTGTTATTATTTTTATTTAAAATGGTATCAATTGTTGACCACGTTTGCTTCATATCATTCTTATATTTGTGAAAACATGATTGGTAATATTGTTTTTTGGTAATGTAGATACTTCTCTTTAAAATGACGTTATAAGTTCTAAAATTAGTTTTTCGTGTGTGGTAATGTTCAGAATCTGAATTAGTTGTTCTTAATTTCCGGTACATAACATTTCTAGTGTTTATTGATCGAATTATTCCCTTTGTTATCCAGTTAGACATTTTATGTTTGTGTTTAATAAATTATGGCTGGTTTTGATTTTGAAAACATATTTATAGTTCTGGTTATTGATTCATCTATAATATCGTAATTTATACTCGGGTCAGCTGTGGGATCATTTGTCAACAGTTCAAAAAGTTTATCTTCACGAAGTTTTTTCTTTATGTTAATGATGTCTAAGGGCGATAGCTTGGGAATTGCTACGTAATCGTTTTCTTTTATTATGTGTTTTTTTGTTTCCTACATTTAGAGACATAATAGGGGAAATGGTCTGATATTTCGCTTACAAGAATGCTTGTTTTCATATCTGCTGTGGCGGTGGAAAGTTTGCAATAAAAGTTGTCGAGTAATGTGCCTCTTCGTGTGGTTAATCTTGTAGGTAATGTAATCTTGGGGTAGAAACTGTGCGATATTACAGTGTCAAGAAGTTCATTAAATATAGGTTTGTCATTTATTTTAAGTGAATTTTTGTTCAGATCTCCGGTGAGAATCGATTCGGTATTGCTTTTCTCTAGCTCTTCTAGCATTGCCTCAATTTCTTGTATAAACATCTGATAGTTTTTATTAACATCACGTGGTGGTCTATACATATTACCTATAATGACGGGTTTGTTAATGTCAGAACCAGAAATTTCGATAAATTGTGCTTCACAAATATCCGAATTTTCATAGAGATTTAAATGTTTATAGTTTAATTTGTTGTTCAAGTATATGGCTAGACCACCATGTGCACTACATATTTTACTTTGTAAGATAAAATTATAACCATCAATTTAAATAATGATCAATCTGATTTGTCTGTTAGCCACGTTTCCTGTATGAAGATTGCGCTGAATTTACAATTGGTTAGACTGTGGAGGAGAATTACCAGTTCATCAAATTTTGCATTTAAAGATTGTATATTCAGACTTAAAATACAAAATTCGTCTTGCTTCTCTTTTAATAATTTTGAAAATTCTAAATGATCCACATATGGAGAGTGTTTTATTGTGGTAACTTCATAATCAAGGTTTTCATTATTTTCGAAAGTATTGGCATGAAGAATACGATTTTAGGAGGTCTTTCGAAGACCTCCTATGCTTCCTAATATGTCAGTTTCAATAGACATTGCGATTTTTTAAATACACACATTATATATATACATCAGGTGAAAAACAATTTATACAGTTTCGGGTAATTGATAATAAGCGAGCCCTAGTTCCCTATACGGTAGTTCATCATAGTCTAGGCGGCACAGATCATCTGGTGAGTCCAATATCACTGGGTGTTCTTTGCCGGGAATATTGCAGTAAATTCGACCATTCTTTGTACTTGCGCGAGTCACTTTCCCCCTCTTTCTGACCATATGGAATAATCGAGCACGAAGTCGGGTTAGGTCCTCATTAAGATATTTTGTTATGAAATTCTTCAACTCCTCTCAGATTTTTGTTGTTGTTCTGACGATTGTGTCTGACGGGAAATGAACCTGCATATGATAGCTCGATGTGTGTCCCTTTCGCTCCTATCATATGGCAGGCCGATATGTCTTCTTTTCGTATAGGAGCTTTGGCAGCAACACCAACTCCACCAGTTCCTCCACCACCTCTTGTTCTTTTTCTTCAACACCATTTATTCTTATGTCCAATCTTCTGTCGCACTGTTCAAGTTTATCCCTTTCGTATAAAGCGTTCAATGATTGCTGCTGGATATACTCTCTCTGGACTGATTGTTCCTCTTCAATTTTGGTTATTTGTTTGGTAAGAGTGTTTTTCATACATGATGCTATGGCCGTTGTTGTGGATTTGATAAGTACAGGGGTTAGTTGGCTGACTACCTCAGCGACTATCTTCGCCATTGCATCTGCATCTAGTCGCATGTCCTTGGTTTCTGCATGTGTCTCTGAAGATTTTTGTCCGCCTTTTTTTCCCTTTTAGATTTTCGGAGGCATTTAAGTGTTTAATTGTGTCTGAAGCTCAGTTTTTATTAGATCTTCAATATTTATTTCTTCGTCTGGATTTGCAGTGGATGTATTTTCAGTGTTTCGTGTTGAGTCTGTGTTTAATCGTGAATGTTTTTTAGTGTTCTTCAGCTCTGGGGATTCAGATAGAAGTCGTTTTACAGGTAGGAATGACATTTCACAATGTACATGTAGTTGTCAGCCAGTATGAAATGAGCAAATTTACTGGCCAACGAAACTCGTCGTGTATGTAGAAAACTACGTGTACAAATGTAATACGCGACACGGCATCACGGTGTTGAATAGGTGAGATGATCAAAACTTCAGCTCACCACAAGTCCAGTGTGGTCAAGCGGACTCTGTTGTATCGATGAGCGATATTATAGTTGATTTACATAACGTGTAGTTTATAGTCTCAAAACGGTATTGTATGAACCAACCATGCTCTTCTGTTCTGAAATACCCTATTCATCTATCAATCTTGGTTACTCGGTAGCTTCAAATATCCTTGTAACATTATTATTCAGACATAATTTTCACACTTCAAGCAAGCGACGTTCCACACACCTGACACCATTCCATTCCCACCATTCCATTCCCAACGACTCAGTAACTAGTTAGCGCTTTTAGGCCAAGTCATACGCACTAAGAATTGTGAAAGGTGAAAGAAAGGTATCTCGCCCAAACCTAGCGGCTGTATACCTTCATTCATCTCTCAACAGTAGATGTCACATTATTATCTGAAACAGGCGTTGGAACGATGCCGGTCCATCACCTCAAGATGCTGGGCCGGCATCGCGCCAACTACAACATGCAAGAAGATGTTGGCTCAACGTCGGGTCAACGCTACTAGTTTGTCTTAGGAACAAGGCGTTGGCCCAACACTGGGGCAATGCTTACAACTTGTCTTTCATTTATAAATATATATTACCTTCTTCCGACTGACTTCTCGGAATGACCGAGCTGTCAAACGGACGCCGTCTTGATCACAGCAAACACAATTGAAACGTGATGACAATTATGCATGGTTTTGACAATGGTATTTGGCCCTATTATCATTGGAGTACAAAATAAACTAAACTTGTGTGGTGGTTCAGGGCACCCTGGTCACCTTCTATTTGCTCCGCAGTCAAGCAAATATCTACAACATTTAAATTGTGAAGACTTTATATAAAACTGAAACAATGCTATTATTATAAAGTTGCATGCTTTTAAAAATTGCTCCACTTGTAGTTGTTTTATAAGTTTCTACGCTTTCCAGCAGAGTTTGTTTGCTACTTTTATACTAATATGTAGCTATTTTATCACTGGAAACAAATATTATGATAGTATATTTTTATTTAATTTTACTTTTAAGTGTAATTACCATGTATATGAATTTGATCCTGGATGTCGAACTTAGTTAGGGTGCTGGTCATCTGTATTTGACATCCTGATGTATACAATTATACTTACAATTGCATATTTGTACGATTATTGTATATATTTGTGTATATAAAGCCTAATAAATAATAAAAAAATTATATAATTATAATGTATTATGTATTATTGAACTGGAGAATACCTCGCCTAGCTTTTAAGTTATTTGGACAATCCAGATAAAATAGATATGTTTCTATATATAAACACGTTTATTTTTATATGTGGTGCTGACTGTCGCACATAGATTATACTTACTGTCATCCATAATATTTAAACCGTAGTAATGTATACTTTGATTCCGCACACAAAATGGTTTAAGCATAGAACCAGATAAACAGGCCAATGACAGGCATATGACTATAGCTTGATTGTGATTTATACTTTAATCAATTTTCAAAGGAGGAATGTTTTTTCTTCAGTGGAAATTACATCTGCAAGTCTTTAAAAAAGTAGATAAAAATATAACATAATCTTAAGAACATTTTAAACACTCCAATTATGTATTTTATCCATGCAAAAATATGTCATATTTATAACATTTAATTTAATTAACTGAATTGTTTATATATGCATTTTTAATTGCCTATTATAAGTGTGGCACCATTTGTCGAGGTTATGGTTGTGGTGTTCTTATCTATTACACTCTTCTTATGCCAACATCGAAAAATACTAATATTAAAGTGATTATTAAACTAATTATTTTTTCAGGTCATACTCGATGTCACATACTATGAAGAAAATAAGTTAGTGGATGATGATTTTCTTGGTGAAGAGAGTGAGCGGAAGATGTATGCAATATCAGGTATCTTTCTGGCATAATTGTTTAGATAAGTAGAGTAAAAACAACAATTTAAGTGTAGTAGACATAATATACACATGTGCTTTTGCAATGACTGATCACTTTAATACATGCTAGGTCAGACAAATTCTAAGATTATTCATTTGACTGCTCTGGTTTTTCACCATGTGTGCAACTGCCCGATATCTTCGACGAGTTCGAACATGAGAGCTGTTCCATAATAAGGGTTCATCACGTCAGTTTTCAAAGTCCTTGTAAGATTATAGGCCTACACTCTTCAGTATACAACCAATTTTTTAGAATGTTTTGGCACAGGTTCAACTCTGCGATACTTCGGACTCATTTTAATAAAGATTGGTGTTGTTTTAAACTAGGAAATTTTTCCCAACACGATACACTTCTCAATATTCTGTGATGTACTTTTTGAGAAAAAAATGTTTTGCAATTATTGCAGTAACCGATCCGGGGTTTTCAACCTTTTTGAAAATATTTTCTTCTCAGAGGTGTGAGAAGGATGGGGGCATATTTTTAATCTTCTTAACTGATTGAAAAGGTGCTTCGTTTTCCCTATATACATAGTATATTGCGAAAAGGCACTTTTTAAATTTGAAGGTTGTACTATGATCATTGATGGCGTAAATTCTCCCTGATATTCCTGTTTTTCATTGCATTTTAAGTGTCAAAACTTTAATAACAACTACTTGTACATTTAGATCTGATTTTGTTTTCTTCATCAGAATGGCTCGAAAAACCCAAGCGATTGATTGAATATTTCTTTGATGAGATAAACAACACACAAAAGGTACTAGTATGTGTTGACAAATACCTAATTGATAGTTAAGTTATTTTTAAAGTATTTTCTCGACAATGTTAAAATACACAAACAATAGGTGTTATTTATATATGAAGACATTCTAATATTTATTCATGCTTGTGTTACTTTAGGAAGTGGATATTTTGGGCACCGACACTACAGAATGCTTATTATGGAGGCGTGGAGCGTTGTGCTACATGTACTGCTCTACAAGGACACAACAACCACGTCACATCATTTCTTGTAGGAAACATTTCACAAAGGTGTGTAATAATATGGACACCAACCGATACATGTAGTATTACCCTTCTTCAATCTGCAAGGAAATTACGTGTTTCTCGCTGTGTCTATCTGTCTATGAAACATAGAAGAAAGACGCGACATTCCACGTTACCTAATTTACTTGTAGGCTACCGGTTTGACAAAATTGGAAGGGAATAGCACACAACATCTAGTTTTAATCATGGTTGCCAAAAATTTAGTGCTGGGTCAGTCCCTTTAACGCCACTGAATTCACTTGAAGAGCGACATATAGTCCTGGAGCTGATTATGAGAACTAGTCCAAATTCAGAGTTTGCTGCACCCCTCAAAGAACATAGGTTTCTCACTTTTTTATCATTATTTGGTATGTATATAATTAGTTTCAAAACATTGCCCCTCTAAGAATGTGTCCGGAAGAAAAAAAAATCAGCTTGTAATTTTTTTTAATATTTCTTATTTTTTTGCAGAAAAAGTTTAAATTTTAATTTATGCCTCGGTAAACACCAGTTATTACGCTGCAATATTTTCTGCAAGATTTTCTGAGTAAATTTTGGTCGAATCAACTTATCTTTTCATTCTCTTTGGTGCTTATAGTCTATACCTGACAACTTTGCTCTCTGTATAAACTATATAAAAAGGTATATATATCATGTGATGCATTGATTTAAGTATGGATCAGTACAAACTAGGCTTATCAATATGGGGCTTATTGAAAAATTTGAAATGGGGTTAGTAGAAATATGGGGTGGGGTTAGTTTAAACATAAATGGGGTTAGTCGAAACATGTTCAACTAACCCCGATTCATGACCTGTTGCAGTTATATGGCCCAAAATCAAGTAACTCTGCCACACGTGGCGTAACTGAAGCTTGTTTGATCCATAATTAATGTAGACCCTTATCTCATCGCTGCAATTGATAATAACCACATATTTACTGATGTTTCAACAAACTTCAGTTTTGTTTCAACTAGCCCCACGTGACGGGTTATTTGAAACAGTCGACAAGGTGTCAGTTAAGTCACATTTAAACAGTGATGCCAACAACATCGAGATCCGCCGTAAATGAAATGAAATGAATCGGGCTTTAGGCCACTTTTGTGCACATACAGGCTAAATTGGGCTGGAGAACCTTCTGATGATGGTGAGATGAGTGAGATGACACTGCCCTCCAGACACAGGATTCAAAATTCAAACCCTGGGGGTCTGAGGCCGAGCATGCTACATCTTGGTCACGGAGGCTCCCCACAATACTGAGTTTTACGAGTGGATGGGGGAGAAACATTTTTGTTTCTTTCAAACCGCCGAGACCGGGAAACGAACCCCGAACTCTAGCGTGAAAGGCAGCGGTGCTAACCACTACCCTGGGGGCCTCACACCCACTGTTAATGATGATCTTTCGTGCTTTGTTTCTTAACCTGACACTAAAACTAAGACTCCTGGAGCATATTTTCCGAAAATCGTTTCGATTTGCCCCGGTCTCCCCTATATTTTTGTTAAATACGTACCAGGTTAAATTTGCAATAGTTGAAATGTTTTTTGTCAGCTACAAATGTACAAATGGCAATGTTCTCATCCTCACCAGAGCACTATGACCGACTGCAGGAAATGGTCCTCAAAGGGTTTTTCGGACACATTTTGGAAGGGGTAATGTTTTTAATATGAAAGCTGGTGAACCAAAGAAACAAAATATACCATAACACCTATGTTTTTCTGGGGGTGCAACAAAATCAGATTCAGCCCCAGGACTAATAGGACAATAGGCATGTTGGATAAAAATCGACATGAAAAAATCCGCGCCGTATTCCTACAAAACTTATGTTGAAGATTCATTCAACATTCCACGTCATCTGATCAAATCCATATGCAGCGTAGCCACGTGCAAATAACACCGACCTGCTAAGCCCTGGAAAATTTCAATTGAAGATTGACAAATCATTCCTTAAAATTCACTTGTGAAGAAAGACCACGTGAAAAATGACACTTTATATCTATATACAGCACTGGACGGAATACCTAGTATAACGTGTAGCGTGTAACATGTAGCGCACGTAAAAAAACACTTGATATGATAGTAAATTGTGCGTTTAAGAGGGACGTCACATATCACCTACATGAAAACATATAAACGTAGCTATGTAGCACATGTGGTGGAAAGCTATGTGAAAAATAACACTCTATGTCGAATTATAATCCACAGGAGTAGAAACCCAAGCTTTCATGGATTTTATGGCAGAATCACGAACCATCAAGTGGTGTAATTGTAGCGTTATTTTGTCAGTAATCGGTATAGAGAAAACAGGGATCTTAGTAAACCAAGCGCTCTGATTCTGAGAGCATTTTTCGACTGATATATAAACAACTACTTAATGTCATCTTTATGTGTCTACTTTGTTAGTGTGCGACAGATGGCGCCCTGCTACTGGAAAAGATGATTTCTCTTCGTTCACCAATTCAGGAGAAGTCGCATGAAGTATCAACGAACGACCCAAATACCCACGTACTGCTGCAACAAGGTAAGACCTAATTGTGATATTTAGGTGCATCAAACTGCGAAAGGTTGGTCCAACATTTGAACTAACGTCGTTTTAGTATATGGCACTTTTATGACCAACCTCAGTCATGTGTCAAATCTGTTATCACGCTCATCGATCAAACCGTAGATAATGTATGGCCAAGAACGTTTTTATTCATTGTCTATATAGCAAAACGTCGCCCATCCAACGAGCTATGACCATACAAGCAGACGTATGAAATAATATATTATGGGGTGTACCCTCGATGTAACTTTTTTGACTGGGGTATTCTGCTATATGATGTACAATACCGGGATAACATTATTATCTTGGTAATACTTTGTATCGTTTTTCATTGCATTTTCTTGACCTATATTTTAGGGATATACAGTGATACACACGTGTTGGCTCTAATGTATTGTGGAGAACTTTGCTATTGGCTCCTTGAATATTCTGTGGCTAGTGAAGACGCTCCAGATACGAGTTGCAGTGGAATTCCGCAATCAAGCAGTTCTGTATCGCAGAGGACATTTTTGCCACAAGAACTTGGAACGAAGTGCCTGAAAAAGTATATTGACATTGTAAAGGGACCTTTAAAAGGACAGGGTTGGGCAACAGATAGGGCAGAAACATTACTACAGAATATAAATATAGTGGATACGTAGCTATGAATACGATAATTTAATATATGATCTTGTTTATTATATTTCCGTTATAATTTATATACCGTATGACCGTATTGACCTGGCAATCACGAAACATTTAACCAATGTTGGGTTAAACTTGGGAGAGCGTTACAGACAGTGTCCAAAAATTAAGCCAGCATTGATTCAACACCTGGGATGGCCTGCATTGTGCGCTTGTTAATAACATTCTCTTACACATGTATATTATATAACGATTATATTATGTTATATAATATACCTGTGTATGAGCATGTGAAGCCCATTGAAGAAGTTACATTGGACATACACGATTTCTTCGTTATAAAGCAGAAATGTACACAATCATTGTGTATGCTACGCCGCGCTCTATTGTGGGACTCGGCCAATCACATAATCCCTCATTGCACTACCCCCCATAAAGTCTCTGTTGATGTATGTAGCGGTAACACGGCCCAGCTGCCGTGTTTTACAGTATAGAAGATATCTGGGCTCTAATCAGAGGAAATCAATTAGGTTAAGTAAAATTTAAAGGTCTATTGGCCACCCCCTGAGGCAAGGCATATGCTATGTTTGTGCAAAATATGAAATTGATCCACCATCAATGGTAAGTTGGTATATATTTATAAAATAATTACAATATTACTTATGTATCCAGCTAGCTGATACACATAGACATATGCTTAAAACATATAAGAAACAAGCAATAACAAAAATATTGTTCAGCACATGGTAACACATAGCCTACAGTATTAATGATAATTATCACCACTGTTTTGAGCAATGCATAATTATTAGTAAATCACATATCGAGTAGAATTATATATTAACTAGAACACTAGTGCATTTATTTGGAATATATAGAAATGCAGTAAGAAGCGTATAATATACATGTACACTAGTAAAAGATATGACAAAAAATTATTTTACGATTTTCAAACCCATTTCGGTTTTTTTTCCTGTTATGTGTGCGTTTCCATTGACCAATACATTGTCTTGGTCAGTGGAAACCCACCCATTAGAGTCACGATTATTTTAAAACGTATTTCTAACAAAATTCTTTATTTTTTTAATGTTACATTTTTTTACTCTTCTATTCACGTGGTGCAGGCGAGTTTGTGAATCGTATATAGCATCAAGTGATCTGGAAAGTGTAAATTAGGCTATATATTAAATGAACTCCTTAGCCGCCAGAATATTGGCCAGGTTGTGTTGCTCTGTCGCTCTGAGTGCCAATATAAAACGTCCAACGGAGCGGGGACCAAGTTCACCCATAAAATCCATTAATTCGCGCACCTTGCCTGGACGGTTTGGACGACAGAGGATTTTATTAACCATATCCCGATTGAGAACAGAGTTTTCCAGAAGCAGATCAAGCAGTTGTTTGTTCAGTTTAAGAGTGTCTACGAATGTGCCCGTGCTATTTCTAATCACTTCTTTGTATGAAATGCTGTCAGATTTGTGATCCTCCTGCGTATGTGACTCGCTCTCTTCTTTTGCTTCAACTAATACATCGTCAGACGTCTTGACCTCTGCTGAAAAATGAATCAACAAAACAGATTAGATTGGAAAATGACAGAATGTGATATCGTAGAATTATAGTGTCATTGCCTTATATCATAATAAAGTATCCTTACATTATGATGCCTGCCGTTATAGTTGTAAATTATGATGTTATTTATTGACGCTGTAATGCCATCATTTTGTTATTATAACACCACTTCCTGATGTCATAGCGTGACGTTATAATGTTATATCCTGATATAAAAAAAACATATCCTAACAATTATCATAATTTCATAATCTGATATTATATAATGCCACCCCATGGCAATATCATGCCTTATCATGCCCTTATTAAGCAGAATGTTGGCATTGATATACTAAATCCTTACATTATAATGTCACATTCTGGCATTTATGATACAAATCCTGACAATAAAATTCAGGTCATAACATTATAATGCCATGTAATGCCAAATTATGACATCACATCATACAGCCTGACATTGTAATGCCATATCCTGCCATCATATTGACATATTCTTAAGTCTCTATTAACATACAAATTCTGACATCATGATAGTACACTATATACACTTATAATGGCATTATATTGGCATACCCTGACATTGATCTACCGTTAATACAATGTCATAGCCTTGTATTACAATACAATGTCATGACAATTAGTGTCGTATGATGTACTTATAATGCTATGATAAGTTCATGTTCATCTGGTTTGGTTTAAAATTAATAGTGCGTTGTAGATGCTTATGTTTGCTAATTGGAAAGAGCTGCTGCATTTAGCATCAATTAAAAAAAATCACGGGGTTCAAAACATATAAGTGTAATTTATCTACAGCTGTATTTAGTTGTTTTTTCTTCATCAATTAGGCTAATTTTTGCTTATTATGTTCGTTAGCACGTGGTTGCTTCTGAGAATCTGTTTATTATACTGTTCTGTATCGAAAGAACTAAAATATTTTTGTTTAAATTTAAATCACAGTTTAATTTTTTATCAGCCAGCAATTATACATAGAAAGTCGTACTACATATGATTATAAATAAAACGGTTCAAAAGTTACTTGTCCATGTCAGACATTTTTGTGATTTTTTTTGTGATCGATTTTGGACTTTTGTCAATTTTAACGTGAGAGAGATAAATTTATATGATTATAGTTAATAAATATTTATATATAAAATAAATCGTGCTTTCTAGATGCATTCTCTTTATATGCCTACTGTAAAATCAGTAGAAAGTTTGCTATTATATTAAAATTTGTGTGAAACATTTCTTGGCAGTTTCTAGCGGTAGCCATCTTGAATTTCTGTCCTATAATACCGACCAGTTTCCCTAGATGGGCATGTAAGCTTATTTTTAACAAATATTTCTAAATACCAAAATCAATCGTCAAACTTTACTAGCCAGAGGTCACTGACCCTAAACCGAAAACAGCCGCATCTACTTTTTTACACCGGAACAATATTGGCAGTCTTAACGGTTTTTCATCAGTGATTAGCTGACCATATTCAGTTTTTGTGATGCTTGTGCAAAACAAATTTGTAAAACAACCGCTACATTACACTGTGAGTATGACATTATCTGCAGAGTACAAATATATAAACTCATGAAACATCAAAAAGGGAATTATAAAACAGTACAAAAATATAAAATACTTTCTTGTATCAGTAAATGAACAATAGAATAGATGGTGAAGCTAACAAGTAAAAGAAAACCATATACTGAGATTAATTTTTAGGTTTGGTGTTCCTAAATAGCTTGTATATTGCAACATAATAACGTTTGACGTTGTACGAAGACGAATGATTGCACTGATATAATTGTGATCCTAGTAATAATTAGTTTATCATTATGAAAATCACTTTTCTGTTGAGCAGTTGAGTTGATATTGTAAGCAGGCTTCAACTTTTTGTTGATGTACCCTTCTAAGGTTAGTGCATAAGTGAGCAAACCATGACTGGAGTATAATGTAAATTATCCATAACACAAACAAACCTTGGTTGGAAGTAGAGGACTCGAGAGCCTCTAGCGCTTTGTTGAACTCTAGATGTTTCAGCGCACCAGAGAGCACTTGTAGTTTTTCTGCAGACGATAATGCCCACTCCACCAGCAGCAGACCGGGGCTACCATCCTCACTCTCTGGTATCTCTTCATTTTCCTTCAACTTTTCCAATTCATTGTTATTCTCATTCTCTGGTTTAAGTGTTTCTTTAATCTCATTCAGTTGGGAGGTCCAATCTTCTGAACAAGTGGATTGGCCAGTGATGTAATCTATAATTGTGTGGAGATTGTGATTCAATTGATCTGCCAGCAAGTTCTGGCTTAATTGTTGAACCTGTGCCATTTCTGCATTCAAAAGTATAATAATGTAAACATCTGTAGAAAATATACGACTGAGAAAAGTTATATCGAGAGTTTAGTATTATATTGGAGTAAGTCGATTTTCAGTATTGACAAGTTAGTTCAAGGGACATATACTGCACTGGTCAAAATAGATATTTATACAATAAGTCTAATTCGAATCAATACAAGTTACAAATCAAATGCTTACAAGAAAATATGCTACTCCACCCCCCCCCCCCCCACACACCCACCAGTCTTGTCTACATTATGTAGCGCATTATTTTTACAAGTGCTTATACAATTCAAAATGGCTACTTTTTCATTGAAAACCCCAGAATATTGCGAGGCGTTTTTTATTTATAAAGTAATTTCGGGTGTAATTGATTTTTAGGCCTACTGTCTACATAATATTGTCTAGAGCGACTTCACCCTAGCACCTGATTATAAAGATTATAAAGCGGGTGTATTTGATTTAGACTTCCTACAGGAGTCTATGCTGACTTCACACTAGCCCCTGATTTAGGTGGATTTGAATTCATTAGTGAGTGTGATTACAATTTCCTAGAAATCGGTGGTTTAATAGAGGAAGTTGTCAATTTTTGTCATTGACAGGTATGACACTGATCTGCCGTGAAATATGACAGCTGGAGCCACTTGTAGCACACTCTATGTGGATCCCTACTTGTGTAGAAGTTGCATTTCATATGAATTTTACTTAAATCTTGCAAATGTTTGGAGATAAATAACGTTTGACTCAAAGTTTCACTTGGAAACATGAAACGACCATGAAATCCGAAATATGACAGGTGTCGCCACCTGGAGCACATTTTTTTATATCCCTACCTTGTGAATATTATGTTCAGCTTTGAATGTAATCTACTCAATACTCGAAGAGAAATGACGTTTTCCGTGAAAATGCATCTAGCAGCACTGTAGCCATGACCGTGACAGGTGGCGCCACCTGGAGCACACCCTGTATTGATTATGTCCATATGAGCATTACATATGAATTTTAGTTAAATCTTGCAAATGGTTTGAGAGAAATAGGATAAATTGCCGTTTTCGTGAATTGTGGACGGACGGACAACGGACAACGCGCCATAGCAAAAGCTCATGTCGCATTCCGCCGGATGAGCTAATAAAAACAGTGAGACAAACTACTTAACTTTTTTCTTATCAAAAGACACAAAGAACACTGCACTGCTATGCTAAACCTGTGACTGTTTACTTGAATAGTACAATATTGCCACAGGAAAACTAAGGTATTTACGGGGATAAATTTCAAGATCTACTGATGAATTTCAAGATCTACTAGAGAACATAATTTCACTGCATGAGAATTTGTTTATATTGGGAGATTTCAACTTACATCTAGATAACTCAAATGGAAACGCCAACAAATTCAATGAAATCCTCACATGTTTCGATCTCAAGCAGCATGTTAATTTTCCAACTCATGTTCATGGTCATTGGCTCGATCTGCTAATCAACAAACGCATTTCTAATTCTATCAAATCATTTTTTTCGGCAGCAGGTATCTCGGACCATCTTGCGGTCATATCAGAAATTGCCTATTGTAAGACGAAATGGAACAAAGAAAAAATATCATTTCGAAAAATAAACGAAATTGATTATGAATCGTTTCATTCAGATATTCTCAATTCGGATCTAATAAAGAAACCAGAGAAAGATCTCTCGGCACTATGTCAACAGTATGATTATGTGCTCTATTTTAGAAAAACATGCTCCTGGAAGTACAAGTACAGAAAACCACCAACTCCATGGATGACTCCGGAAATAATGAAGGCTAAAACCCTTTGACACAATCTCGAACGAACCTGGCGCAGATCTCGCACACATCTAGATCGTTCTCGTTACAAACATCAATGCCACCTGTGTAGTAGAATGATGACAAAAGCTAAATTGAAATATTTTAAAAAATTCGGACAATCCATGTCGCCTATGGAATTGAATAAATAACATTCTGGATAGAATTCCACCTCCTGCTCTGCCAGAATTCACATCAGTAAAATCACCTGTGATCATTTCTCTAGGTATTTTGTGGATAAAATTGAAACAATCTGTTCCAAATTTCCAGATAAAGTACAGAATATTCCACAAGTGCAAAAACCGGAAATTAGATCGAAAATGAACGTTTTTGAACGTGCGTCAGAAGATGAAATTAAAAAGCTTATTTTGAGTTCATCGTCAAAATCATGTGATCTGGACCCCATTCCTACCAGCGTGTTGAAAAATTGTCTTGACATATTAATAACTCTCATCACTGACATAATTATCATTTCAATGGAAACTAGTACATTTCTTGAAAATTTCAAAGAAGCTCATTTAAGACCACTACTGAAAAAAACTTCTCTTCCTAAAAACGAGCTGAAAAATTGCAGGCCTGTATCCAACTTCAGTTTTATTTCCAAAATCTTAGTAAAGATAGTAGCCAATAGGCTGCAAGCTCATTTAAAAAATAACCATCTATGTAATCCATTATAATCGGCCTACAGGACACATCATTCTACAGAATCGACTCTACTGAAAGAACATAACGATATCATTATTAGTATGAACAAGGGTGAAGTTACGGCTCTGACCTTGCTTTACCTGTCGGCCGCTTTCGACACCATTGACCACCACTTAGCGCTATTATCTCTAGTTTTTACATAAACCACCATCTTCATGCCGATGATACTCAAATTTACATGTCTCTATCAGTTTCAAACGCTAAGGAATCTCTTGAGAAGTTGCAACATTGTTTGATGAGTGTGTCGTCCTGGATGACAGGATCTAATCCTAGCAAGACAGAATTTCTTCTTATTGGGACCAAACTTCAACGAGTAAAATTCTTGAATAATTTCCCATGCTTAATTCTAGGTCAAGACACAAATCCATCTACATCAGCTAAAAAATCTTGGGTGTAATATTCGACAGTAGCCTGAATTTCCGAAAACACATATCCCAAACATGTAGGGCATGCTTCTATCATATCATATCATATCCTTAGATCTTGCCAAGCAAATTGCAATGGCACTCGTCAGTAGTAAGTTAGATTATTGTAACTCTCTTTTTCACAATATGCCAGAAAAGGATATCGCTAGAT
This sequence comes from Flabesymbios commensalis, assembly GCA_964017125.1. Classification (NCBI taxonomy): domain Eukaryota; kingdom Metazoa; phylum Annelida; class Polychaeta; order Terebellida; family Flabelligeridae; genus Flabesymbios; species Flabesymbios commensalis. The sequence goes on from OZ024902.1 coordinate 100,295,490, forward strand.
TACAACGAGTTCAAAACCGCCTTGCAAGAGTGGTAACCAAAGCCCCACGATTTAGTCGTTCCGTTCCAATTCTAAAACGATTACATTGGCTTCCTGTCAAGTTTCGCATGCATTTTAAAATATGCGCAATAACAACCAACCTGCATATCTGGCTGACTTACTTGTTCGGCCGAAATGCTTAAAATATCTACGCTCCACATATTCAAATAGATTTGTTGTTCCTCGTATAAAGACTAAGACTGGGTCAAGAGCTTTCTCTATATCAGGTCCAGCCTTATGGAACGCCTTGTCTGTGCCAATACGTAATGCCAAAACAATCTTAACATTCCGGAAATTACTTAAATCTCACCTATTTGACCTGGCTTTTCCACCCTGGTCTCTCAGCAGCTCGGCTCTCTGTTGACGAACCTGCTTTGGCCTCGATTATGACACATGATCACGCTAAGGATTTGTGCGCCTCTGAGCTCGGTCCGCTGAGGATATAGGCGCTTTAGAAGTTTTTTGATTGATTATTTACCTTTATAGATACAATATCATTATCTGCATAATATAGCATATTGTATCAAGAACTACGTTCTTGGATTTTATGATGATCCTATCATTGTCAAAATTCGGAAAACCATTTGTTTCTCAAACGAAAAGTGAAATGGCTGATCTACTGTTCATTATTGATATTGTCGACCCCATCTGTCCCTCCGTTTGCCTGTGTGTCCGTCTGTCGCGTTCCGGCTTTGCTAGTGCTAGTTTTTTGCCTGTGTGTCCGTCTGTCGCGTTCCGGCATTGCTAGTGCTAGTTTTTTTTCAAATGTTCTAAAACTTTGTGTTCACACAAAAATCTTATCGGACGAAAATGGCAGAGATCAGATTTAAAATTGCCGTCACTCGCCACATAGACGAGTTTTCCTTGTAAGTGTTATTTTTACACTAATATTCTGAAATTGGTGCAGATGCTCACGCTATAAACCGGGTGAGTTCGAAAATGGCATGGATGAGATTCAAAACGGCCGTTGCTCGGACACAAAAGCTTTTCCTTGTAAGGGCATTTCATATTCCAATGTTATTTATTCTAGACAGGTGGCAAAATCTCAAAAGGGGCCAAATAAGCAGTGCGGTATGGACGGAATGTTAGGGGTTGGTAATCACATCAGCCATTATCTACTACCTATACTAAACACATTTTAAGTGGATGACAAAAAATACAGCAAAAACAAAATGGCGGCCATTTTCAGCCCTAACAACTTATCTCTAGTCATGTCGCCGAGGATGGAACCTTGCAAATAGGTACAAACTTGATGTAGATAAAATGTTGCCCTTCATGAGCACCATGCTGCCCATCATCTATTGAAAAGGCGTCATGCGCCTTTCAAATATTGTCACGTCCAACTCAAACCCACTCTTGTCATTGTGACTGATTAAACACCTTAATAACGATTATACTTGGCATTCACACCTATGATGTAACTAAGGCCTGATGGAGTGGAGGTGTGTTTACAGTGGTCGTCACTGGCAGTGTTTACACAAGTAACTGATTACCTTCTAGGTGGTGATTATAATTTTAACTTGCGGGGGGGGGGGGGAGGGTACTGGAAATGTCTCAGTATAGGTGCCCGGCGGGCATGACTATGTGTCCCCAATGATAGGTGCCCCTTTTAAATCCAAGATGTAATCTGTTTTTTATGATTTCATATTATGTTCGGAATGCAATACCATGCCATAGTATTTTATTGATTAAAACTTGATAATCTGTCGTAGCCTACGTACCATCATCACATTCTCCCTTATTGTGCTTGCTGGAACCGTTCAGTTGCGACGCTGGGACAGCATTAAACCAACATTGGTTCTAGTTTGTGTGTTTTCTGGCAGCGCTTCCAGTGGGGTAATAAGAATTTTGATGCCACCTTAGAAGCTCCCTAGGGAGTTGTTACGTCTGTTGCATGCTGCATGGCATGGTACATAATCGATTAGTCCACAACAACCATCCAAGTGTATATGCAGCCTCCAGGAGTCCGGTCATACTCCTTCAGCGGATTCCAGGAAACCTTCGTTGATATGGTCTCTGTATAAATCATTATTATATATTACTGCGGGTTTCTAAAAGGTGAAATCGCCACAGATTGAAGACGTATATTCGTGAAGGTTTTGTAATAAAATCAGCAAACAGTTGGAATATTATTCGATCCACAAAAGGCTACAAATACTTTTTTATTTTTTAAAGGGAGAAAATGTAAAGTCAGATTAGATAACACTATGTTCGCAAGAAGAAGGTGTCCGACAAGGAAGCATTGTGTCGCCAGATATATTTACAATAAAAGTTAACACGTCAAGGCCTTACCAGCAGTCAGCTAAAATTCTTTATATGTGGACGACTTTGCTATTTATTTGTAATCCAGCAACATGAACAGGCCTGCAAGTAGTTACTTTTGAAAGTATGTTCTTCCTCAAAAACTTTGGGTGTAAATTTATTTAAGACAAATAGCTTACACACTGGACACTGTCCATATGGACAACCACTCCATGTTGAATAAAATGTCAAATTCCTCAGTATATTTTGGGGAGTAAGCTAAAATGTATACCGCACATTACATATATTATTGGGAGAAGCATAGAAATCATTATATCTGTTGCAATTTATATCCGGTAAGGACTCGGGTGGTGATCGTTGTTCGTTGTGGTAACCCAAAATGATGGCAGAAGGTTGCGTGTCGTATCAAACGTCGGTGGTCTCCATTATCGTAGTCTGGGGTGAGGGTTACCATTGACGTTGCCGAATGTTCGACAAGTCAATGGACGCGACCATCGTCTCAGGCCCGATCTTGATCGTGGTGTCTTGCCCGGTCAGCAAGTGATGGTTCGCTGCAGAAACTAAGTCAAAGTAGATGATTTCTTTAATTCATTCTTCATTCATTCCATATTAGTGCAGACATTGTCAGATATGTGTGTGTGCTACTTAGTCCCGTGCGACAGGGGGGCGGCTCTCCAGCCACGCAGCTGAATGTGGATGACGCGGTTACACTGACTTCCGAGAAGGTCGGTGGAAGAATGAACAAGCGCGGCCGGGCCGCAGATGGCTTGAGCCGGGCGGAAGTGCTGACCCGTCAATAAGCGATTCCGTCCGGTTCGAACTCGGGCGCGATAATCTGCAAGTGAGATCGCTACAGGACTACCCTACTAAGAGTATGCTAGTCATAAATCAGATCCAAACTGGATTACGGCTGTATTGTGCATGGATCGGCGAGACGATTGTACCTGGATGTATTGGATCTGATCGCCAACCAGGGTTTGAGATTGTGATCATAGGTATATAGAACCTCTACTATTTAAAGTTTTAAAGTAGAGACCGACAAACACTCATTTCAGGCTCGCCGGTTGAAGCTGAGCCTGCAATACTATATATACAAAACCTTGACGGATATACGTCTCCATCCAAACCAAAATATTTTGATCTGTGGTGCTTTTACCTTTTCGAGACCCGCACTGGTGTTTTGTAAAGATTTATACTATCATTCAAATGAAGGCTCTCTGATGCGAGAGCTGCGGCTTTGAGAGAAACAACAACGTACTGACAATCCACCCAAAGAGTATGGCCAGACTCGTGGAGGCTTTAACTTCTGTTAGATTGTTGTTGTGGACCAGTTGATTAGTACCATGCCACACAGCATGCAACGACTCCCTAGTGAGCTGCCAAGGTGGTCAAAAAAATGATACCGCTAAAAATCATCTCAGTAGGGCCTACCCCAATTGTGAATAGATGTAGTAATTATGTTGGCGTGAAGAATGTAGTTTCTCATATCAGTACATTTGTAACCATTCATCAACATGATCAATGGGAAATAAATGGAACCTTTTTTGTTATGTGTAATTTAGAAGAATTGTTTCTGCCCAACTAGTTTTCAATTGCATATGTTGCCTCCACATTGACTATACTTCTCGTCTATTATATTACAAGAACGGAACATCATATGTCATGGTTATGCATACCATCTTGCCATTGAATAAACTTCATATTTGTTCGCGCAAGCATAGGTCTTGACCAAAATGTTATCCAAAGAGCATTTAAATTTTAAATAACCTACTGAAGCGCTTCTGAAATACACACGAAGTTGAAACACTGTTGGTTTAATGTTTTCCCAGCGTCGCAACTCAACGGCGAACACGATACAACGGAACGTTATGATGGTACATATGGTACACATAGGCTGCACGCCACTAAATGAGTTAACAAATTGTTATCATGTTATCTAGTTTTAGTAAATAAGGTGTCATTGGTATTGCATTCCCCAGATATGAAACTCTATAAGAAACGATTGCATTCATATTTTCATATTGTCAATTCTATGTGAGCCCATCTTGCGTTTGCAAGATCCTGACGACTCCAATCATATTTTATGTCCACAAATAGATTCACCGTCACTAAATTCATCTAAAATGACAGATGACTACGTATTTTTATCGATAACTGATAAAATGATATTCTTGATGCCAGAAATTGGTTCAGCGTCACAAAGTTAGTCAGAAACCATATATCACACAACTATTAGACTACTTATGAAAAGTGTTTTTCCCTATGACCGATTTTGATCATTTCTGACTTTCATACCGAGGTTGAATGTCATAGAATAAGGTTTTAAGTTAACTGATGCCTAGAATGAAATTAGTGATACCAGAAATGGATTCCGCGCCCAAAGCTCGTTAGAAACGAGAAATCACATGTAACTATTGGACCACATTTGTAAAAGTTGTATTTTCGCTATGACAACTACTGGTCATTTTTTTTACTTTGGTATGGTGTTTGACGGTCATAGAATAACGGTTGTAAGGTCATGATGCTTACCATTAGACACCTAAGGTTATAGTACTGATGCCAGAAATGGATTTTGCGTCGCAAAGTTAGTCAGAAACGACATACTGTAGATCTGGTAATTTTTGCGTGTTTGAATATTCACGAACATCAGATTTTGTAACTTTTCGCGAAGTGTAGAATTCGCAAATTTTCCAAATATTATATTCTGCACTTTATGATCATCTGTAGAGATTAGAGGTCAATACTAATGTAATTTAAAATAGAAAAGGTCATTATAAAGTCTTATTTCATTGGTTATCAACCATACGAAAAATACCTAACTTTTCGCAATGGCGGCCATGTTGTTTTTGCTCTAACATCAAAATAAAGCAATTTTTTTTTATCCGCCTGATATGTCTTCACTAGGTATTAACTATGTCAAAAAACGTGGATGACAATCCCTAACATTTTGTCCACCCTGCATGACGAAAGTAAATTTTTATCACCTGTCTATTCGAATAAACTCAACCTGCAAACTAAGATTTAAAATGCCCGCCGCTCTGACTTTTTCCTTGTATACACCATTGAGTTGCGGGTTTCTTTTTCAACATTCAATAAATGAACCAGATTTTGGCGCTGAGAGCTATTCCCCCATCTGTGATGGCCTTTTTTTCTAATTTATGTTTTTTTATCAAAAAACGTCCGAAACCACACAAGTGCTAAGAGAAGCTGTATAGCCTTTACTACTGAGCACAATTTCGTAATGTGATTTAGTATCGCGCCCTAACTGTAAACCAGCACAAGAGCTGCTGTGATATCCATTCCTATTAGGTTTGTCTTCTTCAGTGCCGTTCAGATCACAATTCTATGATCACAGACTGATTGATAATGATGTCCCTGCGGCAACTGTAACCCCCTTCCCTTGGTCTTCTGTAGAAGTTTTTATTTAACAGATGAAGGCCAGGGTCAACATTTCATTATAGCATAAAGTTCTCCACATCATCATGCATAACCTCCTGCTTTGTGGGGGTCTACGTATACTCTTGAATATAGTTGTGTGAATAAAGGTCTTTAAATAAAGTAGACGTGAACACGCTAATCCAACAAAACGGTCACAGAAAACTTTTTTCACAAAATTTTCAACAGCCAATTTCAGATCTATGATGTTTCTTTCAAAGGATGTGGCATATTAAATATCGTTCTTATAATTAACTAAGTGATCCCTATATCAGGATGCTGACAAATATTAGGCTTCAAGAAGTAATTTCAGATACATTTAAATTAGCCAACGAGGGTTGTTTGGTGACTAAATGTATTTTTGCCTCAACATAAATCCATTTGTTTTATGTGTCGTGACCAATTTCCAAATAGATGTATGTTTTTCAAGTAATTTTGGAGAATAACTATTTTTATGAAAAAATACATATTTCTGTTAATGTTCAAATTATGCATATTAGATTGAGAACCATATTAAAACAGTAGTTTAGTCAGAATTAACATGAAAACGTCCGGGAGAAAACGTACAATTTGCCCAGCAAACATAGGATACGTATATTGACCTATGTGGTTTTAATGACGGACCACCGACTGCGACGTTGGCCCGACAATAAAGTAATATATAGGATCACTATCAACCTCTCGGGTTTTCTGAGTCAGTTATATATAAACAGATATGGTCCTACCTATGTTTTCCTAAGGGATAGATATGGCGTAACAAGTTAGCACAGTCAATTCATTAATATCAACAGTATTAAGTCACATTTATTGCACATAATCTTACCTGTCAAGTGTTAGTCCAGTTGAATGGTGGAGAGGCTACTCAAGTTGCTGTGATTGCGTTGAGATAACCAACATTTAGCTCGTTCAATCTGTCATGACACTGACTGATAACTTGTCAATGCTCTTGCGATAACGTCGAGACCCCCCTGTTTTTCAAGCTACAACAACCTGACTACAGTAAACAAATCTGAGGTGCACTAACCTGCTAACTATAAGTTTGGTCGAGCATAATAGCTGCCGGTGTTGGCAGGACAGCCGACGAAAGTGGTGCTGGGGTGGGGAGGAGGGCAAGATCAGACATGTAGGCGACACGGCTGCCTGGGCGGCAGAACTAATCCACAGACAAATGAAATCACGTATGGGTCGAAGGTGCATTTTACAAATAGACCGGTGCAGATTATGGATCAAAGACTACGCCTATGGTTTGGCACAGGGCTCTTGTGACAAGAAAATCCCAATCAGTTATTGATACCCCGGGAACATCCACGTCACAATATTAATGCTCTCTATGTTTTTGTTGGTTGAAACCCGATATTATGAATGATATGGGCTTAATAAATGCGGTTACGAGTACAAATGCTGCAACGTTAAACCATTTTTGATTCAAACCTTATGATTTACCGGTATTAGGTTAATTATGACAACTATGAATAGGCTCACCTGACCCTTTCAGACAGACAAAGGATTATATAGGGCCTATCACTTATACACAGCGCTTATAGACATGTTTCAGCATATAATTAGGCCTAACTTAAAATGTACTTTCGACTTTTATTTGTAAAAATAACATAAATAATTAAAAACACTTATTATTGTCAGATTATATAATTAGACCAACTGGAAAATGTTTAACAACATGAATGATGCTACCACGAGGATTTGATCAGTCGTGCTGAGGATGAGCTTGGGATGAGCTCGAAAGCTCCAAAGAGCAAAAACATCAGACTCTGATTAGGTATTTATTTTAACTTTATGGAAAATGTTTATTTAATATAGGCCTATGTGGTTTCTCAATTACGGTACATGTATATGTCATTCTTAGATGTCATCCAATAAGACTATCACCTCCTCCCCAGAACATAGCTGTCCTCTTGTCTCCATTTGATTTGTCAGTATATACATTCAGGTGCCTCGGAAATCCACAATATAACTCCAGCAACATGCTCTATAAGAGAAGGGGACAGGTGTCTCCCTTCCTGAGGTCTGAGAGGTTAAAAAGTATATTGGGCTGTTGGTGAAGAAGCCAAGGTGGACATCATAGTGGACCCGACGACATTTTGCTAGGTGAATGCAATGTCACCAGCAAGGTGTTCGAGGTACAACCAACCATTAAGCGGTCAATATTTTACCCCGCTGGAATGCAGAAAAGATGATGTCTTGTGCCGTGACATGACCTTTATTTGTTTAAAAATGTCCAATATTTCAATTGTTATGATTACAATTATGTTTCAATGTAAACATAACATCCGGAATGAATTCCTCATACCTTAAAACCCATAAAACCATGTATTACATGACTATGTTTAATGTCAGCATATTTACATTTGACGAAAATGGCAAAAAAGGCAGTCATTTTTTTTCGTTTTTATCATTACAATTATGTTTCAATGTAACACTAACACCGGGAATGGATTCCTAATACCTTAGAACCCACAAAACTATGTATTGCACGACTATGTTAGATGTTAGCATATTAACATTCGACGGAATTGGCAAAAAGGCGGCCATTTTGGATTTTTCACTGTCACGCATTTAGCACAACCGGGATCGCTGGGGATTTTATGTGTATCACTCAGAACACATAAGAGAATCATCCCTGAAAAATTCAGCTTTCTGCATTTTTTTTCCACCTTCATACTTCGTTCCCTTGGAGTTAGAAGGTGCTAAACTGCCACTTTGTAAAGTAGTAGTTTAGCACCTTCTAACTCCAAGTGAACGACTTGTGCTCCTGGGATACTAGATAGGCCTACTGTTACAATGTTGCCAATCATAAATAATGCAAAATGACAAAATAATCAGTGATGTGCACTATCTCGTCTGTTTCTCTATTTATCTAATTTATGTAACAATATCAGCCAGAATTACTGAAATAACTGAAATTATATTAACAATTGAGTACCATTAAATTAAATGCACACATAACACTTTCCATGTACACATAACGTTACTGGTGTTGTAGAAAACATGTGATACAATATATGTGTAACTAAGAATAACGACTTTCGCAATCAGATGAGCATAGCCATTTCAGCTATTTAATATCAGTCATTATATATAATTTTCTTTCAGATAAACTCATTTAAAGTGCATAATGTAATTATACGTATCTTATATTGTTCTACAATAATTAAATCTAACTAAATGGGGGAAATAATACCATAGTGGGGCAGTATACCATGATATACCCTTTATTATCCCTGTAACATACCTTTGTCCAGCTCTAAAATAGACTTTACGATTTGGGTATAGCTTTGCATTAGAAAACCATAAGGTCAGACCCAGACAAGGTCAAAGTCATCTTAATGTCAAACAAGCTCAAACTTTGAGTAAATGGTATATATTTCAGTGTTGGTATCTATGCTACGACGATAGCCTACTCCTAATACACACACTACATAAAGTTCACAATAGTGATGTATGATTTATATTGCACTGGCGCCTTCGGATATCACCTGATACCAATGCTAGATTAGATTCTACAAATGGAAAAGAAATATATCACAACAATGAATTAAATGACACAAATGGGGAAATCGCTTTTTGTAATAAAGCCCTGGCTGACTTAAAATACGTGCTGTTTTACGTAAGCCGCCGCCATTATTGAACTTAAAGTTTTTTATTAATTATTTTTCAGCCGTCTTCGAACTTGTCTGAGAACGGGTTTAGTAACATGCATAACAAATTTGAGCAGGCTAAATGAAAAAAATTCATGTTATCGCGCCCACAAGGTCAAATTATTGACAAAAATGCGAAAAATCGCAATAAATCAGCCATTTTGAATTTTTCCCAGCCATTATTGAACTTGTCCGAGAACTGGTCATTTGTAACATGCATAACAAATTTGGGAAGGATACATGAAAAACTTTTCAAGTTATTGCGCCCACAAGGTCAAATTATTGACGTAAAAAGCAAAAAATCGCAATAAATCGGCCATTTTGAATTTTTTTTCAGCCATTATCGAACTTGTCCGAGAACTGCTTATTAGTAACATGCATAACATATTTGAACTGGATACATGAAAAACTTTAAGTTATCGCGCCCATGAGGTCAAATTATTGACGTGAAATGCGAAAAATCGTAATAAATCGGTTATTTTGATTTTTTTCAGCCATTATTGAAGTTGTCCGAGAACTGGTCATTAGTAACATGCATATCAAATTTGGGAGGGATACATGAAAAATTTTTCAAGTTATCGTGCCCACAAGTAAATGTTAACGCCGATGCCGCCGAACTTCAATTACAATAATTATAGCCCACCTTTTTCAAAGGGACATGCCCAGGTCTATAATCATCAAAAAATCGGTGATTTTATTTTAGCCTTATAATATGACCATATGATGTAAACATGTCCATAGACCGGAACTGCAAAAGTTTTTAAATTTTTGTGCTGCGCACTTACCAGTTAGGCTAGATATATAGACGAAATTCCCGTATTTCTTATTTTTGAAATGGTTGTCAATAATAAGAAACCAAAAACACTTATCCCAAACAGCGTCGCATTCGGAAAAGTCTGTATGTCCTTATAGCTCTTGCCAAACAAATTGCAGTGGCACTGGTCAGTAGATTATTGTAACTCCGCATTTCACAACATTCTAGTAATGAGATCACAACTGCCTTGCTACAGAATAGCAACCAAGAGCCACTCGTTCGGCCGGAATGCTCAAAATATCTACCCTCCACAAATTCAAATAGATTTTTAATTTTGTTCTTGCTTTCTCGCCCTAGCTCCTCGGAGGTCCGCCTCCCTGTTGACGAACCCGCTTTGGCCTGGATGGTGGGACATGATCAATGCTAATGATTTGTGCGTCTCTGAGCTCGGTCTACTGAGGATGTAGGCGCTTAGGGAGTTGTATTTATTGATTGTTTACACACGACGTTTTGAATACATTTAAGAATATAACATATAATATAAGTTTCCAGCAAATTATGGCGGTGGTGTTTTTGACACATATCCACCGGTTATCATAAATTGAACCTTTGCTTTCATATTTCGAATTATCACTGGGTGAGACATTCAAATACATTAATATAAGAAAAACAACACTCACTTAATCGCCCCTATGACAGCAACACCATGCTCCAATTGGCTCAAATGTCTCCCACCTTTTCGGGGAAGGTCGAGAGAATTACCCGTCGTCTGTTTGTCCGGGCGCAATTCTCTATGCGCTCGCCAATATTTTACTGGGCTCTGGGACCCCGATAGATGTGTATTAAATAGAAAGTAAACCCAGCCTGGATTTTGGGGAAGTTCACATATAAAATGCATCGGGCACAAAAACATCAAATTCTGTCAAACGCAGTGATGTCACCGGGAACCGTTTTGAATTTATACTCGGTGAAAACATCGTTATATAACACCCCCTCCCTCATACTTCATTGTATTAGCCAGCTCGGTGAAAATATTGGAGGTCAAGGCTATTGAGTTTCATAGAATACAGCTGTAAGCTAAAGTTACTAAATGCGACAATGTTTATTTTCAATAACAAACCACTTGACGATAGTGGTCAGCGTTAAAGCAAAAATACAATAAATCTCTTATATTTTGCACATTGATAGCCTACACGTAATATATTACCACCAACACAGCAACCAATTGTGACTTTATGTTAAAAAATAAACAGAGAAGATTAAGTTTAGGGATTACCAGAAATGGGTTATGCATTTCTCGTATTACCCAAAATAATTCAGTATATAACACACATATTGATCTGGTGCACATATCACTGAGGAATGTTACTATAGCAACCAGTGATATATATTCTGGTTATCCATACAATCAAAGCTCAATCAAAGCAATTGTACTCGTGAGACAATCATTTATATAACATGTAGAACATGCCTCATTATCTAATCACAGTGAGCACTGTGAAAGTAATCATCTTCGCCTGGTCCCATACAGAACAATGTAATGGTATGTATAGGTTTATATATATATATATATATATATATATATATATATATATATATATATATATATATATATATATATATATTAGCAGTGCATAATGGTAGTATAACAACCTGAGCTGATGTGACTTAATCCTTATGTCCAGTTGACCCCTTCATTTTGTTCTCCCACATAATGACGACCACCTGTGTATATTACCTGTACATTTTACAGAATACTTTACACAGACAGGATAGCATCATGGTGACTCAAATGCATACATAACATAAGTTGGTTTGTGAGTTCGGTAGGCATTTTCCAGTCTATGCCTAGTCTATGTCATATTATAATATACATATCATTAGTAATGTTACAATACAGATATATATATATATACACTGTATTCTGTTCATATGCAATGTTCATTTAAAATGTATTTCAAGAACTTGAGCTACCATGGTAGCCGTTATATTTTTTTGTTCTGCATTATAAACAGGTTAGGTAATATTTGAGAGTATGACAGCATTACATTGCAATTCCTAGGATACGTCCGTGCAGATGAATAATAGCGAATAAGTTCATTTAGCTGGTCCATATTTTCCCAACCTGGAATAAAATACGGATTTTCTGTTAATTCAGGTAAATATTTTGAACATTACATTTCATCTGCAACATATTTTATGTGTTGAGAAAGATCCAAATTTTAAGTGTTTTTGACATCAAATAACATGCTATTTATGTTAGGACTTAGGAAATCATATCATAAGACACTTCTTGAACGGCACCCTCACATATCATTGCTGCCACATTTGGTAATAGTCCACACAATAATGTCTATGATATGGCCCATTAACTATGTTGTAGTGCAGTATTTTAAATAGTTCGAAGTGAAGTTACTCAAAATGAACAAAAACACCTTTACTTATTATTCCCACAGAATTTTGTGACAATTCGGCAAATAGTTTGCAAAAAAGGCCTTGACCTGAAAAAGAAATGTTACACTACAGTAGGTGTGACAGAAGTAGGCGAAAATGCACTTATCATAAAGGACATAAGGAAAAATATAAAACTCCTAACGACCGGTCTTGGATAATTTGGAACATATCATCCACACAATACTTTTTAATGTATTTTTGCCCCAAAACTAAACATGCCAGAGAATGTTTCAGTACATAACTTCTCATGTCAAAACATGTGTCAAGGCACATGTGATTCACTGGCGCAATCATCACTGCGGTAATAGTGAACCGTACAGGCTTAAGGGAATTATCTCAAACGAAACATCCCGCCCAATGTGGTGAAAAATATCGGGCAAATGGTCGGTCGGGCGGACAATACAACGCCATGGCCTCTAAACCTCACTGAGGAGCATTATAAAAAGTGGTAAGCCACACTTACTTTTGGTTACAGAGTAGAGAGAGATTCTGAACAGCAGTCAGTGTGGATTGCGCATTCTGCCCTGTGATTAAATGACGGTCAATCACTACATGGACAGCGTCAGGTTGGCTACCTAAAAAGTTCGTATTCATATCAACTATTTATCCAACATATGAAGTCTGCGTTAGCTTAGTTGGTATATATAATTAAAGCAATCTATAATAAATCCGTTTCCTACACTTACATGCCGTGGCAACATCGCAATAGTCTATGCGTCTATACTTTGGTAATAATACAAAGTTCTTTATAATATAAAGTACCAAAGTACCACAATAGTTCACGCTACAGTTGGCAGTTTTAAAACTGTATTGTGCGCAATCATGATTGATGGCAACATCAGAGAGAAAAGGGTCTAAAAAGCTTTCACGAAAATTGGAAACGTCTAATATCACTGTTGTTTATCATTACAAATTTTAATTAGTTAAGGTGGTGTAACTGATGCGAGAATTATAATATCAAACCATTAATTCAAATAACAGCAAGTTATTTCCTCACATGAATATGTCGCGCCATGATCCTTAATATAATCTTCAGGTATAATAGATAAACTACCAAAACACGGTGTTCTTGCCAGCTCAAAGACAGAAGTCTACAACAACATTCCAATATATTAATTCAATATTTTGCATTCAATAAATAATGCAGCAATACTGTGGAATAAAGAAAATAAACAGTAAAACAAGTTAAAAAAAAAGTTGAGGACCGATGCGGTCAAAAAAATTAAATTAGTTATTAATGATTTCATGGATGCTAACTGTAAACAGGTTAACATGGATAACTAAACTTACCGAAGTCATGCTGTATTTGGAAAATGACCATGTTTTATTTGTTTCTTTAGCACAGAATAAAGCGCACACGCCCATTCCAACAGCACATATTGGTTCTATCAAGAATACATATACAATAATATAATTCACATTCTTATCTTTTTACACATGTTCTGAATCTCCAAAAACAAATAGCACTATGGTATTATTTTATACCTTTCACGTACCCCCCCCCCCGCCGTGCTAGAAGTAATGCTAGAAGTGTGGATAAAGGTGGTGTTGTCTAGCATGAAAAAAGCACCAGGGCGGATCTGTGCATTGGATTTTTTCTATTCTTTTGTATTATAATGCTGATGGTATAACGTTTCCGCATTTCATCTTTAAAAAGTAAATTTTCCAAATATAAAAGATAAATTCTTCAGAGTTTTATGTCAACTACGGCCTGCAACATGCATGACAACTTTGAAAAGGATACATGAAAAAACTGCCAATCTAACGTTTTCACAAGGTAATAAGCGAATTAAGATCGGATAAGTATTTTTTTACACCATTACCAAAATATTCCATGATCATGGTAATTGTTTACGCACATAACAAATTTGAGCAGAATGCACTTGAAAAAAGTTTGAAATCGGTCGTTAAAGCTAAAGGCGACCCCAACCCGATGCCGCAGCGTGCAGAAATAAAACGAGTAGACTGATATGATCGTACACCGATTATATGGCAAAGTGTGCTAGAAAAATTGTAGCGGCACAATTACATATGAATGGGTGTTGGCCTGCTGTACATGCTGTATCAGCCTTATTGTGAGATTTTTCTGATTTTTAAGCGGGATCTTTGACAAACAGCATAATTGCCATGGTTAATAATCATCTCCCAGAGTCTTACTAGTAATGATTTTTAAATTATTTGAAAAGGGTGGAGAGGTGCATCAACACAAAATGTGCCCTCCTTTTGCAACAACAATCTCAATAGTCGTTGCGTAGAAAGGATAGCTTGAGTAGGTGATATAAAAATAGTACGTTCGTATAGATTTAATTCCACAACTTCGTGATCGCAAATCAAGTGTTGCATTAGCAGTGATGGTAATATAATATACTGTATATTGTGATGTTATATTCATAGAGATGACAGGTGTCATGAAAATGAGAAACTCACTGTTTTCACGCATGAAATTCTGCAGGATATTATTTAAATCTGCACTATGTACTAGGTCATTAATAGCACCAGGGGCATCAGGAAATAGAAGTGCTGCATACCTTGAAGCTGAAACATAAATAAGCATGAATAGCATATGCTCCGTATTTGTAGTATAGAACGGAACATGTATGTGTGTCATGGTTATCAACTTCATGTTTTGCACAAATATAGGCATTGACCCAGACTGAGAGGGTGGCGAAAAGGCATTTTAAACAATCTAATTGATTTCCCCATATAATTCAAATTCATCTCCCCTGATTAGGGCCAACAAATCTTCTCCACTGTACAAACACGATATCAGTGGACGTGATGATTGTCAAGTAGGCCACACATCATAACCCAGTGAACACAAAACATTTGTATAACATTTTACAATGTTGGACCAACGTCGAAGACGTTGGCCCGACGTTGTATAAATGTTATACAAATGTTTTGTGTTTGCTGGAAAGGCCTCTAGAACGAATATAAGATGAGCAGCATGTTACCTAATTTGTCCGATAATAATAAGTAATTTGAAAGATTGTAATAATAAATGCTGAGATCATTTACTTACGATCAATAGAATTCAAGCTGATCGGAGTGGCATAAGATTTCGTGCGAAAATCGTTCAGCCACCTTCGACTATTCTCATCCAAGTTCACAAACTCTATTGCACTCCCCTGCAAAATAATTATACGTTCTATTGAGGCAGTCTGGTCATAGAGGTAGTTTTAGTTCTGGTTAGGAATGAAAATTTTAACAAGAGCACACTACGACAATAGCCAGCCACCATTATTGAACTTGCCCGAGAACTGGCTATTAGTAGCACACAGAACAAATTTGAGCTGGACACATGAAAAACTTTTGTAAAATCGCCATTTAGATATTTTCAGCCATTACTGAACTTTCCGGTTATTAGTAACATGCAGAACAAAATTGAGCAGGATAAATACAAGTAGGCTAAATGTTCACGCTGACGCCGACAGTGACGACGCCGACCTGCAATTGCAATAGCCCACCTTTTAAACAAATTGATAAAAGGCGGGCTAAAAATTGTTTCTGGTCACATTAATGATACATTTATGTAAATTTGTATAGATTTATGTTTTGTTGTCCAACTAAATTAATTCTAATCACAATGAAGTCCACGCAATCATTTTGAGGAGTAAATTATTTGATCCTATTATCATCAATGAAGAGCACATGTCATAGTAAAATTTCCAGCAAGAACAACACATTGAACCAATGTTGTTTTATTGTCGTTCAGGGCCGTGTCCGATAAAAAACCAACATTGGTCTTGTGTCTGTTATTATTTGCTCGTGGTGAACAGTGCGCTTGAATTCGTTTTAAGATCAGATATTTTTTTCGAATTATAGCCTACTATAATACGAAAAAAAAGTAATAGGAAATTAGTTGAAAATGTATGCCTGTCATGTGGCTATCCCCGGCGACCTAATATATACATGTATCTCCCACACATCAGTAACACCTGATTAAACCAGCATTAATTCAATCCCTCACGTCTGCACATGTAGGCCTACACAGTAACACATCACTCGTTGACATAGCTTTAGCGAAATTGGTTGTTCACATCTAGCCTAGAGATGGCCTGTATGGATCCAGAATCACACAGTATGATTGCAGAGTAAACTAAAGAAAATGTGCTGTAGGCCTAGGCCTAAGGGTAATAAAAAAATAGATAACCTATCAATCTATGTCCATTGATCAATTTGATGTCAACATCTAACTAAATTTCACAGTTCATGTAGCCCAGAGTAAATAACGTTAGACTATACGATAATAGTTTATGTGGTTCCAGCAATAACATGATTTAAGTTGCTGTTGACTATGGCGGGCTCTTAGACATTAATGTTGGGCTGCTAAAACAGCTGAACGCCCTGCTAAATCATGTTATTGTTATATTAGCACTATGTCCCCATGTACGTTTTTTAAATACTGGTTTTACACTAAATGAAAATAATAATACTCACATCTGCGGTTGCCAGTTGAACATTGAATGCTGTTTGTGAAAGAGTGAAAGATTGTATGAATGACTGCGCTGAAACACCTGATAGAAGAAAGAAACAACAATTATTTTGAAATGAATTACAATGACAAAATTTATTTATCGAGCAATAGTTTTTTATCACAGTTTAAAATACATCAAACTATGGCCACAGTGTTTTGAAAAATATGCAATTAACTGTGAGCTATCAAACTGTGAGCGTATTTTTTTCGCTGGCCAGAACAGAACAACCGAAAACAATAAAATACCATCTCGAAAACGAGGACAAAGAA
The DNA here is from genome assembly GCA_964017125.1 of Flabesymbios commensalis. Taxonomy (NCBI): domain Eukaryota; kingdom Metazoa; phylum Annelida; class Polychaeta; order Terebellida; family Flabelligeridae; genus Flabesymbios; species Flabesymbios commensalis. Next base: position 100,312,837 of record OZ024902.1, read on the forward strand.
CTTTTGTTTAAATTTGCAGCCATATACTTTTAGGTGACCCTTTGAATAAGATACCGTACTAGCACTGTTCTTATCAATGACAAAATGTTTACTTATGGCATCCTACAAGTTTGTAGTGCGAGAGTAGCATTCACAAAAAATAAAACATAATTGAGAAGGGTTGTGTGGGCAATTACAGCACACTCTAGTAGATATGGATACAAAATTCAGGTAACAAAAACTGCTATTGACCTGGATATGTAGAAAATGTTTAATTATTTGAAGAAATTTATATAAAACACGATCTTTTTCATATCCTATCAATCAATGGCATGTATTGACATCACCATGGCCAGTTAATAAAATGTACAAGCATGATGCATTGACCCGTGTTTGTTTTAATGATTGGCTGACGTCACATTACCTGGCATGAGGTGGCTGCCTGGCTCATTGCGATGTCATAAGGGTAACGTCACATAGCTGGTTATTTTATGAATAAAGTCCCACTAAATTTTCATTAAATCTATACATTCACGTAAAATGATTAGATTCAATATTCCACCTGAAGCTATATAGAAGGGCCTATCATAATGTTAGGAGCTAGATGGATTGTGAGAACATTGAATTTACAAAGTTTTACACCTAAAAAATAGCCGAACATGAATAATAATTTGAATACATTCCTTTTACGAATTAGTTTTATCTGATAGTCCAGCTGAATTTTTTATCCCCATGACTTATTTTAAATCTGAATCTAATGTCTATTCTTTTTAAAATATATACTCTAATACAGCATCATTCACCATGAAATTTTACATTTTTTCAGTAAATTCTAGATCAGCACCACTTACAATAAATAAATCGGTCCTGTGCATAGGCCTGTAAATCAATAAAACATCGCTAGCTGGTGGTCGATAATAGGTGATTAAAATGACAACCGAAACTAAAATCAGTCAAATCAGTCAGCTAGAGATATCGCTATCTTAAAATGAGACATGTCATTTTAATATGGAAGATGTTTAACACAATTAAGATTGCTCTCCAAGCTAACAAGTTAACACAGTAGTGGTCAATGTCAAAACTACCGGTGACAACTATTACAGCGGACCACCCACCTAACCCAGTATATACATGTAATTAATGACAATAATGCATCTTGTTAAAATGTGTCCCTTAGGACAGATAATTCCGTGCAGGATTAAGTACACACTGGTCGCCATCTTGACCTTTGTATGTGTGGACACTCTGGGGGACTGGCGAGTGACATTCCAGAGTCGGGTTAGTTATGGTTGTAGGCAGGGCCGGTATTGCACCGATCTTAGGCCATCTAAAGAGTCCCTGATCTCGCATATGTCATAGTCTATGCATCCTACATCGGAGACTGCATCTTGTGTGCTGGTGCAGGGTTTGACCGATGCTCCTGGCATGGCTAAAATAGCACCGGTCTCAGATGGCTGTCTGCGATGTTTTTGTTGGCTTTGAAAAAATTGCCTGTCGAAATCTGTACATTATTAATTAGACTGCTGTGAATTTGACTGCTCCGAATTTTTCTCCGGGGCTGCCGCACTTTCCATTGGCTTTCGTTGATTTTCGCACTTAGCACAGATAATGTTTTTTTTATAAGAACACTTGGTGGAGGCCACATCACAGTGTTATTGCTGCAATGGAAGGAATGAAACATCGCTGTATCTGAACGAGTCTTGTGTCACTCACTGAGCCTCAAACATATCGCTTTATGAACCAGTCAACATGGTCAACCACCATCGCAGGACGTTTGTCAATAATTGATATTAGTCCTAGGAATTGGTATGGCGAGTTATCCACTCGCCCTCTTAGGATTTTCAGTACACATTTTACCACATGTTGAGATCAGGCTTAAGCAAGATGCGGTGGCTACGGCAATTCCAGGTGTCAAGACACATGGCTGTCACATTCTCAGAACAAAAGTGACTTAATTCGAGTAGAACCGTTATTCAATAACTTGTAGTAAATTATGAGCTGATATTGTTGACATAGACCAACTATGAGGTCAATACAGCATTATAGACAGATCTAAACATGGTAATCAGAATGAGATAATAGGGGAAATAGCCCATTATGTCATCCATATATAAAACTTGACTTTCAAACATCGTAAAGTGGTAAATTGGACCTATTTATGTTTAGAAAAATCATATATTTAGATATAGCAATGATTACGGAAACTGTATACCCCCTTAAGCATGTTACGTTGGCGTCCATAATATTTGGCAAAATCAGACCCACGCAATGTTAGCGTCCATAAAATTTAGCGGCCCAAACCCGACAGCAGGTCATTTCATACAGTTTGTACTTAGTGTACTTACTTATTGTAATTAGCGACCATTAATATTAGTGATAAAATGCCCAATCGTGAAAGTCGTGAAATTAAAAGGGACACGAATATAATATGATATATAGTACTTAGTTGTTTAGCTGCAACCTTTTTTTTTATCTAATTCAGATTTTAACTCAATATTTATATTAGCAATTAATGCTGTATCATTTGCAAATATGATACCATTAAAGGTAAGGCTGACATTAACAATATAGTATATATAGCATAAAGATAAGTAGTGGGTCAAGGATAGATCGGGAATAACTGAGCTAGAGTTTGTGTGCTCTTGTATGTGTGCAAATTGTAAAGAGTAAAAAATAATATAGGAATAATCGAGCGATGGAAGAATAGATCAAATGTTTTTATATTTTACCTACCGTTAGTTATTTATTTATTGGGCCATTAAATATCACAAACAGAATACATTTATTCCAAAACACAGTCTAATGTATGTGAGAATTATTGTTTAATGCACTGATATCTTTATGAGTTGATACGACATTTTAATATGTTATTAGTCAAAGATTTTGTTTTAATATTTTACTAACCAATTATTTTATTAATCCATTATGTTGTTAGAATATCTTACCGAACTCAAAGTAAAGGCGCTATAATAGTTCCTCTAAAGCAAAAAGGTGTTACCAACACTGACTTTGCACCTTCCCCATTGCATAACCGGATCACAAGAGAGGGTAATTAGTATTGTTTTGAGTGTAATTAATTCGGGACCAAATAATTATTACGGTATAGACAGGATTCCGGTTTGTACAGGGTCCGGTATGTACAGGTTGCACTGTATCTGTTTGTTAAATAAAATGATTTAGGCTGTCGAATGTTTTTGAAAAGTCGATAGATATCCCTGATTTCAGTGTTATTACTTCTGTTATCACTTCAGTGGTTGAAAACTTTTCACACAATTTAGAAGTTCAATTTTTACAATCCAAATAGGAAGTTTGCAGAAGAATATTGTGAAAAAACAGCCTGGTTGAGAACAACCAAGCTCAAAACTGACGTGGCATTGTCGCAGTCCAGAGCACAGTCTGTGCAGATTAATTTTCCATGTTGGCCTTTCTGTGTTTGCGAAGACAAAAAAGAAAAGCAACTTATCTATATGTTGTACTATGGTCTACAGTGATCATCCAAGGAATGCTGAAGCCTCCAAGTGTATGGCTGTAAACTTTCGGCGGATTGCCAGTGGCCTACCCTGGTTCTTCGGCTTGACAGTGGTGTCAATGCAGCTTCTGTAGGCCTACCAGTACAAGCACTTATGTTGGCCGTTGTAGGGCCTTAAACTTATGACATCAGGTTTCTCACATGGGATAAATGGAGTTACCCTCAACTATTGTTCTGTGGGGACTATTAATCCGAGGATATCGGGAGCTGTACGAAAGACCATCGTGCTTCAGAATTACATTGCCAAGCCAAACCCGACCATCTGGGCATGTCTTGAAGTAAATCCCATGGACATGCCCAGAGCCCAGTAAAGGAAAACACTCTTGTTAACCCACCATGCCTTATCATTCCACCATCACGTCATTATCTATACAGACTACACCATTCATCTCATCAATGGACTGCACTGTTTTATCGTACTACAATGTCACTTAAATGAACATTAGTGTCAAAAAGCAACGTTAAGCATTATTTTACTACTATACCTCTACTGCAATCAAATTCATATCGGATCCCCCCTTTACAATAACTCATGTCTCACACCCAAACCTGCTGGCCACTTGGCAAGGCACACTGAACCTGTAGATGCTAGGCAAGGTCTAACACCCGAGCCTGCCAAATCCTAGGCAAGATCTCACATCCTAGTCTACAGAGTCCTAGGCAGGACTCATGTCGAGCCTACAGATAGGGACCTACGCAAGGTCTCACTCAAGCCCGCAGGGTCCTAGGCAAGGTCTTACACCCGAGCTCGCAGGGTCCTAGACAAGGTCTCACACTCAAGCCCATGATGCCCTAGGCAAGGTCTCGCAGTCAAGTCCAGAGGGTCCTAGGAAAAGTTTCAAACCCAAGCCCGCAGCATCATAGGCAAGGTCTCACACCCGAGCCCACTGGGTCCTGTAAGCAAGGTCTCACACTCGAGAACAATGTACTACTGCACTAATCTATAGCCTAAGCTAACTAAACCACGTACCGCATCGCACCCTTGGTTCCATAAATAGGGGCCTACTTGCATAGATAGCATATATCATAATAAATAGATAAAGCAGCTGTAGACTATAGAAGCTCATGTTTTAACTAGTTAATTATTGTATTTAAACACAAGTACAGGTCAACTTTTCACATGTTTCGGTGTCTATTCAACTTGACACATTAATAGGCTACATAAGTTGTTACAATATACTAAGACCAGCACCATTATTGACATGATGGCTATTAACAGAAATCCTTATATTCGTTACTAGAATTTAAAAAAAATAGATTGTTTTATTCTGACTATTTTTTGAAAAAACAAGTCGGAGAACCTTTTGTGTAATTGTTGAGCATTTTTTAGATTCAAAGTGGTAATAATTGGCCAGTCAAATGGTAGGCATTTTGAAAAACCTCTATATCCGCTATTAGATTTTTAACAAATGGAATCGTTTAATTCTGATAAATTTTGTAAAACAAAACTGGAGAACAATTTGTGTTATTGTTGGGCATTTGATGATTCAACGTGTAAATAATTTGTCAGTCACACGCCAATTTTGAAAAATATCCTTATATCCGTTTTCAGAATTTTTAAAAATGGAATTGTTTTATTTTGACAACTTTTGTAAAACAAAACTGGCAAACATTTTGAGTTATTGTTGTGCATTTTATAGTTTCAAAATTTTAATAATTCGCCAGTGACATTTTTTAAATAACAGATATATAACGATTTTGAAATTGGTCATAAATATAAAAATAACTAGAACAGGAGTTCCTGAGCTCCAAGGTCCGGCTTTAGTCTAGTGCAATAGACAAAAATCGGCCTAATATTTTCTAAACAGAACAGTGTATTTGTATAATAAATGTCCAGGATATGATTAAGGGAAGAACCAAGGAGACAATTTAAAATATATCTTTAACGTGTATTCCTTCCACCACCATCGCCGGTGCTGGCCATTATTTATTCAATACTTGCCTACGATGTACCTCATACAGAAGATGTGGGCCTGCCCACCAAATTCCGGCTCAAAGTTGGGCCAGCGTCGTAGCCCATTGCTGGTTCATTGCCTGTAAATCGTCTACGATTGACGGGTGAAACACTAATCCATCACTGGGTCTGCTGGATACTTTGCACAAACAGGTGGCATTCACCCAATGCTGTTTCAATGTTGATCTACAGTCATCAACGCTGGCCCGACATTAAAACAGCATTACGCTGGCCCGACATTGAAACAGCATTGGGTGATAGTACCGTGTTTCCTGCTGCGGGTGACGCTTTCAATCCCGGCGCCAGAAACACCAGATAACACGATACATTGGCCCAATGATGATGTAATGATGGACCATCGTCTGCGACGCTGGGCCAATAATATTCAAACCAAAACCCTTTAAGCTCTAATCACTATATTTAATCGTGAATATATTTTTTCTGAACACTTTTTAAAGACGAAAGTACTTAACCTAGGGATCTCTCAATTATATTCAAGATGTTGATATGGGATGGTGTACAGAAATGTCAACCGTTTCCCACACACACCACCCCTCTTCCCCCTAAATACGACACAAACTCAGGCAAAATAAACTGAATAGGCTCCTGGCCTACGGCCGGACCTAATTATATTTCGGCTTGGCTATATAAACCATAGCTGAAAGTACTTAGTAGCTCTATAGGCCTACTAGCGTATGTCAGCGTATGACTGTACCAAATTTCATGCTTTTAACACAAATACACAATATTCTTGAGCTACTATACCCGGATTCACCTTTCACCGTGGTGGATGCTTTTTCGCTCTTATATCAATATTTAACGTTTTTAGTCGATTTTTTTTACATATTCACTTACTTTGTATGATGGGGCGATTTTATTTTCAGACGATTATTCAATTCAGTGTGATTACTGTCTGTGAAGTGAGAAAATAAAAAAAACATCTCCCCAAAATTCCGCCCAGCATGTTTGTTGATCTTTCCTCTTGTGCACATGGGCTGTAATCCTGGTACTTTGGCTCAGCCCACTAATTTTAAAAGGTGCCGAGGGTTATCTCCCGGCTGGGTGGCGCGGGGGTCTACATTCTCATTTTCTATACCATTGGCGTATTAAACAAACGGGTCATTTTCATGCTACGCTAGCAATTTAAGCATTCTAAATGGAAATAGTTTGGAGAACTATTTAATGTTAAGTAAATAAACTATGACAATCAACGCTTGTTTTGCACGCATGGTAGCACACACAAAATATATATATAATATATTTCTATGGATTTATCAGATAAAGGCATCTAGGCCTATTTGCCGTGATGCACTCTCCAAAATGTGCCTGTTCCCGTTGTATCCTAAACTTCCAGGCACATTCGGGACTATGTATAAGGCCTATTTGGTATCAGTTATGTGCCTTTATAATAGGTTGTAGCTTTTTATGTAGCTCATTTTATGATTATGAGAAAAGTAGCAGACTTTAATTATATTTTTGTATACATAGGGCCTACCGGCTATACCGGTAAGACAAATATGGAAACTATCAGAAACTGTTATAGCCTGCATGAATAACAAAATTACCGGTAATGAGGCCCTAGATCTATGTATAAAACAATTTTTGGGTTGACATTTTGTATAAGAAAAAGTTAGGCCCTACGGAGATAATATTAATTATAATAGGCCTATATAAATTATTAGGCCCATACCTACATTTTATTTTTCATATTAATTAGAACACCCCCCTGTACGTGATTAGAGGGGGTGGTGGAGTATTAGATTAGGCTATTATTTAATTATCATATATAGTGTAGACTACATGCTATATCGTGGGTTTTATTTTCAAATCAGGGGTGCACCGAGCGTTTATTTGATTATGGGCATTATTAGATAGAATACGGTATAACTAAACCTTAGAAAAATCACAAAGAAATTCCTGACTGTACACTTATCTTATACACGTGTGATTTCCTTTATATAAACTCAATTTTTATCATGTACATATGGTGGTACGAGCGTGATAAACAGTGATATATCAGAGTGACTAAAAATACCACTGTGTTGGAAAGCGAGAGACACTTGAAGATGCGACACTGTAGGCTAGCCCCAGTGGCTGAAACAGGTTTCAGCCACAGATTGACTGCATACAAAATCGTGGGACATTTCTTTGACTGTTATATCGGAAAATACGGGCTATGATCAGGTCGAAAATAGTTTTTTTTAGAATCAGCAACATTTCAGTTCCATGCCGGTATGCTCAGCTCAGAGGTCGCACAGTCACTAAAAAGTTATGGACATTTATCGGACCTTGGGGTCGCGTTCGCTCTCAGTCACCGCCTTGTTGAATTTTTCGGGTAAAGCAAATACATCAATCCACGGCCTGGGAGGGGACGACAAGGCTAACTGTAGGCCTGCAAGAGAAGCTCCAGAAACCCAGATGACGAAAAATAAGAGACACAGTGATTTACAAGCAAGACGGAATTATCATTTATTTTCAAAGAAAAGGAAGAGATAAAAAACTAATAGCTAATGGTACAAATTTGACATTTTCAGGGAACCACCGGGGCGCGGATATATAATCCAGCCCCTCCGCCTCCCGGAGATTGAATAGTGCCCCCCCCCCCCTAACAGTTATGTTGACTATAATTATATATAGGTAATTTAACTGCCTGCAGTGAGTCCCATATCGGTGACTTAAAGTCCCGAGAGCGTGGGGACTTCCGAGCAACTTCGGAACTTGAAGCGTCCAGATATAGATTACTTCAAGTAGAAATATTTGGTTAATAGATCTACCATATAATGGGATAAATAAAAATATTCTTTTGTTGTTGTGGGTCGAGGGGGTTGTGGGTCTAGGATCGAGGGTTTGTGGGTCGAGGGGGTTGTGGGTCGAGGCTTGAAGGTCGAGAGTTGTGGGTGTGGGTTCGAGGATGTCAAGGGGGAGTTGAAGATAACTTGCGATTAGGAACATAAAAAAATTGCCGAGCATAGCCCGTGGGATTACAGCTCAAAAGGCCTACAGAAATGCCCAAGAAGCCCCTCCTTTTCAGGCGAGGTTTCGAATCATTGATTCAAAATATTTACTTCTTGGGTTAATTTACCTCATGGGGGTGGGCCTACAACCTGTGCACAAAGACCAAGCACCTACTAACTAATCAATTAAAAGAAACTAGCCCACCACCCAATTTTAGCCAAATTCAAACTTTGCAAGGAGTATCAAGATTCTTTCAGTTTATGTTATTTTGTATTGTTGAAATGCTTTAATCTAATGATATTTTAGCAATTCAAACTTTTAATGTACGAGGCAAGTTTCAACTTTTGTAGGTGGACTGGTACCTTTAGCCCCAGTAGCTGAAACAGGTTTCAGCCACAGATTGACCCCGTACAAAATTGGACGATCATATCAAAGACTTGCCCTTGAATAATCAGGTCGAGAATAGTTTTTTTCATAGAATCAGTAACATTTCAGTTACATGCCCGCATGCTCAGCCCACAGCCCGCCCACTCTGGTATTTTTGTCTCTCGCTTTTCATAATCATGATAATTGCTGCTTTTCTTGGCTCTCTTGTATTTCTTCACTCTCCATTTCGCTTTCCAGCCTTTTGTGACTGAAAAAAACGCCGAATTATAGCCCTGTTTCATCTGCAGTAGAGGATGTGAACCGTGTGAGGTGCGATTATAATGCTTATCAGTTATTGGACTTATATCCATTTATGCTTGGTCATCAATAATCAAAGACATTATACATATATTTTTGACCGTTTAGGCTACATGTCAACTTTGACATATTGGTCATTTTGTTTTCTTTATTTCTTCATAAGTTTTTTGATGCGGCGCAAATCGGTTATAAATACGTTTCTGTCGTCATTATCCCACGAATTTGAACAGTTTGGGTCACTGCATGTGTGTACCAAGGAAAGATATCGGCCGCAGCGGGACTCGAACCCGATACACCCGTGCCCTGAGTTAGCCAATGAGACTGGCGCCACAATATACCAATAATTTGTATTGTCAATCAATCACCTATATTATGTAGGCTATGTCGGTCACTTATTAAGTGAATTTCTGGCGATATATATAGGCCTATGCCCAGCAAACTTATGAGACGTTGGACCAATTTGTAATGCTGGTTTACCGTTGGACCAGTGTTGCAAACAGTAAACCATCGTTGGGCAACGTCTCATGTTTGCTGGGATAGGGCCCATGCGTCATCACCAAATAGGCGTGTTTTTTTTAATCTTTATATAAAAGCTATTGAATTCAACATCTATAAGTAGGCTAGATATCCTAAATCAATTGGTGTAGAGCTATTTTGTTATGTTTATGATGAAATTCTTCATTACCAGTAGGCCTATGGCGAGCTGGGGAACGTCGGGTAACCAATATGGCGTGTGGGATGTTGTCGTAGTTACCAATACGGCGAATTGAAGCTTACACCGAGGTCCCGTTATGGGTCATAATGGCCGACGAAGGACTCCTCCCAATCTTGCCATCAAACTCAAATAACTTCCTTCTCCGTCTGATCAACGGTATTAAATAAACTAGGAAACTGTATTCTCTCTTGTCATGTTTAATTGATCAACATGCTATAACAACAATGCACAACCCTCCGCGCACGGCACGTCTCTATGGACTTGGTGAGAGCGAGCTGCGGCACGTTCGCAGCCGCTGAGTATCACGCTTCAAGTGAGGGAAAAATACTACGGGCCGCACCACGCTGCTCTGCGTGCACACGACACCACAGTATGACAACGGGGCGGTCATCTCCGTCAGGCTGCGTCCAGGAATCTGGGGATGACTGCCACATTGACTAAGCGATGTCAGGATCCTACATTACCCCCGGCTGAGTGACAACGTAGGACCAAACTGACGTGTAGGAGACTGCTTCGTGCAAGTAGCGGGGTTGTCAATTATGTAACCTCTTATACTAAGCATATTATTCTTTAAAAAAAACAAATATAGCGGGTGCGGTTACATTGTGGGCGGTTAAAAGCGCAGCATTATACGTGAATTGTCCGATCCTCTTAACTCCAACTGTCCTTGATATATTATTCATGTGCTGCCATCTGCTATCAACCCATTCATTTAATTAACAGAATTGCTATTAATGCTTTAGCAATGAACTTGCTAAAAAAAACATTTACATAACTGTACACAATTCTGCCAGGCCTGTAGTAGCCTAGAATTCTATAATTAAAATATACTGTTATATTGCACCGTTGTAGAACATAGTTTCATTCTATTCACTTATCTTGTTCAACATTTTGCTAATTGCTGCTTACCGGTTATACATAAGGCTATACTATAATAAAACTAATCAAATCAATAAAGTCTATAAAATGTTTATATACAAACATATCAAATTTGATAATAAAAATAAATAAAGTAAGGCTCCTGACATTATATTGGCATGAAATTATTGTTTGAAAGGAAGTGAAATGAAATCAATGATTATGTTCACTTCCCATTTACCATGTTCACATTGAGTAATAGCCTACATCTGTGATTGACGCTAAATAAGTAAATATTATTTTACAACAACATTCAACTATTGAAACTGATAATTGAAAAGTAATTGCGCGATCAAATTGCACATGGAGGTAATGTTACCCACTCTTCAGGAGCCCCAGCCACCCCTCGCCTGCAAGGCGGTGCTAATCAGCTCATGCTGGTACTAGCATACACAATAGGCTAAGTGGATCACAGAGCCTGATTATTATACAACGCACTGCATACCTAACAATTAAAACAACCTGCTCAACCCGTCAGGCTTAATTGACTTGTCCTCGTGTACACGTGTGAACGGCTGCAGTGAACATAACTTGTTTATTTGGTTGAGTGGCGGACCGTAACTATATCAAGTAATATTTTAACCCTTTCCATCTGTGGCATTATTCAAACTAATACAATGAAAATAAGTTGTGTTATGGTAGAACATATGTTTTATACTGACTCAAAGTTTTAGGTCAATATTGTGAGTACTTTCCACGTAAATAGCGAATCAGTAACACCATATGATCCCCCTAAAATGCGATTTTTAATGTGAATGCCACTATAATCTAATCTGCAGGACAAAGTCACTCTGCAACAGTCCTCTCAGTCTCATGGCTTTACACTGATCGCCAGCGAGCCGATACTCGGATAGAGACGTAATTTCTGTCTTGGTTTACCCGGTGCCACACACCTATATTGACCTGTAGACATGCATTCTGACCTCAGAGATTATATCTCTGATACCACACGTTCATTTCGCCGTATGCACGCATGGCGATTGACCAGATTTATCAGCCGTTAGTGAGCGTTACCACGTGATTTTATAACCATTCCTATAACCACGGAACTATTTTGGTACTCACTTCGACTCAGTACTTATCCTTTTTTCAATATTTAATTTGATCTCAGAGTTTGCTACAGGTAAGGGCTATTTATTCTCTTTAGTAGTGGATAATATGAACCAGCACAATTCGCATGTCATTCAGTAATTTATCTTTGCCAGTGTTTTGAAGCCGATTGTAAATTATGTCAGAAAAACGTAAACATGGACCTTCTCACAGCAGCGCGTAGGCAGAAAAAGTAATCCATTGAATATTTTGTATTTCTATGTGAATAGAAAATCATATGTGGCGGAGTAGTGGTGTTTTATATTTGCCATATATATTCAGAACACTTAAGCGTGTTTATAAGCCTACAGTTGTTATATCAACAAAACTGCTCAAAATGAGCAGTTTTTGTCCAAACATGGCGTGTGGTTACAGAGAGAGAGCGGGGTTGACCTGAGCGACATCTATGTGTGGAGAATGGTAGACATGTTCACACCCATTTCGCGATTCCGGTATTTAGAAATACCCGAATATATTGAGTGATAATAGGTGAATAAAACGTTCTATCTCACGGAAAATGTTAATCGTTTGCGTTTAGATATACTAAACTTATAGTTATGTTCCATTGTATAAAAAAATAATTGTTTGCTATATTTACCCTCAATAGATGAGCTCAAGACAAGTAAACAACTTTGTCGGGATGCCATCCCACAAAACAGGCGAAACAGTTTCTCTCAATCATCAATGTACCGGTACCATGGCAGTGCACCGTGTCACATTGCTGAAAAATGCTAATTTAGTATAGGCCCTATAAAATATATCTGCATTAAAAAATATATAGTTTGATTACAGTAGGCCTACCATAAAACGACACTGACCTCATATGATACGGCCATTTGTAACATGGTGCTGCGCCATGCTGCCCTTCGTGGGCACCATAAAATGTTGTGCTTCATCATCATGTGAGTGTCATGTTGCACTTCATCAACACCATGTTGCTGCTCTTAATATTCAGAAAAAAACAATGATCTATTGTCAACTGGCATTTAACCCCAGTCGATCGTACCTGATTTAACCTGTGTAAAATACCTTTATCATATTCGTACTGTACCCTAATGTTGTGCGTTTACACTAATTACAGGCCTACGCAATGCGCTACCGCATGTATGTAGGCCTAGGTCTACACAGTGGTCATCACTGGCGATGTGTCTGGGTTCTCTTTGTAATCTTAATTGGGGACGGGGTACTGGAAATTCCTAAAATGGGTGTCCGTCATGTACGATTAGGTGCCTCCAATGCTAGGTATAGCGCCATGCCCCTTCTTAACGGAACACTTAGGGCTTACCTTGTTTTAAAATTTGATCACAATAATAATAATATATGCAAGTCAGTATAAACACTAATAAATGTCATAGGGCTTGTACCGGTTAGTGACAAACTGATAATTTGATATGGGTGTTGTATTTGACAGCAACTTCAATTTTCTGTTATGACATCGAGATAATCTCCCAGACAGCAACGTCATGGTGGGCCACCGGTGGCCCACCACCGGATGCCACCAGTTGCCAGTGGTGGCCCACCACACGGATGTCTAGCTGATAGGGGGTGGCCCACTATATATTGCTTGCTGGTGGTGGACCACTGGTGGTCCATCAGTGGCCATCAGTGGCAAATCCCACCCTCCGATTGCCGCCTGCGTGCCACTGGTTGTCCACTCATAGCCACTAGTGGGCCACTAGAGTGATGTTGTCTGGGAGCTGCAGCTCATATCTAGGCCTATCTGTAGGAATTTTGTATGTAATTTATACACATCTGTCATATATATAGGGGCCTATAGCCCCTACTGATAGCCTACCGATGGGGCCTACTGTAGACAGCAAGTTTGAGACATAGCCCTACTCGACATAGTCCCTAGTCTGTCGGAAGTGAAATCTTTGGTTCAGTCATTCAGATCATGCACCACAGAATACAATACATATTATTATTATGCTTAGATTATTGTACTTGGTGCCACTGAATTCCTTGCCCCTACAAATCCCCTAAATATTGAGACATAGAGAAACACACATTTTTTTAAGGGGGCCATTATGAAAATTCAAATTGGCCGCCTTGCTGTTACGTTTAGATTATTGTACTTGATACCACTAGATTACTTGACCCTCCAAATGTAGGTTTATCCGTTACGATCGGGACTCTATACTCTTTATGTCGAGATATTTAGAAAAAAAACATTTTTAATAGCGGTCATTTTAAAAATCCAAGATGGCCGAGATACATACATCTGGAAAATTGAAAACATTAGTTTTCTGATTGCCTATGCAAAACAGTTTCAAAAAAATTATGGATTTGCAAGTCTCCCAAAAATGCCAACGAAATTACATAGTGAACTTGACTAGTTGAGAGGATTAGCTTTTAGCTTCATGTAATATTGCAGGCAAAGCTTCAACTGACAAGTCTACAAAGAAAGCTCGACAGTCTCCACCTGAAGACTTTCAATGGTCGAGGTTTTAAATGCCCCTGAACATAATCGCAAACTTTGTTTGGCGATTGGACTGAGTTCTGCCAAGAATGATCGTCTTGCATTTATCTTTTATCATTTACTTTATATTTACTTTAATATATACTGCATTTATCATTTACTTTATATGTGGGATAAAATTCAGCCTCCTCTCTAAGAAAACACTAAGGAATTTGACTCTTCTACATGTAGCTGTTGTGCATGTAGTTTGGAGATGATATTGATGAAAGACAGGATAAGCAAGACCCAGCATATGAATAGTCTAATTAGTTTATTCTGGGAAATCATCTACTTATCCGGCATGTTTGTTTTGCAAGACCATTGGGATACATTATAATTTTAGTTGATGGCTTTTAGTGTATGGTTTGTAAATTTATGGTGCATAATTTCCAACATTGTAAGTTCAGAATAATCAATTCAGTGGATATAATTATATATTCAACAGTAATGAAAACATATCTACGTCAGCTGTTCTTGTCGTGATGTGTTGTATGTTTAGTTTTTTACGTTCTATTAGATGGTGCTGGATATGTTTGCATGTGCTCCTATTTTAAAGTTAATAGCTAAAAAGCACAGTATCAATATAGTATCACTAACTGTGACTACAAAGTATATTTCTCTAAATTATTTGCTTTATTTATCATATTTAGTGGAGGACATGTTATACTTCTACAGTTGCAGTCTTTAGTACACTGTAATATAGTTTGTATCAGGTGATGGTGAATATATGATACATCTGTGTAGATAAATAATAACATCCACAGTAATAAAGACACACCAAGGGCAGTTCTTTTTACCATCAATGTGTTTAGTTTATATTAGGTGGTGGTCGATGTTTGCATGTGCTTCTAGTTGGACATTACTAACATACAGTACACTTGTAATATCGTATTGTTATGGTATGACTAAATAACGTTACACATTATATATTTATGTTATTAATTTCCTTTATTTTTTTGAGTCATGAACTTGCCTACAGGGAAACGATATGTGCTGACGTTTTCAAATCGGTATAATTATATAAAAACTTCAATATATGGTGGAAATATATGAAGGATATTGATAAGTCAGTGTTGTGTGTTTCATATTTGGAATTAGAAACATTTGCATACAAACTAGTGAGATACAACATACCGATTTACGACCTTGCAGAAAGCATCAGCTAGAACAAAATAGTAATAGAAGTATGACATAATTTTAGATGGACTGCTTTGGTCAAAAACGTGGTACAAATACCGAAGGTTAATGCCCATTCCTAGGCAAATGGCACGTTTTACAATGGATTTTGTCATATTTGACATGAAAAAGAAATGACTCACCAATTTTATTATTTCTTTCTAAAGATAGTTTTTTTGTAATTTACTAGCCCTAATCTATGACAAAAAGTTCTTAACTCGTATTAGGAAAAGTATGTGAGGTCTCAAATGTATCACATCGTCAAAGATGTTGCGAGTTCAATTACAACATCATCACAAAAGGACCGATTTCCTAACAGGCTACATTTTTAGCCTCTACACAGCTAAACTCGACCGATTGCTATGTTTTAAATTTTTGCGGGACATCGTGAACATCGCCAAAATACGCAGTCAATATTCACAGGATATCCATGGCTGTTGTAGTGACAATAAGGAAGGGATTTTCCTCAGTGTTAACCTTTTCAAAGAAAAAAAACAAATCAACATCGGACCCTTCCTCTAGACCCTCAGCAGGCAGGTTTTATCAGTGAACTATACATACATATAGTTCACTGAGTTTTATGGTCATTCACAATCGACAGTGTCATGGTTGTCCCAAATTGTATGAAGATTCCAAAATACACACTCATCGGGTACATATCTCTTTCAAATGGAAGATGGAGAAAGATAATATAGATTTACGATGAAATAAGCCCAAATAACACAAATTAAAACTTTGAAACTTTTTATAGTTTGGGGCCCATGGGACAGTCGATGATCCCTTTAAGTTTCCATGCTGATTGTTAAGGAAAACATTGCCGATTCAGTTGATTGACCTAATTATTATGCTAATTAGCTAAATTGATATTTCCAATCATATGCTGAAGATCCATGCATATTGTTTGAATTCCTTGAGTATGAAAACCTCGGTGTTGACACTAAAATGAAATCTGTATGTTGTGAGATAAGGGAAAAATGGCGTTTTTGGCAGTTCGACCTAATTAATATGCTAATTATACAGCTTCCATGTTTCTGAAGCTGTTCATAAATCTCAAACCATATTATACTCATTTATTTCTATCAAAAACATGGGTGTAGACACCAAAATGAAGTAGGCCTCTCTATGTGAATTATTGAGAAAAATATTAGCGATTTATGTATTTGACCTAATTAAAATGCTAATTAGGTTAATTTCATTCTTTCATAGCTGTTCTAGACGTCTAACCATACTTAATGGATTCCCAGGGCTCCTAAACATGGCCGGTCTAGACACAAAAATGAAGTCTTTATGTGGAGTATTAAGGAAGATATTGGCGGTTAAATAGTGATTGACCTAATTAATATGCTAATTAGGCTAATTTAAAAAAATGCTAAACATGGGCGAATTAGCATCCGATAGTTTCTAGATCCTTATGGCCTATATATTCCAATTCAGCCATAGAACCTTACAGGAATCATTATTTCGCGTAGTGTGGCATTAACCACATGCGGCAACGCCCATTCCGTGTGCCAGGTTGCAGCATTCCGGCATTTCTTGCCACGAACTCATGGGACAAACACAGAAATCCAACATTGCTGGATCTTCAAACACACCTGCCTTTGACGCACGCGCTTGCCGGACAAATGAAAACAACTCGGTAGGTCCTATAGTTACCATTCACGATCTTGCCAGGTGTCTTATAGAGTCTGGCCAAATCGATGCCATATTGCTCGATTTCTCGAAAGCTTTCGACAAAGTTCCCCATGCTAGACTTGCCAAGAAACTGAACAACTACAGTGTACGAGGTAAAACCCTGGATTAACAGTTTACTTGCTAACCGCATCCAGCAAGTTGTACTAGAGGGTAAGCAATCTTCCACAGCACCAGTGACATCAGTTGTCCCCCAGGGCACAGTGTTAGGCCCTATATTGTTCCTCTGCTACATTAACGATCTTCCTGAATGTGTATCGTCAATATCATGCCTGTTCGCAGATGCTTGCTTGTTGTACAGAGTCATCAACAATCACAGTGATACTGATCTTCTGCAGCAAGATCTGGATCAACTCCAGGAATGGGAGGATAAATGGCTAATGCAGTTTAAACATGATAAATGTGGAGTCATCCGTATCACCAACAGGGAAAGCAAAAAGCTAACAGTGGGAGTCACCATCGATGACCGTCCGACATGGAACGAACACGTTGACACCGTGGTGAAAAACTCAACCAGAGCCTTCTTCCAACGCAACATCAACAGATGCCCACTCAATATCAAGGAGGTCTGTTGCAACAAGTTTGTTGGACCAACTGTGGAATATGCTGCTACAGTGCGGGATCTTGCCTCTGCCCGTAACATTCAAGCCGTACAGCAGGTGCAGAGACGAGCTGCTCGTTTTGTCACCAGCAGGTACACCAGGGACGACAGCCCAACAGCCATGGTTGCTGAGCTTCTATGGCTCTCACTAGCCCGCTGATGGGCCTCAGCTCCAGGCCCGTAGACAGGATTTGTGTGTGTGTGGGGGGGGGGGGGGGGCGGGTCGTTTTAGTGGGTACGAGGGAATGTTTCCTGCGAATATTTTTTGCATATAAAACACCCATGTTCCGCATTTCTTGCCTTTTAAAACACAAGAAGGTTTTTTCTATTTCGGCTAAGTTTTTCGACACCCTATGCTAAATTAATAAGATTACCCCTTTAAGCTATCAGGCCTATGATCACGTGTCTTTTTGTATAGATGTGTATTTTTATATTACCTGCTTATCTATGACTGAATAACTCTATCATAATACTGAGGAAAATACATGGTTTTTCAATAAAAAAAATCTAAATTTCATGCAACATGAAAACAATGCTTGTTTTTCTAGCTGACATACTCTATTGATGATAATTTTCGTGTGTGTAATTTAATGGATTTACAGGTCTAACCCGGGACAAAATCCTTATATTCTACCAGTGTAAACTGGCTTAAAATGTATTTCGGACCAAATTTGGTCTTTTTTGCATTCCAAATTTTGGACCATGAACGAGGGGGGGGGGGGGGCGGCTGCTCCCGCTCTGGATCCGCCACTAATAATTAGTGTGCAGCAATAAAGTACTGTCAACTGGGGTAACTTTGAACGGGGGCTGTAACTTTGAGCACGAATTATCACATAAATTATCACATGAATGACTAGACTAAGCTTTAATATGTATATATAATTATTGAAAAATTTAAATACAGCTCAGACAAACTAGTAATATAGAAAGTCTGAGTTGTATTCGCTAACTAGTCTATCTATTAGGTAAAACCTCACAGCTTGTTTAAAAGATGCCAATGAGTTTAGTTTCTTTATTTTCAAAGGCAGTTTATTCCATGATTTAATGTCATTTAATTTAAAAGCCTTAGATCCGTTTCTCCCAGTGGGTGGCAGGGAGACAGGCAACGTTCTATGTCTTGTCTCAACATCATGCACCTGACTAACCATACCAAAACTCTCAGTAAGATAACATGGCGCTCCGCCATGGACAATCCTGTGCATGATGTTGAGCCTTGTTCTACTCTGACATCCACTGGAAGCCACTGCACAAAAATGTGTGATGTCTAGATGTGTCCGGGGGGATAAATCAAGAGCAAACCGTATTGTTTTGTTTTTGTAAAATTTGGAGCTTATGTTTCGTAGTTTTTTGGAAGCCGCTATACTAGGCTGAACATGCATAGTCGAAATGGCAAAGAATTAGGGCTGATGTTAACAATTTGTTAGATCTGGTGTTCAAATATTTTGCCTGTCTGTACAAAAATTTCAGACGCGAATTTCCCCTTTTCAAAATATTTTCAACAATAGCTGTGCCGCTAAGTGTTTGCTCTAGATCCACCCCGAGATACGTACCTTATGACAGTCTTTGGTGTAATCACAATTTTTCCACAAGAAATAGCTAATTTGGAATGCTTTTACAGCATATGTTTGGTTCCAAATAGAATAGATTCTGTTTTACCTAGGTGGAGAGACAACTTGTTGTCTATCAGCCAATTGCTGAGAGACAACAAAGTGTCCCCTGAAATGTTTTCAATAGTTTTTATGTGTGTTCCTGATACTAACAGGGCAGAGTCGTCAGCATAGAGTATTAGTTTGCAAGAGACAGATGCTTCCATATCATTTACGTATATCAAAAAAAGAAAAGGCCCCAGGATTGATCCCTGTGGTACACCGCAAAGAACAACCCTGGGGTCAGAAAAAATTCCACCTACATCAACCTGCATCCTATTTGTCAGGTATGCATCAAACCAAGCGATTGCATTTCCAGCAAGGCCTATAGCTTTTAGTTTATTTTCAAGGATAGAATGGTCCACGGTGTCAAATACTTTCTGCAGGTCAATCATCACCATGGCGATATAATTTTCAAAATCCATTTCTGAACGTATATAATCCATGAGAAAAGTAAGACAATCACCAGTAGAAAAAGATGGTCTAAAACCTGATGGCAGTTTATATGACATTTTTTTTATTTCAAGTAGTTTTCCAGCTGAATTTTGGAAGTAACACTGAGAATGGGAGCAGGTCTGTACTTTCCAGGCTCAGTTTTACTTTGTTTTTTTTAAAAAGTGGTACCACCCTTGCATTTTTTCATGTCTTCCGGAATTTGACTAGAGTGTAAAGATAAATTTATGATATGGGACAATGGATAAGCAATCTCAAAGACATACCTGCAACCTAGCTACCTCACACCATTACAGCATCAACGGACCCGAGGAAACCAGATGATGTACCATCAACCACACCCTCGGGTTACTGCCTACCAACAATCTGTTTTCCCGGCATCCATCAAACTGTGGAACCTGGCACCTGCAGTCTCCAGACCGACGATAGATGCAGTGAGACGCGGCCTCTACATCAGCCTAATAGGAGGATGTTTTTAGCCGCACAGTTATTGTTTTTAGTCACTTCACTGCACATGCGCACCCAATCATCTGGCTCGAAAATACTCTAATTTACAGAGGGAGCTGTAGGCCCACATCAGAAGATACTACATCTGAATTTCGCCATTGTAAGCAGTTTCTGAGAATAGATATACCCATGGATTTTGCATAAAAAATGAAGTCAGATTCGAGATCAGCTTTGATGCATCTATTAAATGTATATATATATAGGCCTATGTCTATTTGACTACTGTATAATAAAATAATCCGTGTTACTTATAAGTTATAGACATTATTCTTTGATAATACATTATTAAAAACTACTTTTAAATTGCAGACGTGGTAATAGTACGCCTCCCCAGTGGGCGATAATATGACAATTTAGACGAACTTTAGTCATTGGGCCCGTTCGATTCACAGGCCCGAATGTCCAAAGGGTGTGACAGGTGGATGTAGGCCTATGTATTAATAGTGTAGAGACTGAGAGAAGGCCGGTTCCGGCTCTCGAAATTGATTCGAAGCAGGGAAATTTACACATTTTAATAAAATGAAAATTCACAAACAAGTGGTCACAGAGATTCTCTGCCCCCAATAAAATAACATTTCAAAACATGGATACAGGCATTATCTTCATTCTTGACAGAATAATATTCGTGATTGGACTGGAAATCTTGTAGTGACATTACACAGTTATTAATTAAGCAGAAAAAATCGCTTTTTTATATAGAAAATTCATAAACTTAGGACTTTGAGTCTTTGAGAAACAAAGTAACCTGTGCAACAGTCCTCTCATGGCTTTTCACTGACAGCCAGCGTGTCTAAATTTACGCTAGATACAGATTTTCTGTCTAGAAACAAAGTAACTCACACGCCGGTATCTTTGCTGAGTTGTTAATACCCTACATCCTAGGCTGGGTGTTATATGCACTTAAAATTGATTGCGTTTCAGGTGGTGTTATATCTACTGTTGAACTTGGCATTTCGCACCTCACTAACCCGCAAGACATGTCATCACTCTGCTGAGTTGTTAATACTAATTGCGTTTTAGATGGTGTTGTATCCACTGTTGAAGTTAATTGCGTTTTATTTGGTGTTTTATCCACTGGCGTTAATTGCGTTTTATGTGGTGTTTTATCAGGCTATTGTTGTAGTTAATTGTATCTTAGATCATGTTTCATCATGTACTATGTAGTAGGTGTTTCATGCAATCTTGCCAATTGCATTTCACCTATGCCTAAATTAAATACACAGGCAAATTTTGAAATATGGGGCCTATAGGGGGCATATATGGGCAACTCGTATCATAGTTTCTGGGAAAAATTTGTTCAGTATCGCATAGCAAAATGCTACGCAATTCTGCCCGTTTGGTAATCAAATTTGTAATTGATTAGAAAAATATTTATACATGAATAGTAAGGATGTCTAGGAAGTTATAACCTGGAACAGAAAATTGCTAATCAATAATTTTTAAACAAATAATTCCCTGCATACACACAGTTCTCATTGTAATCATGATCTCTGAGATTAATCAGATAGGTAATACCGATAACTAATATATCTATAGGTTAAGTACCGTGTTCCGGCCGCCGGCATGGCATACCGGCGTTCTAGATATATATACCGCTATACACTTGTACACCGGTATGCCGGCGCACCAGTCTATTACCGGCGTGCGAGTCACTTCGTTTGGGAAAAGCAATATACAAACAGTATTTTCTAGTCATCCACCAACTATCTTGTACATTTTTTTTTGAAAAAATATAGATTTCAGTTTAGCATGTTTATTCTTCACAGGGAGCATATCATGTATGAAATTGCTAATTACACCTTTCCTCCATAAAACAATTCATTTGATTAAATATTTGAGACACAACGTCAAGTGGGTAAAATTTTAAATTTTCTAATGTGGTGCTTTAAGTGTCAACTCGATGTTAAAGATGTTACATTATTGTTTGTTGCTAATCATATTGACACTGATATTAAATAACCCCTTCCGGTGGGCCCACAATCAGCCATGCAAATTCATTTTGTTGTGACTGCTTTTAATAGTCTTTCTATGTTCTATTAGCATTTTCAGGATTATTAACTGATTTATTTTTAATATTTAATTTTTATGAATTGTTCTGATCAATATCTAGGCAAAATCGAAAGATGTTGTGATTCAGCTTTGTGAAGATGCTTACAGTCACAGATCATCTACTTGTCTGCCAGCTAATTTTGTCGCTAAAACAGCAGAATCACTCAATATTGAACAAGTTCAAAGTAAAGAAGTAAGTATACTCTACAGTATTTAAACACATGACATGTGTCAGAAACTGCTCTGCACAAAAACCCTTTCAGATTTTTTCTAGATTGTGAAACCTGTCCGACCAAATCATCCAGTTATCACAAGTTTGATTTCAGTCATTTAATTATGTCTCCCCCTCTACAGAGGTGGGAGATATATTACTTTACTTCTTACTGCTCATTTGTTAGTCACATCAGTTTTGTGTCTGTGCGTTCTTTCCGTCTATCATGCAGGCGGTCAAACACGAGACATTGACCCAATGTCGAGCTATTGTTGGCCCACCATCTACCAACATTCACCGTCAGCCAACATACAGTGTTGGCCCACTGTCTGCGGCGCTGGATCGGCGTTGTACTGGCGTTGGGTGGACGTATAACCTGTTTTGTGATGAAGATGGGGGCTATTGCTCAGTAGACACGACGCATTTGCCTAGTGCTGATTTGGTGCCGGGCCAGCGTCGTAGGCTGTGGACCGGCATTGAATCGGCATTGGGCTTGTGTCTCTCGTTTGCTGGGTGATCAGATGACGAATGTTTGAACCTCTCATATTATCGTGAATTACTCGTGAATATTACTTTTTTTTTTCATTACTTTTCATATTTCAATTCTCATTAACTAACCAGATATAACCACGTAAAAACACCTCACATAGATATCATATTTTTTTTTTTTTTTTTTTTTTTTTTTTTTTTATCATGTCTTACGTATTGTCTTCTTTTCTTTTGTTCTGTACTGTATATTGTATGTACTGTGAATGTATATATATATGGAATCTGAAAAAAAAGTAAAAAAAAACAAAAAACATGCAGGTACCTCAGCATAAAGTACTGACTAGGACTGAATGGATACTGGCCAGCACCGGCGTCGCTGGCGCAACATTTAACAGACATCGGGTGGTGTCGTCTTGTAATCGTCGCCAATACATCGGCAATACCAGACCAGCTGCTATTCCCAGCAAACACAAAACATTTGTATAACATTTGTACAATGTCGGCCCAACGTCTTCGACTTTGGCCCAACATTGTACAAATGTTATACAAATATTTTGTGTTTACTGGGTTGAACGCAGCTCCAAGCAAACACGAGGCGTTGAACCAGGGCTGGTTAGATGCTGGGCCAGCGAGCAGACGGTGGGCAAGCATTGGGTCAAAGTTGTGTTTGCTAGGAGTGTTGACAAGTGTTTCGCACCAAAACGGAATAATAAATTCTGCTTAATACATAGTCTCTACTGTCCACAGGAGCCATTTAATAACATTAATTACAAAAGCCATTGACACTACATCTATTAGAGCTCTATCAACCTTTATGGTTATGCTGCTGGAGGGGAGTCATCTCCAGTTTTTTGTTCACAAAAAACTAGACCCTTCTAGTTTTGTAAATGTAATGTGTCCAGTATTGTGCATTGCACATCATGGCAGACATTTAGTTTATTTATCTGTGCACTGTAGTTGGGTGAATTTCCATGTGTGCATATTTCCACTTCTGTTTTCAAGGACCCTTAATTACGCTACATTCCCTTTCATCCATTTTCTTAGGCTTCAAACATATCCTCATACAAACAGTATTTAGCAAAATCCTATTTAATCAACATCTATGATCTAACTGCCTCTCTCCTGTTTATTAATGAATGACAGACATTCCTGATAAAAAACTGCTCTTACATAAACATGATTAAGGAATTGGTATATGCTGAAATGTCAATCACCCAGAATTTGTTTATTTTATTGTTTCATCTTTTTCCTCGCCAAAAAGCTGTCAGCATAAAGAAATGAATAACATTTTTTTCAATATTGATCATCTGATCACAATAATTTTTCATTTTGATCAACAACATCAATGAAAATTGACATATATATAGAGGCAATATATTTTACTCTGAAAAATGGAGCAACAGTTCTGGCCATTGAAATGTCATCATTTGTTTTCAAAAAGTATGTAATCCATCAATGCACATCTATGCAAAAATATTTGATTTACTTCTCTACCATTTGTATAGAGTATGTATCTAGACATTAAATACTTTGAACATTAAATCACCCATCTACATAACGATTTAGCAAATATGAAATAACAATTATCTAAATTTGCAATTATGGCTAAATTAATCTATCTGTATTTTTTTTTTCGTTTTTCTAGTGTTAACTTGTTTGTTTCTCCTATGATCATCTGAAAATATTGAAAATAGAGATACAGAATGATTTACTCATTTATGTATATATAGATAAACTTTCATTCCAATTATTTAGATATCATTAGGTGTGAAAAAATTATATATCAGCACAACTGATTTACACTGTAATTTTGAAATGTTGGTGTTTCCATCTCCTCCGACTAGTTGCTCCTGGCCCTTTGTGCTCTAATTAAGGAGGCTCTATTTCTTGGATCAACTGATCCAGCTGATGTTGTTGCCCTATTTCCAGGTGAGACCAAACATTTTCAAATCTTGATGATTAAACACTCATTTTAATTATAACAATCATAACAGTGATTTGATCAGCTAATTAGATTAATTTAATTAATCGAGTCTAGGCATGCATAACGCTTAAATGGTTAATCTATAGTTACTGAATAGAAGTAATATAAGAAATGAACATAGTTTTTTACTTTTCTCTTTTTTTTATATGTATGAAGTGCTCACTAATTGTATTTAAAAAAATTGTTTTAGAAAATTATCACAAAAACTTAAGAGATTTGCTGGGGAGAATAATCATTGAACATCTTCCACAATGGAAAAGTAATGCCTTGAACAGTCTAGGTAGGTATTTATACAAATGTTTTGATTTACAGTTTGTCTTCTTTTATATCGCTGAAATTTTGCTATAATGTTGTGTTATTACGTCTCTATCAATAGTGTGGGAGACACATTTTTTGGCTGTGGTTGTGCACACTTGCCTTAATCTCTTTTGGCCACAGTGCCTTAGCCTCTTGGAATTTATTAATTAGATTTTTTGTTGTTTTATAAGTGGGGCTGAATTTGAAATTTGGCATCATTTTTCAAGATGGCGCTCCACTTTCCTTGTGAGCACTCTTCAGCTGAACTGTTTAACTGATTTCTGAGATGTTTGAAACAAATGATAACCATATATATGGCCAAGATTCGATAGTAGTAAATTCATACCTGAAAAACCCACACACAGCCTTAATATATAATTACGGTATTAAAAAAACTGGGGCTGTTAGTCAATTTATTTGAAAAAAAGTTTTTTCACTTAAAATTATTGTACTAGCCTAGAGCTCTATGTTTTTTTGGGGTTTTTCGGAGGGGGAGGGGGGGGAGTGCAATTTTAAGTTAGGTTAGTCAGGTTATATAATATCTTTATTATACAGAGAGACCTCGATGTTCCGTCATCATCTGTTCCCAAGAAATATGACGGAACTTTAAGTATTTAGTTTACGGAATTTCGGAGCAGATGCCCCACACCCCCTTCCAAGCAATGTTGGAACCGAGGATATACATGTGTATATATATCCAATTCACACTGTAATATTGTTATATTAGTAGGCATACACGTGTTAGTTGTGCGAACAAAATACAACATAAATGTGATAAAAATATAATTTTATTATTTCAAATATATTTACAATATTATTTTTTCATGTTTATACATTTTGACTTTGTCCATGAAAAATGTCAGTAACACATGGTGAAACTTAATGACTACCATATACTAACTGTGTCTTTTACACCTAAACTGTTTATCCCAGTAAAATAACAAATAAGTATTAATTTCCTAAATCTGCTTCAATTGTTAATTAAGCCAATCTATTATGTTTTCATATTGTAATCGAAATGACTCCCAAGCAATATCACTCAACTCAGGTGATGACAGATCGCCGTGAGCAGATTTAATTCATTTCACTGTGTTGGCCTATAGCTTGCATTACTTGCGCGGGTGGCTTTTTGCTCTGACTTTCATGTTGCCGGACGAGCGACGATTTTCCTCCTGTTATTGTAGGGCTTCACATATACTGTTCTTGTTACAATTGCAAAACAATTCAACGCTCGTGTTGACACTTCGTGCTAACCGAAACACAAGGTATTCGCGCTTAGAGCATAATCTATGAAATGGATGTGTTTAACACAGTTGACGGCGTGAATAATTACAATTTGTTCACCGAGTTCAGATAAATTTAGAAATTTTTAGCCCGCCTTTTAATTTTAATTAAAAAAGGTGGGCTATTGCAATTGAAGTTCGGCATCGTCGGCGTCGGCGTTAACATTTACTTGTGGGCGCGATAACTTGAAAAGTTTTTAATGTATCCTTCCCAAATTTGTGATGCATGTTACTAATGACCAGTTCTCGGACAAGTTCAATAATAGCTGAAAAAAAATTCAAAATGGCCGATTTATTGAGATTTTTCGTATTTTACGTCAATAATTTGACCTTGTGGGCGCGATAACTTGAAAAGTTTTTTACGTATTCTCTTCAAATTTGTTATGCATGTTACTAATCAGTAGTTCTTGGACAAGTTCAATAATGGCTGAAAAAAAAAAAAAATGGCTGATTTATTGCGATTTTTTCGCATTTTACGTCAATAATTTGACCTTGTGGGCGCGATAACTTGAAAAGTTTTTCATGTATCATCTTCAAATCTGTTATGCATGTTACTAATGACCAGTTCTCGGACAAGTTCAATAATGGCGGAAAAAATTCAAATGGCAGATTTATTGTCATTTTTCACTTTTTACGTCAATAATTTGACCTTGTGGCCGCAATAATGACTTCAAGTTCAATTATGGCGGCGGGCTATTGTCGAGTGTGCTCTTGTTAGATACTTAGATTTAGTTAATCGATTTTAAAAATAATTTATTCATACAAAATTGATCTTTTTGGTGCGACAAACATATTGAAGGTCAAATTAAATAATCTTTATAGGCTCAACTAGCGGCTACACGAAATTAAACTTTGCCCTAAGTATGAGTTAATATTGTTTAGATGTTGGATTTGACCCAGTAAACGTGAGACATTGACACAATGTTAAATTAACGCTGGCCCAACGTCTGCGACGCTGGTTTAATATTAAACCAAAACTGGTTTCTCGTGTCATAGTGCTGCCGCCAAGAAGTGTTATGTAGAACGAGTGGTTCGTCTTTTGTTGGGCGGTACAGTGTCAAAGGCAATGGCCCAACTTTAAACCAATGCTCATCTTGTGAACATGTGATTGCAGTGTTTTATTTGCTAATTAGCCACTCACTAATCCCTTGAACGCTAAGTGCATTGAGCCAGCGTTGGGGCAATGTGATTGAGCGACATACAAACACATGGCGTTCACGCAATTAGCGTGACGTCTGTGACAGAACAACGGGACACTTACCCAATCATTCAACCCTTTTCTTCCCCAAAATCTGATGACGGAGGCGGACATTGGAATTGCAGAGCATAGGAGCAAAAATATATTGGGCAGATCCGTTCCCGTCAAAATCCTGACGAATGTAGAAGATGACGGAACATTGGAGGACGGATCTCCGAGGCCTGTCAATCCATAACAAGATATTTATAGATAAAATAAAAATGGCCAACTGATGGTAACAGAGTACCAGTGTAATGTGCAGTGGCGGATGCAGATCCCATTCAGGGCCCTAAAAACAAAAAAAACGACTGTTTGGCCCAAAATATGCTCTAGAATGCACCATTTGAAGCCTTCAATAAAAAAAATTCTGGACCCCGCCTGTCAATTCCTGGGTCTGCCGCTGATGTGTACATGGAATGTAGATACTAGACAGTGTACAGTGAATTTAAACTGTATTTTTATTTTTGTATCTACAGTGACTTTACCTAGATTGGTGGATTTTGATTGGAGAGTTGATGTTAAAACGTCTTCACAGAACATGTCTCGAATGTCTGTACCAACATGTATTTTACAGATGCAGGTAAAGTATTTTTTTAAGAATGACTTTTGTGCATTGGTTTTTCTGCCCTTGTTTGCATGATAAAAAAATACTGTATACACTGGTATAGAGCTTCATCACACATACCACTCATTCAACTACTTTCACACCATGTGCTCTGTGACCTTTTATTTAAATCCGAAAATCACCCTGATATTAATGATGGCCATTTTAATTTTGATCAATAATTATTTTTTTGTAAATCAGATTCATTTGCAAAATCTTCATATGTGTGTATCAGATTAAAAAAGGGTCACAAATAGTACATTTTCAGATATAAGCTATCAAAATGTATCGACTATGGTTGATGATAACTTGATAGATGCCATCCTCTTATGAACCTACAGCTGACTACTAAGTAAGTCACCATCACAAACCTGCTATCAAGCTGTATCCAATCATCACTGGCTAAATATTACTCCAACTTACTAATACAAGCATGTACAATATGTGGCAGAAATAAACAAATCTAAAACAATACGAGAAAGTTTGATATTGTACAAGTTGTTAGCTATATGTAGCCAAGGTAAATAAATTTATTTTAATTTATGCATACACTCTATTTATTTACAGGACAATAAAACTTGCTAATGCTTATATATCGTTTACTTTTAAGACACCAAGGATTGTATTCATCTTGAAACTGGTGTACAGGTGTATGTGTAAATAACCTGAGTATGTCGCGAACCATCCAGACAGTTGTTACTCTCATTCTGTGGTCAGAAATCTGCATTTTTATCATCCCTCGCAGTGGTCATTGTGAGCTGTATGCTGACCATTCAGCCGTTACATCTAATGAAAGTGTATGCTTGCACACCGACAATACAATCATGACTGGCGGTCTGCAATATCAACAGTATAAAGTTGCCACTGGAAATGTTCTACAGTCCTACACTCGTGGGTGCAGGGCACCTCGCCGACCCCCGAGTCGCGCTAGGAGATCGGCGAGAAACACAGCTTTCACAGGCACTGGGGCCCAACACAGACAACTTGGTGTAACTGTCAATCAGCACAAACCCACAGATCTGTCACTGGCGTCCTTCTTTCAAAGTCCAATCTGAGAACAGACGATGTAAATCCAGTACCGTGGACCATGGGAA
This sequence comes from Flabesymbios commensalis, assembly GCA_964017125.1. NCBI lineage: Eukaryota > Metazoa > Annelida > Polychaeta > Terebellida > Flabelligeridae > Flabesymbios > Flabesymbios commensalis. The sequence goes on from OZ024902.1 coordinate 100,342,438, forward strand.
TTTAATCCATTGTATAGGATCTATCAATCCCAAATATGGACTGTCGATGCTGCTTTTGAATGCTCGCTCTGCAAGAATAACTCTATCTGCGAAAACATTCTAGATAACAACTCTGATATAGTAGCAGTGACAGAGACATGGTTCAATGAATTTGACGCGGCTAACATGAACGATCTAACACCACATAACTTCTCATTTTTTGGTGCAGATAGAAATGGTAGAAAGGGTGGAGGAGTTGCTCTCCTACACGAGGACTGTATCAAGATGAGCTGGGTGAAATCATCTTCATTTCAGACTGATGAACACATGAACTCAGAACAATCATTTTTGTATCGTTATCTTGAACGATTCCTGAGTATTCTGAAAAACCGCAGTATGATTCAACATGTATATAAAACAACTCACAGGAGCTGGAATACACTGGACCTGATCATCACCCCTGACTACATCACAGAAACTGAAATACAATTATATCATGAAAATCATGAAACTGAAATACAATTATAAATTGTTGCACAATCTTGGGAAATAGTATGTTGTATGTGTGTGTATTTTTTTTTTTAACTAAAGAGCTTGTGTACTAGTACTATAACTGAACCTAATATTGAATGGTGCTATAAACATGATAAAGCAACAGTACAATAATGTATAATACATGTAGTGCAAGAAAATATGTAAATCAGAGCACACTTAGGATGTTACATGACATACATTTGAACTTCGGATTGGTCGAGATGGCCATCTCGACCAATCCGGGGCCTACGATGTATCTTGGCTTGTGCAAGAATACGGGCCCTGTATGTTTATGCATTACCTTATGCATAATGCATTTAGCTTATATCATTTGTATTAGTATTTGCATACTTAAATTTGTATTATTACACATTTCATGTATGCTTATTTATTTTGTCAAAATCATTGACATAACGTTTTTTTGTTTTTGATATTATTGTTGTTACAATATCTCTAGTGGACGCTTAATTGCCAAATAAACGAAACTTGAACTTGAACATCAATGTGGGTAATGTGACCAGTATGCCTACAAAGATATCTGACCACTAAACTGTGACATGTAGGCTACAATCAATGCACACAACGTCAATCTGTTTTGCGTAAACTTCAGCTAGAGGACTACTGTGAGACACTCACCAAGGTGTTTGATGCTTGTACCACTCAACAGCTGCAAGCTGAAGAAAAGAATGTAATGCAAATGGTACACTGATGAGATACATCTTATACGACAGCTACGGAGAAAAAAAAAGTGTCCATCTGGAGAAAATCCGAGCTGGAAGTGCACAGAATGATCTACAATAATCATAGAAACGAAGTCAATCAAGCCATTCGAGGAGCAAAATGTGACTACTACATGAAAAAGCAGATGTAAAAGTTGCATTCAGCACAGTGAATAGACTTTTGGCCTCTCCGTCAACACAACTATCATATCATATGTGGACAGTGTACCTGTTACCAACTTCGACCTGAACCACGACACTGATCTTCAACAATCTACAGCAACCACACTTGACTACTTCAAAGAAACGAGTGAAACCAAAGTTGGAAAAATAATCAAATCTAGCAAATCAACATGCTCTTTGGATCCCCTACCAACTGAAATTATAAAGAAAACATCATCAGCACATATTCCAGCACTCCCGAGGCTCATCAATACATCATTTGAGAGTGGTATTGTACCTGTGCCGCTGAACGGAGCTCTGGTCACTCCAATTCGGAAAAAGCATGGTCTGGACGTTAACATCCTTGCCAACTACATGCCTGTATCCAACCTCCCATTTACTGCAAAGGTGATGGAGAAGGTAGCTGTGCAGAGACTATAGGAGCACTTGACATCGAATGGACTCCATGAAGAACTGCAAAGGGCACCCCATTGAAGTGGTTCCGTTGATGCGTGTTCAGCACGATATTGAAAATGCAATGGATACCAACCAGGCAGCACTATTAGTATTACTAGATATATCCGCCACATTTGACACCATCGATGCAAACATTCTCATAAACACACTACACCATCGTCTTGTAGTAAAGGGCACCCCATTGAAGTGTTTCCGCTCCTACCTTAGTGACAGATGTTACTAGATATGTCCGCCGCATTTGACACCATCGATGCAAACATTCTCATCGACACACTACACGATCATCTTGGAGTAAAGGGCACCCCATTGAAGTGGTCCCGCTCCTACCTTAGTGACAGACGTTTTGCTGTGAAGTAAGAAACAGTCAATCCGATCACAAACTAAAGTATGGCGTTCCGTAGAGCCTAGAGGTCTGTACTTGGGCATTTTCTATTCACGGTCTATTCTGCGGCTACAGAGGCGATTGTGAAGAAACATGTCATCAAATACCATAAGTATGCTGATGATATACAAATCTACCTGTCCTACAGACCACATGTGCCGGGTGATCTAGTCTGTGCTATCTACCGAGTACAAGCATGCTTTAGAGAACTAAAACAAAATCTCACATTAAATGATTGTAAGACAGGATTCCTCGTACTCATAAGTGCCCATCAGCTCAGAAAGTATGGCTCACCTGACCTTCAACTTGGTACAGTGCTCATTAAGCCTGCTGTTTCAGTCCGAAATCGTGGAGCTCATTTCGATCAAATGATGACAATGGTTAGCTTTATCAACCACAAGATCAAAGTTGCATCATACCACCTGTGACGAATAGGATCAATTCACAACTACATCACAGCTGGTATTTGCCACAAATTAGTTGTTGCACTCGTAACATCTAATATTGACTACTGTAATGGAAGCTCAGGTGGTCTGGCTCCAAAAGAGCAAGGCTGGCATCACGTTCGAAGGCTACAATACATATAACAACTATCCGCAAAGACTCACACTGGCTGCCCATTCAAGATAGAATCAATAATAACATTGTGACAGTATACAAGTATATCCATAGGCTAGCTCCAAACTATCTGTCATCTATCCTGACTACCAGAACACTAGACAATCGACTTCGTCAAAAACAGGTGTGCCATGAACTTAACACTCATTCCTGTGCCAAAGTTGTTGGTAAAAGTTGTTTGGTACACGTGCCCCAGAACTTTGGAACAAGTTGCCACTGAACATTAGGACAATTCGCACACTACAATCTCTTAAGCAAACATTGAAAGCACACCTATTCCAGTCTGCATATAGATTACACTGTTGGCCCACTTTTTAAATCTTGTTTAAAGAATCATTCAGCTTCAAAACGCGCATGCCTGGGACGGTCAAATGTAGGCCAACAGTAGCCTATTGAGTACAGATTGACAGCATTAATATAGCCACTGAACTGATTACAAGATACTACTCAAACGAGACATTGATCCAATGCTGTCTTAATGTTAGGCCAACGTCTGCGACGCTGGCCAAACATTGAACCAACATTAGATAAATGTACAATGTTTGAGAAAAAGTCCTCCTGCCCAGCAAACGCAAGACATTTGTATGACATTTATGCAATGTTGGACCAACGTCTTCGACGTCGGTCCAACATTGCATAAAGTCATACAAATGTTTTGTGTTTACTGGGTGACAATACAAACTTGGGGGTCAAGCAGTTTCCAAATCCCCCAGTAATACAGTCAGTTTGTTTGCAAGTAGGCGACCAAGTAGGGGCAAAAGACAAGGGCTTTGAATTATTAACTCATAGATGTCGCTCAAGTATATATGAGCTTGCTGTGATTTGAGAACTTGCTCTTAATGAGGCTTTGGGTATGAAACGCATATTTAGTATTATTATGGAATAGGGCCTTGGCTTACCCACGGGCACTATTGCCTAATGGGGGACCCTTGTCCCGCGAATTTTGACAGTTGACTACACCTTTAATCTTGTTATTAATAAGATTGCTGACACTTTTACCGTACACTTTTTATTCTGTAAGCGTTTTGATCAGCTATGCAGCTGGATTACAAGCGTCTCAAGAAAGAAATACAATACGATAGCCCAGTATCTAGAAAATAATAATTTGAAAATTAGTGATCATGTATTGAGCGATATATTGGCTTAGGTCATGTGGGCCTACATATGTGGCACAAATTTCAAAATAATATAACAACTAGAATGACTAACTAATTCCCCTGCTGCATATATTAACTGATGTCAGACTGCAGATAGCTAGTGTAATGTATGGAGGAGCTTGGTATAGAAAGACAAATTATTAGTTAATTTACTCTCCTCCGTTTTTAGTAGAGCGCCGCTCTACTTTTTCAGTCTATGTGGGTCTGAGTGGTTTTCCGTATGATTAATTTCACGGCAATAACTTTAAATTGGGAACATAACTAACTCCATGTGTGTGTTAAGAATAACTTTTTTTGCTGCACCACGAAGCCAGATTTTGAGATTTTGGAGCAGCTGATCAGATGAACACTGATATAAATGACGCATCAATTCCTATCATGTACAATACTATGTCAGCCATGTCTGTTAGGTGACGTCACGCGTGACCCGTGACCTTAGCAATACACTCAGTGCTTTGACCTGCCTCGCAATACCAAACTGCCAGTACTGTATACGATACGTGACCTACTATGATCCAATGTTGTTTGAATGTTGGCCCGCCGTCTCCGACGTCGGCCCTGCATTAAAACAACATTGGGTCAACGTCTCGTGTTTGCTGGGAAGTGCACCTGTCATTAATAGTAGGCCTAAGACGGCAACACTGACCAAATGTTGGGCCAGCGTCGTAGACGGTGTGCCAGCATTGAAACAACGCTGGCTGCATGTGATTGTCCAGCGGTATGCGTGTTTGCCTGTATGGTCCGTCTGTCCCAGAGGCATGTACACAACAACACTCAGCTGACACAAGGAGACGTTGAATCAATGTGCGTTCAACATTTGTCCACCATCTACGACGTTGGACAAATGTTAAGGCAACTTTGCTTCAACGTCTTGTCTCTGCTAGCCTGCCAATACACATGTATGGGGCCTATATAATATGCCTATCGGCCACTCACTGCCCAACAAAACAAACATTCACTCGATGTGGCATTAATGTTGGGCGAGCTTCATAGACGATGCTCTAACATTAAACCAGCAAAAAAAAAATCATTTGTAGTAAAAACTTAGGCCTAAGGCCTACTGGTGCCTACAGTTTGAATACGTTCTGAAAACTTCAAAAACACCCCTCAGGCAATGCATAGCCTAATCCTGCTATGCTTAATGAATCTCATAGCCATATGCGAAGCCCCAGGAGTGACATTTAAATTAGGCTATTATTGTTTTCAACTCAACATCAAGTTATTAACTCGCTCATTATATCGATGACTTTGCAATCTCAATATATCTAGGCTTATCGAGTTGTGAGTTCCATTATAGTGAGTTCTATTATAGTGAGTCTATTTAATGTTGTCCTGCAGTCCACACTGTTATTACGCTGTTCTATCATTAAATCAACATTGGCTCAACGACTGTGGCAGTGGAAGTAGCTAATCTGTCTCCTGACTCAGTTATTTCAATCTGAACACTACACACTGCCATCACATCTGAGCAAATAGCAGTAGGCCTACTTGCATGCAATGTGCCTAGGCTACTAAATTGTTTGCTAGACACGTTCTTTTGAACCTTCCCCTACCTGTCATTGACTGGGGTATGCCTAGTAACATATATGCCTATACCACCCAAACTGTCAGGTTAATATAAACAGTTTCTGTTTAATAGATTGGCTTTAAATAATGAACTGCACCACAGTCCCAGACCCTGGTCCCACCCTAGGGTCACACAGGGAGTAGCTAGCTGTGAAACGCAGTGAAAACAAAGTTATATAACACCCCCTCCCCCATACTTCATTATGTAAAACGCAGTGACGTCACTCAGTGAGAACAAGGTTATATAAGAACCCTCCCTCATACTTCATTGTATTAGCCAGCTCGGTGAAAACAAAGGAGGTCGAGGTCATTGAGTTTCACAGATTTGACCTATTTCCATTAGGGTAGGCCTACCCGATTATCCCTAATAGACCGGATATAGGCCTACTAATAAACACAGACACGCAGTTGGGGGACGTATTTACACGTGCAACGCATGACCACCACCCCCCTCCCCCCCTCCCCGACTAAGCTTTGAAAACAACATTGAGCTGACGACAGTCAGATACGAGATACAGGATAGTTACTGTCGGATTCAACACCTCATTTGGACCAATATATTTGTTGTTTAATTGTGAAACAGCTGCATCTTAGCTTTCCTTAAAACCAGGCCCGTTGGGGGGGGGGGGGAGGTTCAAGAGGGTCGCACGACCCCCCCCCCCCTCCCCCCCCGTGACCACAAAGCTGAAAATTTACCCCAGCGACATCCTCCAGAATCCACCAAACTGCACCAATTTGTAGCTAGAAATCGAACAAAAATCCCAGGGGGCATGCCCCCAGACCCCCTTAACCTGCGATTGCTATTTGCTCAACGCCAAATATAAATTCAAACAGTTTTTTTACAGGGGGTCCAATTAACTTATTTCGAAAATACCCCAGCAATCCAAAATTCGACCCCCCTTCAAAAATTTCTGGGCACGGGCCTGTTAAAACAATGACCCTGAAGCCCGGCACAAGCTCTACTTCAGTGCCATCAGGCTCTAGTTAACATATCTCATAGTCCCAGAGCTAGGGGGGGTTTATTTGTGTTGGAAGGTCCATACGATCCAAGAATTCCACCTATAGTGAAATTTTCTCAGGAATCCGAATCTGCGCGTCTTACAAAAATCATCCTGTCCAAAAGTACCGTAAAAACCTTTTAAACACTAGTACCGTCAAAATCGCAAACCGCAATTTGAAATATTGCGTATGAAGTGATTGTTTGCTAAAATTGTGGTAATTTTCTATTTGAATAATTTTTAAATTATTTATTATCCTCACATATGACACAGGCTTTCACATGGATGTAAAATATTTTGTGTCTGATCAATGACAAATACACAATATAGCTTTAAGTTGGTATTTTAACACGTAATTTTACTAATTTTTCATACTTTTTCACTAAATAGACAAAATACTTTTCTCTCAGCCGATTTTTGTATAGTGTAAATGTTTAGTTTTGATTCAAACATGTTTTAGAACTATTGTTGACTTAAAATTAACCCATTTGGAATAAAAATAATGAGTAATGTGAACATATTACTCGCTTTTTTTCGTTAGACGTAAAATTAGCTCGCTTTTCTTCAGGCTCGGGAAAATTGACCATATCTCACATTTTTGCCCACTGAGTAGTCAAATTTTAAGCTATATCAATATATTTGATATCAATAGAAAGCTACTGGCACAGGCCGTCACATGGATGTAGAATATCAGGTAAAAGTAACCATCAAGGGCCTTAACGTGGATACATAATATTTTATTTATGTTAAATACGAAATGTACAACAATTAAGCGCTAACTTTGTATTTTATCCCTCCATTTGAACAATTTCCAACGTTTTCTTGGTCAATACCAGCAAGACTTCTCGCTCATGTTAACTTTATATGGTATAAATGTTTGTTATTACTTTTACATTCTATGGAGCCATTTTCCAAAGGTAATCTTGACGACTGAAGAAGTGATCACAGCTATTTTTAAAGTTATCTCAGCCACTACAAAAGTTATTTTAGCCACTGAAGAAGTGATCATAGCAACTTTAAACGTTATCTCAGCCACTACAAAAGCTATCTTGGCCATCGCAGAAGTGATAACAACCACCTTAAAAGTTACCTCAACCACTACAAAAGCCATCTTGGCCACTGAAGAAGTAAATACAGCGAAATTAACAGTTTTTTCATCCACTACAAATGTGATCTTGGCCACTGATGAAGTGATCAAAGCAACTTAAAAAGTTATCTCGCCAATACAAAAGTTATCTTGGCGAGTGAAGATGTGATCACAGCCACGTTAGAAGTTATCTCAGCCACTACAAAGGTGATCTTGGCCACTTACAAACTGGTGTCAGCCAATTTAAAGGTTATCTAAGCTACTACAAAGTGATCTGGGCCACTGAAGAAGTGATAACAGCCACTTTTAAAAATATCTAAACGACTACAAAAGTGATCTGGGCCACTGAAGAAGTGGTAACAATAACTTTGAAAGTTATCTCTGCCACTATAAAAATGATTTTGGCCACTGACGAAGTGCTCATAACGACTTTAAAAGTGATCTCAGCCACTACAAAAGTGATCTTGGACACTGAAGAAGTGATCTCAGTCACAGTAAAAGAAAGTTATCTCAGCCACTACAAAAGTGATCTTGACCACTAACAATCTTACGTCAGCCCGTAAAAGTGATCACAGCGACTCTAAAAGTTATCACAGCCACTACAAAAGTGATCTTGGCCACTGAAGAAGTAATCATAGCCACTTTAAACGTTATCTCAGCCACTACAAAAGTGATCTTGGCTACTGAAGAAGTGATCACAGCCACTTTATAGGTTATCTCAGCCATTGCAAAGGTGATCTTGGTCAGTAACAAACTATTGTCAGCCACTGACAAAATTATCTAAGCCACTACAAAGTGATGTTGGCCACTGAAGAAATGATCACAGCCACTTAAAAAGTTATCTCAACCACTACAAAGTTGCTGTGATCACTCCTTTAGTGGACAAGATCAGTTTGTTTGTGACCAAGATCAGCTTTGTGGTGGATGGGATGATTTTTAAAGTGGCTGTGATGGTTTCTTAAGTGGTCAAGATCATTTTTGTAGTGACGTAGATCATTTTTTTAGGGACTGACATAAGATTATTAGTGGCCAATGTCACTTTTGTATCGGCTGAGATGACTTTTAAAGTGAATGTGATCACTTCTGCGGTACACTCCGTAGCAGTGTGTGTGCCTACACACTGCTACGCCGTGTGCTGATTCATGCCGACTGCAAGTGGCCTTCCCCGACCCCTTCCACCACCCTCCCCCTGTATAAAATGATTACTTGTTTCATTTAAACGAAACTGCCGCTCGGGCAGGATTTTCAGCGTAACGCGACAGTGTTTGAATGGGGACAGTGTATTCTACGGTGGACAAGATCAGTTTTTTTGTGGCCAAGATCACTTTTACGGCCTGACATAAGATTGTTAGTGGTCAAGATCACTTTTGTAGTGGCAGAGATATCTTTTAAAGTGACTGAGATCACTTCTTCAGTGGCCAAGATCACTGTTGTAGTGGCTGAGATCACTTTCAAAGTTATTGTAACCACTTCTTCACAGGTCAAGATCACTTTTGTAGTCGCTTAGATATTTTTAAAAGTGGCTGTGATCACTTCTTCGGTGGCCCAGATGACTTTGTACTGGCCTAGATAACCTGTAAATTGGCTGACACCAGTTTGTTAGTGGCCAAGATCACTTTTGTAGTGGCTGAGATAACTTCTAAAGTGGCTGTGATCACTTCTTCACTCGCCAAGATAACTGTTGCATTGGCGAGATGACTTTTTAAGTTGCTGTGATCATTTCATCAGTGACCAAGATCACTTTTGTAGGGGCTGAGATAACTTTTAGAGTCGCTGTGTTCACTTCTTCAGTGGCCAAGATAATTTTTGTAGTGGTTGAGGTAACTTTTAAAGTGGTTGTTATCACTTCTTCAGTGGCCAAGATCAGTTTTGTAGTGACTGAGATAATTTTTAAAGTCGCTGTGATAACTTCTTCAGTGGCCAAGATCACATTTGTAGTGGCTGAGATGACGTTTAAATTTGTGATGATCACTTCTTCAGTGGCTAAGATAACTTTTGTAGTGTCTGAGATAACTTTAAAGATGGCTGTGATCACTTTTTCAGTCGTCAAGATAACTTTTGAAAAATGGCTCCAGAGAATGTAAAAGTAATAACAAACATTTATACCATATAAAGCTAACATGAGCGAGAAGTCTTGCTGGTATTGACTAAGAAAACGGTGGAAATTGTTCAAATGGAGGGATAAAATACAAAGTTAGCGCTTAATTGTTGTACATTTCGTATTTAACCGAAATAAAATATTATGTATCCACGTTAAAGCCCTTGATAGTTACTTTTAACTGATATCAAAGATGTTGGTACATTTTTTTATTTTGGGTACCGGGTACTCATCGGACAAAAATGTGAAACACTGTGTCTATTTCCCCGGGCTGGAAGAAAAGTGCCCAAATTTTACATCCAACCCAAAAAGTGTGTAATATGTTCGAATAGCTCATTATTTTTTATATTCCAAATAGGTTTATTTTGAGTCAACAATAATTCTAGAACATCTTTGAATCAAAACTAAATATTTATTATACACGAAAATCAGTTGAGAGAAAAGTATATTGACTATGTACTGAAAAAGTATGAAAAATAGGTAAAATTAAGGGTTAAAGAACTAACTTCAAGCTCTCTTGTGCATCTGTCAAAGAGTAGACACAAAATATTATACATCCGTGGCCTGTGCCAATAGCTTTCTATTGATATCAAATAAATTGATATAGCGCAAAATTTGACTACTCATTGGGCAAAACTGTGAGATACATACAATTTTCCTGAGCCCAAAGAAAAGCGCGCACATTTTACGTCTAACCAAAAAAGTATATATTATGTTCACATAACTCACTATTTTTATTCCAAATGGGTTTATTTCAAGTCAACAATAGTTCTAGAAAATGTTTGAATCAAAACTAAATATTTATTATACACAAAAGTTGAGAAAAAAGTATTTTGACTATTTACTGAAAAAGTATGAAAAAAGGTCAGATTAAGGGTTAAAATACCAACTCAAAGCTTTCTTGTGCATTTGTCAATAATCAGACACAACATATTTTACATCCATGTGAAGGCATGTGCCAGTAGCTTTCTATTGATATCAAACATATGGATATAGCTCAAAATTTGACTACTCAGTGGGCAAAAATGTGAGATATGGTAAATTTTCCCGAGCCTGAGGAAAAGCGAGCTAATTTTACGTCTAACGAAAAAAACGAGTAATATGTAACTCATTATTTTTATTCCAAATAGGTTAATTTTAAGTCAACGATAGTTCTAGAACATGTTTGAATCAAAACTAAACATTTATACTATACAAAAATCGGCTGAGAGAAAAGTATTTTGTCTATTTAGTGAAAAAGTATGAAAAATGAGTAAAATTACGTGTTAAAATACCAACTTAAAGCAATATTGTGTATTTGTCATTGATCAGACACAATATTTTGCATCCATGTGAAAGCCTGTGTCATATGTGAGGATAATAAATAATTAAAAAATTATTTAGATAGAAAATTACCACAATTTTAGCAAACAATCACTTCATACGCAATATTTCAAATTGCGGTTTGCGATTTCGACGGTACTAGTGTTTAAAGGGTTTTTACGGTACTTTTGGACAGGATAATTTTTGTAAGACGCGCAGATTCGGATTCCTGAGAAAATTTCACTATAGGACTCTTGGATCGTATGGACCTTTCAACACAAATAAAACCCCCCCAGCTCTGGGACTATCAAGCCGTATCAAATGAAATGTCCGAGCTATTAAATAAAGTTGTGGTTCTACAGATATCCAAATAATGTTGCGTGGCCTACTATGTCTTGCTATTTTTATGGTGTCTATTATACTGGTATTTAAATCGTTAAGTGAAGTTCCAAGTCATGTGCTTGCAGATAGAAGATCCCATATCTAAGGCGAGCTCATCTCAAGAGAAAGATCACAGATGTGTAAATGTTGAGATGTCACGTCAAACTCTGGACACAATGTTGGATGGATTAGGCCGCATCAGAGACCAGTTGTCCTCAGTGGCAGACCGATCCTAACAATCTATCATCAATCACAAATATGAAAAACTCTTGTTTGTTATAGACTGTAACTGACTGCTCTTGTTATATATGAGCTCTTGAATATAATTTCCACAGACTTTTATTATATAATGTATATTATATAATGTGCAATATAATGTCCAACATATTTTTTTAACATACAGAGCATGTCAGAGCGACCACCCTTCTATCATCAAAATTCTGGACAAGGCATTTAACTGTCTGTGCGTCAAGTAAGATAAAATGAATACCTTATAGGCCTATAATCAAAGTGGCCACCGATATGTGAAGTCAGCTGAATTTTTTATCTGTCTGTTCTTTTCTTTTTATCTGAGACTCTTGTTACAGTATCTCAGACTAAAGCATTTCCTATTCTTTTCCATTATCTCAAGTTCCCTTTGTTCTTCTGATTGTAAAGTTCATGAAAATTTAATCATGAAACGTTTTTTCAACAGTAAGGTGGGCGACTTCATTTTGTTTGGCCTCAGCTATAACATGAACAAATTGTAGATAACGCTACGTGGATAACGCAATTTTTTTTATTTAAGTAGCCTAATTAATGTCACTGTTGGTGTTTTTATATTTTTTTTTATTTAAGTAGCCCGATTAATGTCACTGTTGGTGTTTTTTCATTTTTATAATCCGTGACTAAGAAAAACAAGGTTATAAATACTTGACAATGCACACCGTAAATACATACCAGTAATATAATTATAGTCTGCATCCAAACCAGAAAAATCATAGATGTATCTTTTCATTTTTTCATATACTGTGATATAAAACTGTTTAATGAACTTTAATAAATTATAGATTTTATAATACACCACTTGTTCATTATTCGCTGCATATATGGAAGAGTTCAATTTTGCTTTTGCACCTGGGCTAAATCCAGCATTGGTTCAATATCTTATGTTTGCAGATACCACTCGCAAACAAGATACATTCAGCCAATGTTGGGCTAATTTTTTTAGAATCACAGACAGTGTCCGAGCATTGACCCAACATTGGCTGAATCGTGTTTTCAGGGCAGTACAGTGTCTTCCCTTACGCCCCACTAGTGATGTGCCTGATGATTGATTATAATCGGTCATTTGGTACACCAATTATCATGATCGATTATAAAAAAGATTAATTGATTATTGCTGATAAATTAAATTATGGACTAATTTACAGTTTCTCAAAAAATTGAGTGACCGAGCCTCAGTTACTAGTAAATATCAAGCCGAGCCTACCCAACTGTCCCGTCAGTTGCCCATATTCTTAGCACAAATTGGAAGAATGGTTGGAGTGTAGCTATGGAGGGTGTTGATAACATACTTGAAAAAATTTGTTGTTATTTTCAATCTACACGAACATAATATCTAACACCTGCTAGTAACTTACAACAATTTCTCTGAGCCGATTAACTGTGATCATCGGTTATTTATAACCAATCATAGATTATAATATTACAACCAATTGCCATCATTACGCCCACTCTAATTAAATCAATACTGCTTTTATATTGGCCAGCAGTTACCGTACCACACAGAACAGAGAATGTAATAATTGTTAATTATCCTGTATTGCTGGGTGTTTTCAGTGTAGTAGTTGTAGTAAATTATTGCTTTTCGGCACAAATGGTCATTTAAGTGACATTGTAAGACGATAAAAACGTTGTAATCAATTGATGAGATGAATGATGTACAGATGATGATGTGAGAGTGGGGGTGATAGGGCATGGTGGGTTATTGAGAGCATTTTCCTTCGCTCACCCGATAGGGGTTTCTGGGCATGTCTAGGGGGTATACCCCCACATGCCCAGATGGCCGGAGACTTGGGTTTCACTCTGCAATTTAATTCTGAAACTCCGTGGCATTTCGCACAGCTCTGCTATCCTCTGGTCGGATAGTCTCCAGAGTAACAATAGCTAAATTTTTATTAACTCCATTCATCCCAAGTGAGACACATTATGTCTAGCACTCTATTGCCGGTTATTTCAAGGCTACCACTGCCAACATCAGTGCCTGCACTGCTGACAGTGCCTGCACTGATACGGGAGCTGCATTATCACCGTTGTCGAACGGAAGAACCAGGGTATGCCACTGGCAATCCGCCCGAAGATTATGGCCAGACTGGTGGTGGCTTCAGCTTCCCTTGGATGATTGTTGTACTGTAGACTAGTACTTCCGTACCATGCTGTAAAGCATGCGACAGACGGAACAGATCTCTGTGACCCTCCCCGGATGAGGGCGAAAAGTACTACTACTAGCAATCATTCCAGTACCCTGTGTGTTTTCAGTGATTTGTGTCAGTATATAGTACAACAATTGTTTTTTAAGTTTTACATGAGTCAAAAGTAGGAGATTAAAAATACTGATGAAGAAGAAAATACATTCATTCGGACCGCCTTCCTCATTTCTTTTATTTCCACTAGAAGTGTAGATCAAGGGGGGGGGGGGGTATCCCTTTTTTTGTCATTTCTTTTGGAGGCTTGTCCTGTTTAACCCCGTATCCCAGTTAGCCCCGATCTCCCCTTGCTTCTCAATATTATTGGAAGAACTTAATGAAAACATGATCGAGACAGACAACGTGAAAATAATTTTGCGTATTTTGATCTCAAGGAACTGCATTGTGTGTATCTACAGGCTACAGATATATAGTTAAAGCCTTGTTTCCTTCAAAAAACTTTTATTGGTATAAAATACATATTTAAATTAAATGTAAAATATGTTACCAGTAATAAAGTGATATAATCGATATCCGAGCCTGTGGCATCTGATGACACTCGTACATCATTTCGCATGACAATATGAAGTCATTTTATTGACAACAGGTCTCATCACATGATAATACAGATTTTCATTGCAAACAAAGAAATAAACAAACAGTGGCTTAGGATCATTGGATATCAGAAAAGCGCGCTTGTGCATACGACATTCCGTCATAACTACCACAATGATATAAACCACAAGGTGAAATGTAAATATCAAATAATATTAAAATATCTCCACGTTTCTTTTGGTATACATCATTTGAATGGTATACACACTGTATCCCATCAAATGTCGCAGCAGTAAAAGAGTCGTATCACAGATAACATTAATGATGACATAAAAAAATATTTGTACATCTTAAATGCAGCTAGTACAAGATCATTGTAAATTTCTGATTCAGAGAACAGCATATTTTATCATCGATGTGTTTAATCTAGTGAACCATTAAAGATAAATATATAATATATGAACAGCCTCCATATGCGAGTTTCACACACACCTTGTGGTCACAGTCTTATCTTTGTGACCTTAATCTCACCAGCAGAGGGTATCTATGGACAATAAATGACAACTTATACATTACGATAAATTACAACCATCACGTAGGTACTCGACCTGATCTGAACCTCAGAAGACATTTAATATTTCGTAGGCCAAATCTGTCAATACCTTATTGGCAATATCATAGTACCTGGCCTCAGTACACGAAAGGCAACGAGCAAGCTAGTAAAAAGGCGCTTAAGAAGATCTTGTCCACCTTAGCTCAGATCATTTGTTCTCCTATCTGGTTGTTGCTGAGTAAGTGTTCATACTTTGGACCCCAGCAAATACCAGAGATTGTGCGTATGGCCCGCCACTTTGCCGCCTTATGCTCTGGTGTAAGCTGGAGATGGCGTTATCTTCTCAATACAGGAAAGACATGACAACTGATAGGAGCGGGGTCAGCAAACAGACAGCCAGTCCGGCAGCACCGCAGTCCGCACATTCAGTTGTCGTTGGGGGCAGGGTCGTCGATATTACTGTGGTGTTATCATCTTCCATGTCGATTGTTGTTGAGCCCGCTGAAAATACATACAATTATTTGTGAAAAGAAGCACAAAAGTGTGTCTTTTGAACACCCGGAATCCATTTCAGTTATAACAAGTACTTTTTTTAAAATATACGTTGTTTACCTAAGAATGCATTCTTAATTTACACATGCGTATTTTAGCATTTTTTTTTATTTTGAGAAATTACACAATTTTTCACTCCAAATACCCCGATTCCATGGCACGTAATCACTAATTTACAACAGCCATCCAAGATAAGCTGCAGCCTTATCCTCGATTTGAAAGCAATCTGCAGTAGGCCCTATGTTCAGATGTTTGTTATGATTTTTAAGGACTAGCCACCTAGTTTTAGTCAAATTCAAACATTGCCAGGTGCATCAATAGTCATTCAATTTTCACTTTTACTGTTGAAATACTTCAGTCTAATGATATTTCCACAGTAGCAAATAAAATTAACAACTGTTAATGTACCGGAACCGTTTAGACGTTTTGACAACCATGGCTAAAATTAGGTAGCGGGCTAGCCCCTTTAATTGTCAGCAGAAAATACAAGAAAGATTTGACCTTATTATGTACGTAGGCATGCAACTAGTTACAATTTATAGATAATCATAAAAATAGAAAGATTACTCAGTTGCAATTATTGATAGTTGCTGTTTGTTAAAGGCTGTTGAAAAGTTATCATTATATAACCAAAGTATGTGGTCGTAGCTTGTTAATTATGCTTTCTATTTTTTTTTAAATGTATTGCTTATGTTTATAGCGAACTTTCTTTTTCTTTTAAACAATTACTTATACAGACTGTGCTGTGCTGTGTATTGCTAACGTTAGTGAACTTTTTCTTCTAAACAGCTATTGTCATTCAATAGCAAAGTAGGCTACATACAGACGGACTTAATTACCGGGATGTGCAAAGCCATCACGCTGTAGGTCCATTGTCACGCAATTTTTTTTTTTTTTAAACAAGTATTAGTGTTGGTGTTTTTGAAATGAGAAATCTTCTCTACTTTGAATATAAATTTGGGAAAGTTAAATTCACGACGATCAGCCTATCCTTTGAACTGTTTATAATAAAATATGAGCCGAATGACCCAATTTTTGCAAAGTTCTATGCTTTTAGGCTTATTAAATATTTGTATTTTATAAATGTTCAATTTTTTAATGCTAATAATATATTTTGTGCGGATAACCATACTTACCGGACACGCTGGTTAACGCCGCCACAAGGCACATAGCCACCAGTAGCCATTGGGTTGACAGAGCCATTTCTGAAAAATTACAAATTGTGCGCAGTTCATATCATATTTTCAGTCGTTTTTAAATATATATTTAGTTCCGTTATTTCTGAGTTTTTTATTTATTTTTCAACTGCCGGATATGTGATTGACAGTGCTCGTGGAAATATAGTAAAAAATTAAGGTGGCTGAGATCAATTAGCTTCCGCGTGAGATAAAAGAAGACACGCGGTGTTGTAAGAGGAAATTTTATCTGCTAAAAACAGTCATTCTATTTTCTTCAGTGGGTGTTATGCAATAAAATAGTTTGTTACCTGAGAGTATTTAGTGTATTGAGGAGATGCGAGAAATGTCTCTCTGTGGGTTACGATCTGATCAATCGTGTTTTACTATCACCTGCTGACTGATAACTCTGAATGCGCAACCCCGCCCTTTTAAACGTGTCAGTGGCCACAAGTGCGCATGTGTAGGTGTAAGCATGGTAGCGGGAAGTCAAGGTACAACATCTTGGCCAAGAGCTGAATCGTTGCTGGGCCAGCGCTATTGACAGTGGTCCATCGTCAAGCTAATCACCACCTACATATGTTAGTCGTAAACAAGGCGTTACATTTGTCATTGGTTGATATGGAATGCGAAATATAATAATTTGTTTCTTATGATACTTTTTGTACGACGCTTTCCTTTTGGACACTCGCAGGCCTATGCGTTACCTTTTATTTTAAATTTTAATTCCAATTCGATTTTTATGTTTCTTACGGGTGGGGGCCCTAGGGTGGTGGTTAGCACCGCTGCCTTTCACGCTAGAGTTCAGGGTTCGTTTCCCGGTCTCGGCAGTTTGAAAGAAACATAAATGTTTCTTCTCCATACACTCGTAAAACTCAGTATTGTGGGGAGCCTCCGTGACCGAGGGTAGCGTGCGCGGCCTCAGACCTCCAAAGTTTGAATCCTGTTAATATGTGTCTGGAGAGCAGTGTCATCTCACTATCTGAGGTTCTCCTGGCCCAATTTGGCCTGTGTGTGCACGAAAGTGGCCTAAAGCCCGATTCATGTCATTTTATGTTTCTTCAGCATTTAAACCTCAAAATATGGAAAATAATGCCGATCGATAAATAGATGTGTGTTCAGCACAGCTTATGATAATAATTGAGACAAACAAAGCCTGGAAAAGAATTTAAAGTCATCACTTTAAGTAATTGTTTCATTTTGAATGTGTGACACAAAATCATAATGTTAGTTTGCTCATGCAATATAAAACTTGGTATGTCAAAGCATAATTTGTACATTGAAACAGACAATTATTTATTAGCCTTATTATTCTCCAAAGTCAATCATATGGTAATGTAGCAACCGTTACCTTGGTAGAGCCTACACAAACAGGTGCGTAATCAATGGACTTTGGTATTTTGGTAAGCACAGTTAGGAGTCATGTGAGCGCGATATGTCGCAGCTCAAATATTTGTTATCATACGTTTATATTCACTTTATCTACAGTGGAAAGAAAAAATACAATTACAGCCCTATCATCTATATATTTTTCGACTCGCGTAAAACGCGATTGATATAAGTATATTTTATACACAGACAGACAGACAGATATTTTATTGACACGAATAAAATCATTACAGACTGACTTGTCATAGATATATGTACAGGTATAAATTATGCAAGATGGTTTAGTGAAATCATACGAAAATATACATGGTATCGCACACAGAATTGGAATCATGTTAGGTGGCATTGCCCTGATAACACACTGGATACTTTGAAAATGTAAATTATATCTACTTAAATTAAGATTAAACGGCATCTCCCAAGATATGAAGATAGCGGTCTCTATAAAACATAGCTACTAGGTATAATATATAAATTATATATATATATATATATACATGTAGTAGCAAAAAAACACTGTGGAAAGCGTAGAAACCTAAAAATATATACAAATACATTATGTTACTGGTGTATGTGGAAAGAACGTTAAAACTGATTAGGTATTTTTAAATGCAAACATAATCACATGAAAGTATAATAAACCTTTTCTTTTAGCCGATAGATAAAGACAGGTAAACAGTTATTTGTTAATTAAAAAGTTGATATACAAAGATTTGGGTTCAGGTAATATTGGGCTGGATGACGTGCTCGTTATCAGAACTACATTATTGTACATTTTAGAATTATTTTTCAACCCTAACGTAAGGAAATCATCCCAATATAAATGATAAAATAAACAAATTTACCAAACTAAATTGTAAAACAGATGCCTTATTTGGGTGACTCAATTGCTAAGTATGCAATGATTCAGTAAAGTGGTATCCTTATCAAATAGCAAACATCTTGACACCACATAACCCTGGTTCAATTATGGATCAACGTCTAAGACGTTGACCCAGCATTAACCCATGCGTGTGGTCGTAAATAAAACAAGCCTATCTATAACTGGAATGATTGTTATCATCAGGTGAGCAATCCAAGTACCAGGGTGTATTATGATGAACAAACACGTCACCCTAACACGACCCTAAGTCAGGTCACTACTGGGCTAGTGGGTGGACATATTGGTCCTGCAAGCAGCCTACTCTGGGCCACCATTTCTTGGCTGCCCACAGCGCTTTCACGCTGTGACAATCGGCATTGACATTTCAGAGTGGTAGTAAAGCTTTGATGCTGACTCATTCAGAGCACTTAAACGTAATTATAGATAAACAAGTGTGGGATAGTGTATGTGCATTTCAGAAAATAGATTAATCTGCACTCGATAATATACATTGTGATGACTTAATTTAGATTAATTACTTTAAATTCAACCACAACATTGAACATATCACACCAAACGATATGAATCTATAAATTAAAAAAAATGTATTAAAGATTGGTTACACAATGTTGATTCGTGTATTGGATTTTTATATTACATTCTTGCTGCTGGTATTTATGTTGGACACATATTATAAATGTCATAAAAAAAATCAAATATGTCCGATATTGCAGCGGCAGAGAATGTCTCCTTATTTATAACCCAATTGCTAGTTTTGTATACCTGTTCACGTCTCTGTGTTCACGTATAATTTTCAAAGAGTGTGCTCCGCTTGTTTTGGGTATTAATTTCATTGATTTTAGCGTCAAGAGATATTCGAAAATTCCGGGGGTAATACCACTCAGTTATACGGCTTAGTGCTTGGAAATATATTATACCCTACTCATTTGTGTACTAGAATGTTCCTCAGTCACACAAAAAAGTTTAATATACTGCTATAAACTTTAAACCACAGACAACTTTTTTTACTACTATTTTGAGCTTGAAATGATCTCGATGTGACCTTGAGCTAACCCTAGGGTGATTACTCTTTGAATGTTTGTTCACCTACATACATACCAAGTTTCGATAACTTAGTATCAATAATATCAATTATAATATACAAGACTGTATTTGCGGATCTAAGCGATAGTTCATGAGAGTTTGGACACACTGTGAAAATTAATGCCTACCCTATTAGAATAGATTTGCTACACATAATTTTTTTTGCTCCATTACTAATTTCTCCACTGCATGATGAAATGCAACTTTATCGATATGAATACGTAATTGTTACGGTACTTTATGTATTACAAATCATAGTGATGTTATTTAAAACACTTATTTCTTAGTGATACTATAGTATATTTATCGTATAGAAATAAGACACTTTATGTCGGAAATAATTTAAATGCCGGAGAAAATGACATTACTTTATTCACCTTCGGACAAGTGTAGGCATACATGCCTACGTGTCAATTTTGGTCGTATAAGCCTACAGCTGGTCGGGTTAATTGCTTAATATCATAATACTATTCCCGGGGCCGTGAATCCATTCCATTTAAAATCGTCACAATGTCAAGATATCAGATAGTAGGCCCAACACAAATTTGTCTATGGACATTTTTAAAACTTTAGGATTTCAAGATGAGGATTATGATCAGGTTTTGAACTGAACTGCTATACTGAGTATAACTGGCTATGGTGGACTTAATCTCTCAGTCTTACTTTTATGATTATTATATCAGAACACGATCTTCGGTCTGTAGTGGCCGAGAGTTTTCGCATGTAGGCATATTCAATTTCCACACGATATATTAAAAGCACTAACTTAATTAGGTGGATGAAAGTACCTTTATTTTCAGGGGGCGATTTAATCATGTATTAGATCCGATTTTTTAAGCCGTTTAGTACATTGCAGAGTCCATCCACGATTACATAACATAGAGGAGCAACACCAGTTCCATAATAAATAGAAAAAAAACATTTTTTGACAACTGACCCCCTGTGTTTATCAAGCTCCGTGCATGTGAGTTTTCCTCGGCGGTAGATGAAACCAATGCCAGACGATAGTACGCATGGGTGCCGACCTTATATATATATTATCTCGTATAAAAATATATCTTTCATGTAAATCAGCATATTTGTAAACATATATACAAACAATCGTGAGGATGGGGATAAAATGAGGATAAAATCAAGCTTTTTGTGAAACATTGATGGTTTTTAGTCTTTTAACCATGCGTAAATATTCAAGAGGGGAGGGGGTGTTAAGAAATTGGTACGCCGACAACGTTACAGTTTGTGTGTATTTATTCATATGATTTTTTTTCACCCCCCCCCCTCCCCTGAAAATAGAGGTACTTTCCTCCACCTGTTAATATTAAGTTGTAATTTTACCCAATTAAAGCGACACAATCAGACCAAAACCATAATTTTTATTTTGGCTCCTTGATATGTCCATAACATGTCCACAGACTAGAATTGCGTAAGTTTATTTTTAAATTTTGTGTTGTTCATTTACCAGTTAAAAAACAAATAAGGACGATTTTTAATTTCACACATGCATGTGCAAAATAAAAATATAGAAACACTGGTTTTCGGTAGGCTTACACTTGCTCAATTGCCACAACAACCTAAAATTTAAAAGACTTCCGCAATTCTAGTCTATGGACATGTTCACATGTTATGGACATATTAAGCAGCCAAAATAAAAATGATGATTTTGGCCTGATTGTGTCGCTTTAAACCTAGCCTACATGTCACATTTGAAAGGTAGGGCCGACTATTTAAAGTGTTAATAAAAAACTTTTTAACAAGACTTAATATTATCGTCATTGATGCTCATAGCCAGGCAGCTTAGAGCAGGATTTATGAGTAAAGGGGGGCAGACTGGACAAAACCACCATTTTTTTTCTGGGAACCTCAGATGTAAGAACTTTCAATTTCTGCTAGTAGGTAGCACATTTTTGTCAGGTTTTACGGCACTTATATCGGATGTTTCAAAATGGCGCCCATGCGGATCATACCTGTGGGTAACAGCGAACTCAAAATGTTTACCACAAGGTTTTGCGATGAAAATGTTATATAGGCCTACATGGTCCAAGGTGCCAGAAAAAGCCGATGCTATTTTTGTCACCTTAGATTTTATTAATTTGCATTATTTGCTTAAAGGGACTGGCCAAGGCTAAAATCATAAAAAAATCGGTGATTTTATTTTGGTTTCTTAATATGACCATATAATGTAAACATGTCCGTAGACTAGAACTGCAAAAGTTTTTTTAATTTTTGTGCTGCACATTCACCAGTTAGGCTAGATATAAAGACGAAATTCCTGATTTCTAATTATTAACAACCACGTCAAAAAATAGAATTACGAGAATTTCGACCAAGACATTTACAGTATTTTAAAACCTGAAAAGATGCTTTTAATGCCTAGACAGAATACCATCTATATGTTCATTAAACAGAGGAGATCCACTACTAAATATAGCACCAAGATATTTATACCTTATAACTATTACAATAGTTTGCTTATTAAATGTGAAGGTATAATCATGTCTTTTTTCACCAAATATCAAAACTTTAGTCTTTAGAATGTTTACAATTAACTGTCAGTCTGCGCAGTACTTGAACAAATCCTTTGAACATTCTGGACTGTTGGGTCCACCTTGGTTCACTCCAAGTGTATCATACAGCAAGTCAGACAATAAACCATCTACACATATCTTAGATTTAGTATTCTTGTACATGTCATAGAGTAATCGAATAAGCTTCCCATCAATTTTTGTCTTTACTAACGTATAAAACATCATGTTTCTATTGATAGTGTCAAAGGTTCGTCTGAAATCTACGAACGCAACATGTAAGGGTTGGTTTACATAATTGGTATGAGTATAATAATTATGGAAATATCCCGATTATTGGTCAATTAATTTGTGTGTTTAGTTATTCAATATGACGTACTTAGTTTGATAGCATTTGGGCGATTTTATAAGAGCATCATGCTAAATTTCGACAATTGAAAAAGTGACCAAATACATTTGTTTGTTTGCTATCGTAACATGTACTTGCTTGCTATGGTGACATAATTGCATTGCTATTGTGACTAGATACATTTTTATATTTAGGACGGAATGGAATAAGTGGCTGAATAACTTGGCATGGAATTGAACTGAACTGAACTTCCCGGAACATTTTTCCTGCTGATTCTATTGTGGGGCAGCATGACTGCACACAAATAATTATCTCACACGCAGTGAGCATTAAAAATGCTGAGTAAATCCAAGATGGTCACCACCGCCATCTTGGAAAATATATTGTTTTTAGCTCATCCGGCCTTTAGGCCTAAGATGAGCTTGTGCCATCGTGTGTCGTCTGTTGTCTGTCGTCTGTTTGGTTTGTTTGAAAGAGCTTGTGCCTGTGCATTAAATTTCCTCACGGATTTCAGAAATTTTGATTATTAATTAATTTATGACCTAATTAAGACCTTAATAGGGCACTCTGCCCACAATGCACAAGAAAAGCTTAAAAAAGCCTCCCTCAATTCTTATCTGATTTCAATTCTGTTTGGCTTGTTTGAAAGAGCTCTCGCCTATGCATTGGAATTCCTCGTGGATGTCAAAATTTTTAGTTATTAATTAACTCATGACCTAATTAAGACCTAATTAGGGCACTCTGACCACAATTCACAAGAAAACATGATATTAAATTTTCCGAATTTTCACCTTTCACATTTTCAACATTCAATTACCATTCACGTGGAAACTTATATTGGTATGCATTGTTTTAATATTTCTATCCTGTTATAAATAATAATTTATATTTGACAAATACTTTCTCAAATATCCCTCCCTTGTGTATGTATATAGAAATCCGTGTAATTGATATAATAGAATTTCGAAGTAGTGTTCTATGTTCATGATGGTATCATGCATTTCACGTATTATTCAAAGATCAGATAAGAGTATTCACTTCGCTTTACAAGGAATTAACTGAAATATGTCCATGTCATATAAATTATATTTTCTGCTTGACACAAACTAGTTGCTTGTTTTGCTCCACTCCCGTCCCCACAAAACGATAATCTGTTTCCCAATCATGAGTGATTATTATACAAACAATCATCACTAGTAAATGACTTAATATACATCTAGGTTATTAGGCTCATCCGGACTTTAGGCCTAAGATAATTTTATGCCATCGTGTGGCGTCTGTCGTCTGTCCACAATTCACAAAAAATGTTTCTCCCTCAATTCTTATCCGATTTCAATTTTGCTTGATTTGTTTGAAAGAGCTTATGCCTGTGGATAGAATTTCCACACGAATTTCAGACATTTTAATTATTATTTAACTTATGACCTAATTAAGGCCTAATTAGGACACTCTGTCCACAATTCACAAGAAATGCTTCTCCTCTCTCAATTCTTATCAGATTTGAATTTTGTTTGGTTTGTTTAAAAGACTACCTCGCGGATTTCGGAAATTGTAATTATTAATTAACTTATGACCTAATTAGGACCTTATTAGGACACTCTGTCCGCAATTCACAAGAAATGATTCTTCTCCCTCAATTCTTATCCGATTTGAATTTTGTTTGGTTTATTTGAAAGAGCTCGTGCATGTGCATAGAACTGTCTCACAGATTTCAGAAATTAGCAATCAACTTGCCCTAATTAAGGATGAGCTTCTGTGTCATTGACACTCTGGTCTTGTGTGACATCATGATCCAAGATATATTATGAGTACCGTGCAAGCTCATACTTATCCGTATTGACGTAAAGTATGTTTTTAATACCACATTCAAATATGCTACTTGTGTTGGTCCTGTTGGATGAGAACAACAAGTTCTTAATAAAATCGTCTACTCAGGTACGTGTGCAGGTGGCGGAATTCATAACGTAAAAATTCAAGAAAATATGCCGACTTGTTTGAAATAGGAATCAAAAATGCCCCTGCTTCCTTGTTAATGCTATGAGATTAGCCCTCGTAACGATGTATAAGTCATTTGATTCTTGGAGTTATCAGGCCCACAATGTCAAATTATTGACGTAAAATGCGAAAAAGCGCAATAAATCAGTCATTTTGATTTTTTGCAGTCTTTATTGAACTTGTCCGAGGACTGGTTACTAGTAACATGCATACAAATTCGAGCAGGATACATGAGAAACTTTTGAAGTTATTGCGCCCGCAAGGTCAAATTATTCACGTAAAATGTAAAAAAAACGGAATAAATCGGCCATTTTTAATTTTTGTTCAGCCATTATTGAATTTGTCCGAGAACTGTCCATTATAACATGCGCAACAAATTTGAGCAGGATACATGAAAAACTTTCAAAGTTATCGCACCCACAAGGTCAAATTATTGACGTAAAATCGGCCATTTTGAGTTTTTTTCAGCTATTATTGAACTTGTCCGAGAAATAGTTATTAGTAACATGCATAACAATACTTTTCAAGTTATTGTGCCCACAAGCAAATGTTAACGCCGACGACAACGCCGACGCCGAGCTTCAATTGCAATAGCCCACCTTTGTTAATTACAAATTTAAAGGGCTAAAAATTGAAATATTTTTCATTTCATCAAAATATCTGAAAATGACCCATGTTGGGGAATATTTGCTTTAATGTCACGATATTTTTTGCTATTGCAATTGAATTAGGTTTGGGAAGTGTTTGTCACAATATTCGAAAAGAGACCTGCCCATGTTTATTTGAAAGAGTCCAAACAGATTTCTGTAAAATAACTTTTAAACATCACAAAAAGATGTAGCAGTGTTATTGCATAATTATGTCGTAATGGTTATGCAATTGTGTTTGAAAATCCACAGTCAGTTAAATTAAATACTTTTTCAAAATATTTTCAACAACGAGTAAATGATCATACTATCAATCGCATATAAAAGAATCCCCGAGATTTGATATTGTGAAACTGGTTTTCAAAATTTTTTGCAATTATCTAGACGTAATAAAATCTAGTAAGATTAGATGTATATTTCCAAGGTTAAGAACAGATAACAGCTTACTAGAGGTTACTAGAGGTCGATTGTGTATATGTAAAAAGAGTGTAGAAGATCCGATACACCTTATCGTACATTGTGAAAGATATAAAGATTACAGAGATTTATTTGTAAAAAATATGACAAATCTGAACATAAAAATTGAAAAGAACTATCTTGATAAAATAATACAATTATTGTTCAATTTTGAAGTGAACGCTGAGGTTTCGCGGCACTGTCTAAATTTTATCAAATATATTTATGCATCACGAAGTGAGGTGTAAGAATTACGGTTTTTACAGTTAATATTATTATATTTTTACATTGCTTTAACTAGCGATGATATCAGTATAATTTAAACCTGTCTATATTGTTAAATGAGTTTGATGGTACACGTGTGTGTACTAACTTAAGTATGTTGAGGTCCTGGCATTGTATTGGCTGAATAAACTTGTCTTGTCATGTTCATAAGTTTCTGTAAATACAGGTAGGGGAGGACGAGGAGAACTGGGACACCATTTCACTGTTGTCATTTGATCCTACTTTCTGTTTTACTGTTATGCCTTTTATAAGTTTGTATATATCTATCATGTAGTCTGGGGATATTTTTACATAATATTATTACCTTTTTAGACTTTTAGTGAGATGTAAAAGGAAGCACTTTTTTCCACCTGCCGAAAATAAAGTTTAAAACGTGGAGAACCGGGACATCGCAAGGAGAAGTGGGACAGCTGATGGGGTAAAGTGGGACAGTTTCACGTATCTCTTTACATCCATCGATACTAGAAATAAAGGGAATTGTAAACAGATGTAGATGGGTAGAAACAGTTTATGAACACATTTACACAATTAATATCCAATATATAAAGAAGTGTTGCACTTATGTGGAGAAGTGGGACACTCACGGGGAGAAGTGGGACGTCATGTCCCAGTTCTCCCCACGCATGCCATTACGTATAATCCCAGTTCTCTCCATGCCTACCAGATTTGTAGGCTACGCCATGCACTTACTCATTACTCAAAATAGTGAATACCATTTAGCTTATACCTATCAACGAAGAAGGTAGCAAGGATACCCCAAACACAGTAAATGTGAGGTACTGTACATATTGAGCTTGCTTTACACATTTACACAAAGGCAGAGAAAACAACTTTTTTATACTTAAAATATTTGTTTTGTCACTGTACTAACAAAGTTGTCTGTAATTTGATTCTGGAGAGATATGTGGTAGAAGGCAACTAAGGGCCACAGAAAAATGTTTACTAGAAGCTGATCGGCTGAAAGCAGCGGACGTTATCAGCGGTGTCCCAGTTCTCACTTGTCCCAGTTCTCTCCGTCCTCCCCTACCATTTGGCGTTGTTGATCCTCTGGAAGAGTACTTGTTATCTTCTTTCTAGTTATCCAGCGTGTATGCCTGCCATACCGATAGATGGACAGGGGAACAGAAAAGGTATATTTAGTGACGCAAATATCTGCCGCTTCTTTATCAGTATCGCACACTCTATAATATTTATGGATATAATTGTGATCGTTTGTCGGTTGTCGTTCACATCCTACGCCATTAGAATTTTGAAATGGTAATATGGATAAGAGATGTATATGGACGGCACCACTTAGTATAACTAGAGAGAATAATTATTATACTCTACATGTTTACAGACGCAATTGCTACGAGGATACTAAAATTGTGTGCAATAATGAGCTACTGCAATCTCCACACTGTTGATGACGTAATGCGTATCTGTGTCTAATAGTGTGCAGATACTAATGAATTAAATGAATCCTCCTTCTCTACGTAATGCATGCATTATTCTTGGTGTAATTATATATCATATGATTGAAGAATAAAATAGCTAAGCACGGTCGTGACGGAGGTAAAGTAGATTTCCAATACAATCAACTGATCCATGTAATGTCGAAAGTATATATAGATTAAGCCTACATGACCACAATGCTTTTTGATTCCTTTTGTCAAATAAAATATTTTCGTGACATATAACGCGACATATTTAGAATGTATTGCCATGGGACTGAATTCAAACGAAATGTTGAAAAGCATGGGGTGAACATTGAGAAAAAAACTTAAGGGTTCAATGTTTTCCAAGATAGTGATGACAGCTGTAATTTGATAAAATGCATGAACATGACCTCAAAGTCACAAAACGGTCTTGCGAAGGAGTTTATAGTGCGCAAAAATCAGTTTGACATATATGGTAATATATATGTACCTGTAGTGTTATATCTTTTCCTGCTCAAAGACAAAAATATGTTTAAAAGATGGTGGTTGTAAACATCTTAAATTATTCATTTATGCTCAAATGTGATTCTAGAAGAAAACATAATGTCGGAAATGAGTTTCGCATACACTTTGTAAGTTGGTATTGTACATTGTTTTCTGCCATATTACAAGAAAACAGTGGCGGCCATCTTGGATTTATGATCGGACAATACTTCTGAACAACAAATTAGTATCTAAAATGAGTTTCTCATATGAAATATGAGTGATATTACATGTCGTTTTCTGTCGAAAAGAAAATAAACAATATATTTTCGTGGCGGCCATCTTGGATTTATGGATGAACAAATATCTCGAAATAAAAAGTAGTGTCATAAATGACTTACTCACACAAAATTCACATTGACGAAAAGTGAAAAATATATATTTTATAAGATGGCAGTGGTGGGCAATCCGGACATCTTGGATTTATGCACGAACAATATCTCAAATTTGGTATTTTTTGGTTTTGGTATTTCTGACTGATAAAAACAAAATGGCCACCAAAATGGCGATTTTTAAAAAATGTGGAAACATCATTTAGCAAATTAGAAATCTTGATGAAACAGACTATGTGATCAAATCGCTTTTACCCCTCTAAAAACACCTAGGTCATTTTTTTGCCATAAGGTAATTTTGCCGATACATGCATCACCCTAGCCGGTGGCACGTTTTGTGCTAAACCTGGGCAAAACGGGCCATTTCGTGAAAATTTTATTTTCAAAATATATCACTTGGCATGAGAGAATCCTTTAGGCCCCTACTTGTTATATTAATTATAATAATGAGATATAAATAACAAACCTATTTAACCACCCTACTAGAATAATTAAAATCTGTGGACCGCGTGTAGAAGTCACCCTGGTAGAAGTTAGCTGGTGTGTTATGACTGGGTGTCCCTACTAAATGTGAAAAAATTCGCGTTATGGAGATACGTTGAAGAAAAATACCCCCCCCCCCCACAGACTTGCACAAAACTTACATTATTTCTTAGCAAAAACACATTTATTATACTTTGTCTTTACGATTCACTCAATGAAGGTCTCGTGCAACTATTTAGCACCAGACAAGTGACATTTTGATCAGAAAAAGTATAGAAAGTACCAGAAAACTATAAGCGTTACGGAGAGTCGCTGCAACGTGGGACAGACATAAATTGCATAAAAAGTGGTAAAATAATATATCTTAAAGATAGTGTTTTACACTAATAGATTGCAGAATAAAATGAAATATATAACACAGGACGTCTAGATTAAATCACCTGTTTATGTGGGATTTCGAATTTGGGACAGGGCTTTTTGGCTAAAATTGGCCAAATATACATTATGTTTCTTTCGAAAAACACATTTATGTTAGAATTTTTAGGGTTTAAATATTGCTATATTGTCAAACAAAGGTCCTTCATTGCATTTAGGTAATAAAATTAAATCAAAATATTCAATAATAAATATTAAAAGGTGTGGACGGTGCTGGTGCTTAAAATTATAGAATCCCTCGTATATTAACCATTTGCTGAACTGTGGTTGTAGAACAGGATATTTGAAAGCTGCTTACATTTTTTTCAGAATTTTCGTCCAATTGATATCGTGACTTCTGCTATCGTGATATCAAAACCTGTGGGGGGGCACCGCTGCCTTGCATGCTAGAGTACGGAAACGAAAAGGTTTTTTCCCCATCCACTCGTAAAAAAGTATTGTGGGGAGCCTCCGTGACTGAGAGGTAGTGTGCTCGGCCCCAGACCTCCAGAGTTTGAATTTCGAATCCCGTGTCTGGAGGGCAGTGTCATCTCACCATCCTCAGGAGGTTCTCCTGGCCCAATTTAGCCTGTATGTGCACAAAAGTGGCCTAAAGCCCGATTCATTTCATTTCTCAAAACCTGTGTGTCACGATCAAATCCAAAACGTTAAATGTACTGAATTGTTTAAAATGTTATTTGACTATATTACACGTTATTATGGTTATTGTTGTTTAAATGTAACGCCCTAACAATTTTTTTTAACTTTTATTAATATTTATTTTCTATTGGGCCAATTAATTTACGATCTAGTGTTAAGCCGAAACAATTTCAAATAAAGGGTTCAAAGCCATGGAGTGTGCAGTGCTGGCTCTGATAGCCTACATTCCACGAATATTTACGAAGCTACAGCATACATTCGTACGTAAGCTAATTAGAGTAAACAGGTAGGCCTACCATGGTGAACATTAACACCGCGACACAAAGTCTTTTTTTTATCCTCAACTCACTCTGAGGAAGTGTTCACGTTGTGCTAAACTATTCCACGGGCTTATTGAGATTCAACCAAGCATGGATGTCAGCTATATCAGATAACAATTAGAGCGCTGTCGATCACAATATCCCGCGCACACACAGCAAGTCAGGTAAATAAATCCCATATACATTCCCAAGACATCTAATAACAAGGTTTTGCGGCCCACCCCCGCGAATGTTAAAAAGTGGACTCATGCCGAGCTATCACTTGCACATATCCAAATTGTTTGGAAAGTAACATTTGCATCATTTCTGACTACAAGTTTTTGCGGCCATGGAAAGTTGGATCCTTAATTTTTTTAAGCAATGTACTGTATAGGTCTATCTATCAAATAAAAAAAAAACTTTGCTTCCCTCTTTAGAGCTCAAAACATTACAATGAGGTAATAATATTTAGTGAAATACCGGGACAGCAAATTGGTAGCCCATACAAACTGACACAGAATACAACTACATTCGAGCTCCACAGGTATGATACTGATACAGAAAAGCAGTAGGCCTAAGATATGGGTGCAAATTAATTGCTGTGGAAATAATTACACATTGATCATTTTTTTGTATTCCTGATTTCCACATTAATTGTTCATATAATAAGTTCGTCATTAATAAGTTTCGACATTAAAGTTAGAATGTGTAAAATTAGTTTAGGCTATAATGGATTAGGATTACCAAGCCAGCCAACCTATCCCCACCCCTCCCCCCGCAGGGAATTAGTGAACATTGCAGAATAAAAAAAAAAGTCACTTTATGATTTCTAGAAAATGAAATTCAATCAATTGTAATTGACCTGTTCCACTCCTGGAGTAAGTGTTTTGAGAAGATCTAAAAATATAGTTGTTGGCTAAACTGTAACAAAAAGGATACAGTACATGTACTGGTTTGACTAAGTTAATACTAGTAACTACAAAAATCAGTCCAATGCTATCAAATAGAAAGTTATGACGGATTGGATCATGAGTATGAAAAAACAAACAAATAATTTGGCCAGGGATGATTTTATTATTCTACATTCATTTTGATCAAATATTCTTTTGAATATATATATATATATTATAAAGACATATTTATTATAAAGCAATTGAAATCAAAACTCTGATTCTGGAATTTTAGGTCCCAGTGTTCAGCAACAAAGCAATAGATACATAATAAATTATGTGTAATTAAACGGAAATAAATAACTAATATACAAAGTAAGCTATTATGGCAATTTGACTATTTTTAATAATTTTTAACTTCAAGTCGAGTATATGCTTGTAACCAGGCCAGTTTTCAAAGTAATCACCAAGTGCATTTTAGCAATTGATTTTGCTAACACTTAAATTATTTTTATTAACAATAAACCATACAAATGTATTTTATTTCTTCTCATACATAAAAAAGCAATATGTATAGTAAAGTAAATATGTATATATGGTAAGTCGATAAGATGATAGAAAATGTTTAACTTGTGGTCATGTGATTGTCTTAAGTGATTCGGGGCAGTTAGCACGACACAAACATCAGGCTGCCACTACCATTATCATGGTTTAGGTAGCAGCCGTCAAAAGTCCCTTCCACGCCTTATAACCAATAGACCACTCATCAATTCAATCCCAATCACGTTATCAACTTCGCTGTATACAAGTAAATTATCAGAGTCCAGTTTATTCCTTTGCTATGAATTGCTCGACATCTTTCTTAAAACTCTACAATGAAAAAATTGTACAAATATTAATAATAGGAAGTCTACACGTATGTAATCAAATAAGATTTGCCTTATAAAATATGCAATATGATAAAAGTCACTGCTAAAATCGAGATAATCCTCCCCTTAATACAGCTAATAATTGAAGGTGGACAAATAAATACCACAAAAATCATGAATTTTACCTTTCCCTCAGATACATCTGTATCATACTTGACAAACAGGGCATATACAATATGATATCTGTCTGAATCATCAAATATGAACATGGAGTTTTACTTACATTGGGAGTAGAGTTCGGTCCGTACCGCTTCACTGGATTGCCCTGCCGGTCAATCAGGAATTTGGTGAAATTCCACTTAATGAAACTAGAAAAGATTGTGTTAAAACATACTGACTTTGAAATGCAATGATCTGGTAATCTTCATCATACAAATACATAAAACAACATCATGTGAAGCAATTTTATTATCTGCACTTGTTAATAATTATGGCTTTATCTGTTTATAGAGATGATGGGTATCAGTATAATTTAGAGCTGGAATACACAATACTAGCAATTGCCTAAAGCTATATAAATGAAATTATTAGGCAAAGAAAATATTTTTGTTACTACATTTGTTCAACATAGAAATATAATATTTAAAAAGGACATAATACTACGTCTTGATAATATTATTTTCGACTAAGTCTGAGTGATATACAGTTGAATGTGTATTACTTACTACAGAGAATATAATTGTTAGCATGTGGTTATATGAACTGGAAAACCATCTAATTTCAAATGTGAACAGTGTAGTGTGTGTCATTTTACTGATGACTGTAACATGTGTAATGGTTTTGTATTCAGCACTTTTTTGCCAGCTTTAAATATTATAGCTGCCAATTATATAGCTGCAAACTTTTAAACGCTAATGTTCTGCAGGCACCATGCTAGCCATATACAGTACTTTTATGCTTATCGGCAAGTACATGACCGGCGTAGGTGTAGTGTTCCATCTGCTGTACGCCATGAGGGCTTGATCAAACATTTTGTTCCCACTGCACAATAAATATCAAATCTGTGGGACACATGTTGAGACTGGTATATCATCATAGGCGGATAGGGAACCCATATTAAAAAATCTATGCTAAGTATTGCAACCATGCCTAACCACATCTCGCAGAATGTCAATCGAAAAACCATTATGTATAAATCATTTATAACACACTGCTTGGAGTACTCTGATATAGATTTTGATACCTGTACCAAAGAAGAACAAGCACACATAGAATCTGTACATAAAAAAAGCTGGGAGGATCTTCTCTGGTGCCATGCGCGATACCTCTAGTAATGTTACACAGAACTGAGTTGGGAGAACATGCAACACTGTCGAGAGCAGCTGCATGTCCTATTAATGCTTAATGTACCCCAGTACTTAATTGACGATCTACCTGGCAATTTCCGCGATTGAACACAATAAATAATCTACACAACAAAGACGATAATAATTTAGTTGAAAAACAGAAACATCAGAATTCCTTTTTCCCCAGAACGACTAAACTCTGGAACAATCTAGAGGAGTTCATACGTCGAATTGAATTGCAGGGAAGTAAACATAACCTGAGCACGAATCTGCATGTAATGCAGCGAGTTACACCAGCATTTGCCAGATATGCATATTATTGACAAAATTATTGACAACCTGAACCATTAGAACATTTTTCTTCGTCCATTTTCCCAAGATGACAGAAACATAATATGGAAATCGTTCAACGACATCCAGGTTGATCTGAATCTACAAACTATTTTACAAGGTTACCCAACTAAAAATGTGAAGGGCTAATTACGACTATGGTTGTTTTTAATCATTATCTCTATTATTTGTCCTTCAAACAAGACAATTTGAAGGAGAAAAGGCACTGAATTTGCTAGAGTGACATATGTTTTGATTCAAATTGCACATAATGTAAGTATTTTTTATATCTAATTGAGGTTGTGGGTCTCTGTAGCGTGACAACTACAACAGAATTTAGTGGGTATAAAACTAAATTCTGAAATTCAGCTCTTTAAGGGTTAAAATTGTTGATACGTTTTTTACTTTAATTTTATTCTTGAGTTTTGCTTTGATTACAAACTTATTAGAATGTAGATTGTATTATTCCAATTGGTCAAATCCTAATAACAAAATGTTTAAATACTAAATGCTACATGTATGTCTATGAAAGGAATGGTATATGTAGTTTTTTCTAAGAAAATGGAATGGTAGTTTCCTCAACTTGCCAGTATTGTGGATTCACATGCCCTCAACGTTTAATTCTACCCCTGACCAGTATATCAGCATTGTAAAGCTATGTCAAAAGTGTTTCAACTATAGAATTTAATTAAATAATAATATTATTAGTGTGGGTCATATATGAACATGGAATAATTAAACTGAGCAGACAGACTGTCATAAAATATCTTTATTTGTGATATAATTGCACATTATAAAAAAACATTGTGAACAATTTTTTTTTTTATAAGTTTTTCCTAATGATCCTACGTTACATTTACCGGTACCTAAATGTTGGCCAGTCTCATGTGTAAGCATGTCTTCATAAACCTGTTTGATCTGTGTGACAACAACATTAACTAAATTTTGTCAGCAGAATCGATATAATGTCTTAATATGTACAAGTTGACTGTTGTATAGAAATCACAATTTGCTTTCATTTTTTTACCATGTTTAAATCATTAAAGTTTTAGTATATTTTATTGGGTTAATATTATTAGTCAGTGATCTTTAAAACATAAACTGACAGTATACCTGCCCAGAAATCCACCCTGTTTGTGCTTCAGATACTTGTAGAGAGGAAGAGCATCATCTCCGTTAACATTAATTTTTGAAAAGAGATCAAAAGTCACTTTGTATTTTCCAGTGACAAACTGCTTTATCTCTTCTTCGGAAAGCGGCTCCTGAAAAAAAACAATATACAGTGATATACCGGTATATGTATACAAAACAAATAATCATGATAATATCGTGATTGTCGGTTTTATGATGACACTGTCATATTTTCATAACAGTATCACATAGCAAAATGCGACGCAATTCTGTCCATTTGCTTATCAAATTTGTTGATTAGCAGAATATTTATACATCAATGATAAGGATGTCTATAAGTTACCACTTGGATGAGAAAATTGCTAATCAATAATTTCCAAACTATCGAATATAAAAATAACTTTTCCCTGCATAGGTGAGAAAATATTTAACATGTATAACGGAAAAAGGGTTTATTCCAGGAATGAGTTGGGGGGTCCAAAAATTAAAATGGTCCTGTGTGGCCGCAGCGTGCATGGTTTATCGCCAAGCTGGTGTCAGTGCCTGAGGTGACAGGATGTTTTTTAAATTTATAGAAGATATTCCGAGCTAAAAAGATATTTGTGATGACTTTAAATTGAAAAAAAACCTTTGGTCTCCATGGTTTATAAAAAAATTGTCAGCGCTTTAAGGGTAAATCCGGTTTGTTCTACCTAAGGGTATATTAGATGACATAGTTTGTGACACAGATTTGAATCAAATCAAATTTAACTATCTCAGTACTGGTACCAACACGTAATTTCTTTAATAGGCTATGTTTGAGTGCTAAAGATTAACCCTTAGAACACTGATGTCGACTACAGTAGACATTCTGTTTTTTTACTAGCAACTGTATTTATAACCAGTTGCTAAAAGTACAATATGCTTTCAATCTTGAAATGTCACACTGATATATGTTGGGACTTAAATTTTGTTAATAACACAAATTTTCAGTCACTTGAAATTTTGGATGGCTGTAGAGAAACACAACTTCAAGTGGGTGAAAAATTAAATATAATAGGTCAGTGCTCTAGGGGTTAATATGTGTATGTACTAACCTGACTCCCAAATTGGTTGCATGGGAAGCCGAGCACACGCAGTCCACGTTCTGCAAACTCGTCGTGCAGAGCTTGCAGTTCTTCATACTGCTTTGTGAACCCTCATTTGGATGCCACATTGACAATGAGGCACACATTTCCTCTAAATCAAACATGTACATATAAAAACTCATGGAAAGTAGATGGACAGAATGATATCAACATATGTAATTGTAAAAAGATATCTAAAATTATGCCTTTAAATTTTGCTAAACACACAAAAAATATGTAGGCTAGGTCAGCATATTCAGATATTGTAGCCATTAGATTTAGCCAATAATTATGATAATGTTGCATGTCGGTCAGGCTCTGTATGGTTCAGCATATCTAAAGTGGAAAATAATGGTTATGTATAACTACATATATGACAAAAGTATTAATTTGTCTATATTATCTTACTTGTATTTATCTAGAGATAAATTTTCTCCATCAATATCTTTCACAGAGAAACCATAAATCGACTCAGCTTTTTTCC
The DNA here is from genome assembly GCA_964017125.1 of Flabesymbios commensalis. Lineage (NCBI taxonomy): Eukaryota > Metazoa > Annelida > Polychaeta > Terebellida > Flabelligeridae > Flabesymbios > Flabesymbios commensalis. The sequence continues at coordinate 100,379,094 of OZ024902.1, forward strand.
AACTGTCCTTCTCACTTGCCGAGGCCTACAAAGGTAAAATAAATTTCATCTGAAAACTTTGCTTGATTTTTTACCTACTAGAAAATTTAATTATTTCTTTATTTGCTGTCATGCTTTCGCAATTCTCACCTTACAATGTCAATGAATAAAAATTGCCCAATTTTATAAAATACATACTGAGGCTCCAAACATCACAACTTTAATGGGTTTGAAGCTTTTCTACTGAATTTATTTTATTCAAAATAGCTTAAGATTGCTCATATTCTGTTAAACGCAGTGACGTCACTGGAATTATAAAAGAATTAAATCAGAGGTGTTTGAATTTTTTGTAACATACCTACCGGAAACTGTTTTGAATGGCAACTTGGTGAAAACAAAGTTATATAACACCCCCTCCCACATACTTCCTTAATTTGTATTAATTAGCCAGCTCTGTGAAAATATTGGAGGTCAAGCCTATGTCACTAGCAGTTAAAGCCTTAAAGGGGGCAATCTCCGTTTTGAGCCCGCCGTATGATTATTATATTAAATGGGTCAAAACTAATAAGCCCATTTAGCATCCTTTTGTATTGTTTTTCCTCCAAAACATCTCCATGCCCCTTTTTGCTTGTGTTAATCCCCAAAAGAACGCCCTTTTCTAGGGGGATACTCCCCCCCCCCCCCAAGGCATCGAGTAGTTTAAATTACAAACAAAGAAATAAATTACGTTTGGTTCTTATATATTACTACCGTTTTAAGCCCATTTCAATGTTAACCCTCACACTGCTGCATAAAATTTGCAGCATGTGTGGTTTCCCACTAAGTAATATCTGGCACGTTTTTTCTTCAAAAAAACATCTAATGAACACTGATATTAAAAGGCATTATGTTACAATTCAAATTATTCAGTCAGTTAGCTATCTTTAAAGCGCAAATAGAAAGACACCACAAAACGAAAGTGAAAAAAATATTTATTTTTCTGAGAATTCACTCGGCGTATAGTCGCCCACAGCAGGCTGCGGTTGGTTTATTTTGGGCGACTAGAGTCGCCCATAACAGTGTAAGGGTTAAATACCTACTCAAATGGGCTTAAAATAGGAGTAATATATAAGAATGTAATAAATTGGATCTTAGGGGAGAGTGGGGCATGTCCGCACACTGGGGTATGTCCACATGTCTCAGTATATTACAATAAAGCGCTACCTGGTGAATGAAATGATTTACACCAGATACATTTAGTATGAGATTCTTTCCTCCAAGCTGTTTTCATTTGATAGATATGATGTCTTGATTACTGGAAACAAAAAATGATTTTAACGTCCGAAGAAGTTATTTTAGTAGCTTGTGGCGAAGGTTCTAGCTATTGAACTTTTCAAATGTACTGACAGACCAAGGTTCCCATATATGCTGTGTTATTTGTATGATCTATGTGTGAACTGAATATCGCTGTTCACTGCTGTCATGGCCGATAATGCAATAATAATTGCCCAATACTGTATGGGGCATGTCCACCCTGGGCGAATATGCCCCAGTCCCAGTGTGGATATGCCCCTCGTGGGGCATATCCGCCCTGTGTGGACATGCCCCATGACACAAACACTAATCAGTGATTAATTAATTTGGTTAGTATTTATTATAAAATTATACAACTGCATGCTAATATTAAATCAGGGTTTTCTTTCCACCTTGACTGCAGGGTAAGCGTTTGTGCACATGCTGACAATCAGATAGATCTCTCCAGTGGTCCACAGTGGCTATAACCCAGACAGCAACGTGATGGTGGGCCACCTGTGGTACACCTCCTAATGCCACCTGTTGCCATTGGTGGCCCACCACATGGATGTCCAGCTGATAGTGGGTGGCACACTAGCTATTTTGTTTGCCGTTGGTGGACTACCGATGGTCTATCAGTGGCAAATCCCACCCTCTGATTGCCGCCTGATTGCCACTGGTGGTCCTCCAGTGGCGTTTTTGTCGCTCATAGCCACTGGTGGACCACTGGAGTGATATTGTCTGGGAAGCGGCAAAAAGCCACTGGTGGACCACGTACCCACCAGCGGCACACAGGCGGTAATCAGAGGGTTTGCATTTGTCACTGATGCACCACCGACGATACACCACTGTCAAACAATGTAGCTAGTGGGCCACCGGCTACCTGCTGGACATCCATGTGGTGGGCCACCAGTGGCAAACGGTGACGGGCTCCTGGTGTTACGTTTCTGTCTGGGATGGCGGTGGATGGTATGGGCACCACTGGCAGAGGTGGCTGCAGTCAGTGGGCCACCAGTGGTCAATAGATGTGTTGACGGACCGCTGACTGTGTTATATCTGGTTGTAGAAACCTATCAAGTTACAATGTGTGCGTAAATCCTACATAGGCCCTGCACACTGATAATTAAATGATCACATCCTGAACCCCAAATCTTGCCCAAGACCTTCAAGTTAGGATTTTGCAATATTATTTTGAGCATCCCCCCCCCCACCCTCCCTTACTCTGCTTTGATTTAAACAAATTTACCTTGGCTGGCTCTCTGTTTTGTTGTCTTTACTTATATACCGGTATTAAAAATATCTATTATGATGTTGTTTTCAATGCTTTTCTGTGTGTCATTTATTTCTATTAAATCCAGGGCTTGTTTATTACCACTATGTGGTATGTCCACCTCCCACTGTGGGGCATATCCACACACCCCATGTGGACATGCCCCTTGTGCGGGGCATGTCCACATACCAAGCTCTAATCATCATTTAGTGGAATGCGTTGATTCAATGAAATTTATCAGAGGTTGGTCTGGAGAATTACCAAGGTATATTGTAAACTCATATTTACACAAGAGTATTTAACGTTTATTATTATTAATTCATCTGATATTGGACAAGTATGTTAGGTGTGTGGACATGCCCCACTCTCCCCTATATATTACAACAGTTTTAAGCCCATTTCAGTGTTAAACACCCATGCACTCAAATGGGCTTAAAACAAGAGCACTATAAAAGATCCAATTTATTAGATAATTTATTACTCCAGTTTTAATCCGATTTCACTGTTAACCACCCACTCAAATGGGCTTAAAACAGAAGTAATATATAAGATCCAAATTATTAGATTCTTATATATTACTCCCCTTTTAAGCCCACTTCACTGTTAAACACCCACTCAAATGGGCCTCAAGCAGGAGTTAAGATCCAAATTATTAAATTCTTATAAATTATATATTACTCCTGTCTTAAGCCCATTTGAGTGGGTCTCTAACATGGGCTTAAAACAGGAGTAATATATATAGCAGTCAGCTACACTCCTACAGAAATTTTTACATGACATGTTAATCACTAGGTGGCGCCCCAACATCATGTGACGCCCTAAAAATCGTTAATTTAAAACAGGAAGTCAAGATATTGCCTTAAACTCTAAAGTTAAAGGGTTAGGCCTAGGCTAATAATGCACATTCAATGGCTCACTAAAATGATTCAGTGTCCGACTCACACTGACCTGCTGACTGAACATTACTGGAGTTTAGAACTAGTTTAGGCCTATACAGTAACGTTTAATACACATGTTGAGCAGAGCCACATGGCATTGAACTTTACTGACCTGACCTATGCCCTAGGCTAGGCCTAGCTCTAGGACCTGGCAGGAGACTTACTGTTTTACATATCATATGCATATGACATCATGACAAAAGTGGGCTAGATCTGACCCATTTTTATTGTATTTGAAGCATTGATAATCTACAAACAACAAAAAAGGCTACGTTTTTTACCATTTTTAATCGACAGCCCAAACGGCCTAAGAGTGCCCTTGTCGCACCGGGAACCGGTCTGAGTGAGTGGCGAAACAGGTTTGCTGAATGGACAGGCGTCAGGTGTGAATCTAGGTCTGTTCAACTTTATCAGTTCATGTCAACTGGTCAAGGCTCAGCAACAAGTGGTGCGTACGCATGCGGGTTTATCATGTGTAGGCCCTATATCATGTCTTGCTAGATTCTGTCACATTTATATAACGATACTCAATAGGCAAAGTTCCACACATAACATGTACACTGATGTATACAGCAGTGACCACTGGTGACTGTACTCAGCAGCTCAGGGGGGTAGGCCTACTCTAAATAAATGTACGCGACATCAAGCATGTACAACGAATACGCCTTTATAACTTTCTTCAGTCGGTATCTTCTATGCATCTTCTAAAAGAACTGTTAATATCGTCAAAATCAGATTGAAATAATATTTGTTTACATTGTTTGGGTGAAAATTTGTTAGCCTATAAATATAGACTATAATTCTATACGGCTCCTAAATAGTTTTCTTACCGGTATTTCAAATCGTGTCGGAAGAAACAAGTGTAAATCAATGCGGACCACATAGATCTAGTCTAGATATGTTAGTGGATTTTCTTACTCAGTTAGGCTACTGATTTGAAATTTGGTATTTTTGGTCCTGTTGTTATCTGTGTATTATAGAAATTACAGATATTTACCCTAAAAGTGGGCGAATAGCCCAGCTGACCGACCTGCTTAATGTTTGACAACTAATTGCCCAGCAATAGGCCTATGTATAATGCTCACAGCGCATTTGACGTGTTTTAAATAAACGCTTGCGCTGTCTGCGTCTGCTGGTCATATGAGAGTGTGTGTTTCAGAGCGAGGTGGCAGGTGACCTCTGGTCAATCCCATGACCAGTGACCACCGACCCCTCGATTGCTGGTGCATTAGCACAGACAATGACGAAACTCCAACACTTCTCCCCATTTAATAAAAGCAGGAAGGTAACGAATTTAATTCCACAACATAGAAACGGAAAACGTCGTGATTGAACTAATTTTTAATGACGGACATGAATTATATGAGTTGACCTTTGTTCCATGAATAGCCTAATAGTAAAACCAACACATTAGGTTGTAATCAACAAAGTAATTGTTGTTAGCTGGGAGTGATAATTATAGTGGATTTATTTTTCTCCACAAATATGGTGCTAATGAGCCAAGTTTATCATATTTTAGAAAATGACCCACCCGAATTACCAGTTCACAAAGTAGTGGTTGATTTAGGTTTATATTTAGGCTACCGTTAATTTGTTCAGAGCACAGGTGTGTGTGGCATCGACAGATGAATCGTACGGCATGAAGAGATGCATCAGCGAGAACAGGATAATTTAGACCTAGACATTTACACTTACACATTGAAGCGTGAATACTGTAGGGACCAGTTCACAAAGTAGTGGTTGATTTAGGTTTATATTTAGGCTACCGCTAATTTGTTCACTTACACATTGAAGCGTGAATACTGTAGGGGCCTATCCAGGACAATATAAAGTCCCCACCATGATCAGGATTATTTCTCAGAATTATCCAGCAAATTGGATGAAATAACGAACTTAGTAGAATTCGTACTAACTGGAAAATGGATAGAAATAAACATAATTACACGCACCCACCCCCACAATGAAAAAGTGTAGGAATCTATCCACTTGAATTGGTAGACTTGGCGTATCCTAATACCGATAGTTATAATCGAGAGACGAAGTGTTTATAATTATGCAAATTTACAAATAATATATTTTATTTGCTTCGCTGGAGGGAAAACCTTGGGGATTAACCCTGGGTGAAAAAAACTTCAGCACATTTTATGAATCATTAGGATTTCGAATACATGTATAACCCTCAGTAATTTAGAAGTTTAATAATTAGATTAGATGTTTGCAACTGCTCAGTATACAAAAACTGTTTATCAGTATTTCCACAATGGGGAAACATCTCTGACATCTTATGGACAAGCACAGCGTGTCAAAACACACTTCAGATCACTATTAAAAACATTCAACATCAAGCTGCAGACAAAAGCATCACCAACACAATTGAACATCCCCCAAACCAGTATCAGCAAATGCTGCCGGCCTGTAATCAGGGGCAATGAACAACGTGTCAAACAACAGTTACCACACTGCAGCAATCATAGATATACAGATGCACAAAAGAAACGAAGCACGAAAAAATAGGCATACAATGGTTAAAACTAAAATCAGGTGACCAACCCAGAGCTTTGTACATTAAAGATATGCATTCACAACTCACACCACTGTGCACAATTCCTTTTGCCACACACAAAGATATAATGATGGACGTCAACATGCATGTTATGTATTACATATATGATAATATTACATTCACAGCTTGCACCAAATGCAGGTGTGAATAATTACAGGCAGTGTCTAATATTGTCACTTAGAGGGATAACGGTCATCATGACTAGCGTATGTATACATATACGCGATTTCTCATGACAATTATTTTTTTGTTACGGAGTTCAAATTATTTACTTCTACCCGCCTCCCTTATTACAAGTAGTAGTAGTAAATCATTGCTTTACGTCATTTTTTGGTCTTTTTAGTGACATTGTAATACGGTACGATAAAAACGTTGTAGTCAATTGATGAGATGAATGATGTACAGATAATGATGTGAGGGTGAGGGTGATAGGGCATGGTGGCTCATTGAGAGCATTGTCTTTATTACAAAAAGAATTTGGTGACATGCTAGGATCAGTCTGTAACTTAGCTTTGTCTGGTGCGTTAGGTGTTAATAGCTTTTTTCCTCCTAATTGTTCTATAACACTCTGACGTCCAGAAAGTAGTGACAATCGAGTATTGCACAATATCTAGCTGTAAACAGCTCCACAGGAGGGCCGCTTCAAAGTCTTTGTTTCTCATCATCAAATTTGCCAGTTTATACTCTCGATCACGGGACTCGATTAAGAGAGCATCACATTTCAGATGTGACAAGTGTAAACAGCGTTTTAGATTTGTTAATTTCGCATTGCGAACAGCAATCAATCTCTTGCACTTTACATAGCGATCTTTCACGTTACTGATGGCTGCTTCCCGCCACCGTAACTTTGATCGAAGTGCCATGACATCATTGTTTTGATTATTTAAATCGTCAATATTCCGCTGAGGTTTAGAGATGGTAATTTTTTGTTCATCTATTTCCTCTAACTTCAGCGTCTCTTTCTCTTTGTTTATCAGTTTAATTCAGTCATTCCTTTTCTCAAAATCAGATAACATAACATCCTGATTATTACACATTTCTTTTGATTTTGTCAGCGCATCTGACAGCTCAGATGCAAGTACAGGCAATGCAGCAGCTTCGTTTTTCAAATGAGCTGCAGTTTCTTCTGCCTGCACTCGTTTAAAGAACTGATCAGAAATAGTGTGAGACCGACCAGCCATTTACCAGCCATTTGCAAGGCGAGTTGTGCATTATCGTTGCAAACCTTGTCATTAGCACGTGTCAAACGCATCACATATTTCATTAAATAGTCAATAAATGTATCTTTGAAAATAAAATGCTCCCGATAGTCATTTTCGAGTTTTTGAATTTTTAGTTCATACAGTCCTACATTAGATTTTGAATCCGAACTCGTAGACATGATTAGTGAACAATCACCGACAATGACTGCTGTGATTATAGCTGAACTAGAAAATAATCTATTGTATTAGAAGAAGAATAGGCTCAGTGGGCTTAATGTCAGCCTAGTGTACCCTGGTGGACGCAGATGACTGAGCAAGCGTACACGCTTCAACAACAAATAGTGTGCGACACAAAAGGTGTGAACTCAACCTTTTGGAAGGGTGTCAACCATCACAACAATTGTTTTTGAAATGCAGCCTTAATGTGGAACGAGTAATCACTAAAATGACAATTGATATAGGCAGAAATCAACGCTCACAGCAAAAACTGTACGCAGAACAATGACCAGATATCTACAACCGATTTGACGAATGGCGCCCGGCTTGATAATCAGGGAAAGTGGGCAATGAGTCAGTAAATAAGATGAGATAAATTTTATTTTCAATCGGCATGGTACAGTTAACAATAAAACATTAGCCTGAGGCTATTCAAGCGATCTGTGGTACTAAGAATAACATAACAATATCACATAGTATGCATCACATCACATTCAAAACATTATATACGGTATTTCTAGACCTGTATTAAAAATATCACATTCTCTTCATTATTATACAACTAATATTATATTATAGTCAAATTATCAATTACTATATTATCGTATATACTTATATACATAAATTGTAGCACAATGGTTTAATCACAGAGATAAGATTATAAATAAAATATCACAGTTACACTATATAAAAAATAAATTAAATTAATGACGTCCTGCATCAATTTATAATTATAATTAAATGCAAAGATGGATTAAATAATTATCCTACAATACTTAAGATCCTTGACATAGTTAAAAATAGCATGATAATAAATAAATAATAATAATAATATAGGCCTATTATAGTCAAATTATCAATTACTATATTATTGTATATACTCTTATATATATAAATTATAGCACAATAGTTTTATCACAGAGCAGAGATTATGACTAAAATATCACAGTTACATTATATAAAATTTTAGTTAATGACATCCTGCATCTATGTATAAATATAATTAAAAGCAAAGATTAAATAATTATCATAGGGTATTTTAAGATCCTAGACATAGTTTAAAATAGCATGATAATAAATAAATAATAATAAAAGAGCTATAAAATAGCTATGTTATTTATTAGCAATTTTCACATTTGTGCTGGCTTCTGTGTATGTCTGACCACTTGTTTATTCTCGTTTTGAAGTTTTGCAGAGAGGTAGCATTGCGTGTGCGTTCTGGCAGAGTGTTCCAGATCCTAGGGGCCATATAAGCAAATGAATTTAGACCATGTCTTGTTGATTTAAACAAAGGCAGGTGAAATTTAGAATTTTGTATTGGTCTTATTAGTTCTATCAAATATCTAGGAGCCAGATTGTTTTTAATTGTGTATGTCTGAATCGCAATGTTTCTTTCTCTCCCCAATTTCAAGCTTGGCATTTTGGATTTGCTAAGAAGAGAATCATAATCTGAAGTATAGTCACCGCAAACAAAACGCAGCCCTCTCTCCTGAGTTTTCCATCTTTTTAGTGTTCCCCACTCCACAAAAAATGCCACACACTGCTAGAGAACTGGATATGGCACTATATATGAAACAGCGAAATATTGTCTTTCTATAGTTGATACTTATATATGGAGAGAGCCTTTTTAAGGCATTTAAATGGTTGCCAGTTTTTTTACAAATCTGTTGTATATGTGTGTCGTAATTTAGATTTTTATCCAGATTTATTCAAAGAAGCTTAACATATTCTTCAGCAACTAGTGTACGTGATGTCATCAATTTCAAATTTTAATTCCATGTCTGCGGATGCCAGAAAAATTGCCTGAAATTTGTGGGAATTTGTCAGCATTTCATTTAAAGTAAACCAATTGATGGCAGCCTTGGATTCAATCTGGAGAGTTCGTACAACCAGCTGTTGTGAGGACTCTATGGCATTAATGGTATTGTCATCGGCGTAGTTTACAAGCTATGCTTTTTTGGTAAATTTGGACATGTCATTAAGGAAAATGTTGAATAAATTAGGCCCCAGGATAGAACTCTGGGGTACTCCTTTAAAAATATCAGCCCATTCACTTGTGCCATTTCCAATTTTCCAAAGACAACAAGTAACAGCTAAATAATTCAATAAATGTACAATAAATGTGGTCAAGTGTGGATGTTATTACATCTGTCAATAAAATTACAAAATAAACTTAAAATAGGCATATTGTCCCGTGTCGGGACATTTAAGCTACACGATGTTGGCGTAATGGCGTGACAGATGCCACCAACTCACCCACACCCTACACAAAAATGATGTCGGTATATATTATTGTCGATCAATCATCCATGGTGTCACAGGAATGACTGGTCATGTGTCACCAGTGGACATTGCCATTATAATACCAAAATACATACAGTAATATAGCAATATAGTATGACGAGAATACATGGTAAGATGTTACATAAAAATAAAAGGTAGAACATTTAATCTAAATACATCAATTTCTAACCGATATCACTATTAGGCATAATTAATAGGCATATAACTGAATACAAATATTTACATAGTATAAAAAATATTAAAACTTAGCCTTTATAATTCGAAACCAATTCACACAAGACGGACTGTGCCGAAAATAAAAAATGGCTTCCCCGCGAAATTAATGTATATTCATAAAAATTGTATCTCGTCGCCAATGTAGAAATTACATGTATTCGCCCTAAAACTGGGCGAGTAACCCAGATTACCGACCTGCTTAATGTTGGACAACTATAATTGCCCAGCAATATATAATGCACACAAGCGCATTTGCCGTGTTTTAAACGAACGTCCTGCGCTGTCTGCGGCTGCTGGTCAAATCAGACTGGGTGCTTCGGTGTGAGGCGGCATGTGACCTCTGGTCAATCACATGACCAGTGACCACCGACTCTTTGATTGCTGGTGCATTAGCACCGGACAGACAGACAGACAGACAGATAGCTTTATTCCACCAATATATAATACAATATGGTGAGGGAGAGTCCTTTTAAGACATAAGCACATGTCGCTATCAAAGGAGCCACCCTACAACAATGATAAACAATGAATTACATTATATATAAAATATACATATCGGCCGGTAATGTGAGTAAGAAAGTTGCTTAACGTCACTTATTGAACGGGACGGTCAGGGAAGTGACTGTGTTATTCATTAAAAACAGTGCAAACTGTAGATAGAAATGAATGATGTACAGATGATGAGATGAGGCTGAATATATATCATAGAATTACAATAAAAACGCGGGACATATTTGATACTAACATGTTCGAGAAAAGTGGTTCCATGGGTTAAAGTCATCAGATTTATATATATTTTATAGGGAGGAAACACATAGCGGTTTCCCAGCAAACACGAGACGACGAACCACTGCTGATCCAATGCCGGCCCATCATCTCCGACTCTGTGCCAACACTAAATCAACACCGGCCCAGCGTCCGGTGTTTGCTGAGAATACATCACTATATTTAACATGTTTAGTATATTCATTTATACAAAAGTATAATAAGATTAAATCATTTATGAGTACAATGAACAAATGGTTTTAAATAGATATACATTATTATTATGCTTACATAATATGGCATACAATATGATAGTCATAATGAAATTGTTCATATAAATCGACGCGAATTTATTCTTCTATATAATAATACATACATGTATGAAAAACAAAACATAATTAATTGCAGAGCATAATAAAAGTTATGACAGTCGACATTTATACAGTGCATACAATTATATTATATATTTGTATTGAATTAGTTTCGAAACATAGACAATATAACTTGTTCCTATATACATATATTAGTTGCATCTATAAAAAGATTTATTTAACTAATCACCTATTATGACAAACGTAACAATTGTTTAGTCTGCACGATGACTCATATTGATCAATAGTTATTTTCTTAAAATAAGTCATAGAACCGTGTAAGCTATGTGTGTTTACTTTTCCGATAATATGGTTTGAAGTATTTATTGCTGTTTCTATTGCACTGTATCGGATACATTTCCTTGCGAATTCGTGATTTGTACTGGGCAAGCGTAATTTATTTTTGTGGCGTGTAGGATATGGGTGAGTATCCAGGCCATGGTCGTTGGTCATGTTGCGGAAATATGACGGCAGCTGGTTATTTTTCAGTTGATGATAAAATTTAGGATCTTGGAGTGTGTGTATATCTTTAATTTTTAGTAGTTGAAGTTTTTTAAACAATGGTTCTGAATGACAATTAAATTTACCAAGGCAAATTATTCTAACTGCTTTTTTCTGTAGCTTGTAGAGTCTATCAGTTTGATATCCCCAGGCTAAGATACCATAATTTAAATGACTGAGTACAAAAGAGTTATACAAGAGATATAGGGTATCTTGTGGTAGGCAACGTTTTAATTTGTTTATTATCCCAATAGATCTAGAAATTTTGTTGGCAATTTTATTCACATGGTTTTTTCAAGTAAGATGTTCGTTTAGTTGAATGCCTAAGTAATTAAATTCTTGAACACGTTCAATTTCTGTCCCAATTATTTGTAGAAGAGGACATTCAACTTTTTTTTGAGGCTTGTGGAATATCATTAGTTTTGTTTTTGTTGCATTTAGGGAAAGTTTATTGGCTCTTAGCCAGTCATTTATTTTGCTCAAATCTGTATTGATATTTTCGGAGAATTGCTCATTAAACTTAAAAACATTCAGGGTGCTATTAAGGGCCGTATCGTCGGCGTAGATTATGAATTTAAAAAGTTTACTCGCTTTTGAAATATCATTAATGTATATTATAAACAATAGGGGACCTAATATTGAACCTTGTGGTACTCCGGTAATAATTCTGTTTTGTGTGGATGCAACATTTTCAAATTCTACGTATTGTTTTCGATCAGTCAAATAACTTTTCATTATGTTTAACGCTGGACCATTGAAACTATAGTTATTCAATTTGTGTAGTAGAATTTTATGATCTAATGTGTCAAATGCCTTTGATAGGTCAATAAATATATTTAATGGTGTATTACCTTTATCTAGTTCCTGTGAAATTCTATCCACTAATACTAATGCTGCATGTTCGGTAGAGTGTTTTTTCCTAAACCCATACTGACTGTCGTTGTATAGATTATGAGAGGAAAAATATTCGTCAATTTGATTAAATAAAACACGTTCGAATATTTTTGCGATAGCTGGCAATATAGAAATGGGTCTGTAGTTGTCGATTTTAGTATCATCCCCCTTTTTATGTATCGGGATCACTTTGGCTAGTTTGAGCTTGTCAGGAAATGTTCCAGAAAGTATAGACTGGCTTCTGATGAGGGTAATTGGTTGGCTTATTTCATTCTTGATCATTTTCAGTATTTTTGTTGATAGGCCATCTGAATCGCACGTATCTTTAGGTTGTAGACTATCAATAATTTTAAGTGTTTTAAATTCAAAGCTTAATTGAGAGGGATGTTTAAGAAAATGTTTGAACGAGATATTGCTACTTTTAATTTCAGAAGATAGCTTAGTACCAATGTTTGTGAAAAAATCGTTAAAACTATCAGCAATTTTATTGCTCTCTGATACTTTTTGATCATTGATGTTTGGAAAATCTGGAAATTTATTATTTTTGTTTGGCTTATTTAATATATCTTTTATTGTAGACCATTGTTTCTTAATGTCGTGTCTACATTTATTGAAACATGAATGGTAATGGATTTTTTTCGCTTCGCGAATACGTTTGCTTAGTAGTGCATTGCAGGTTTTTAAATTACTTTTCAGTTTATTTTTCTCTTTTGAATTCAGTGAATTCTTTTTAATTATTGCATAAAGTCTGTCTCTACATGCTATTGATCGGACAATTTCATTTGTAATCCATTTAGATTTTTTGTGTTTGTGCTTATTGAATTTTATAGATTGTTGTGGTAGACAATCATGAACGCTTTGACATATATGCTTTATGAGAGTATTGTAATTTCTGGATCAGCGCCCATCTTCTTATCAAGTTGTTCACTTAGATTATTTCTTTGCAATTCGACTTGGAGATTATTTATGGCCGATATGCTTTTGTCCCTGATTGTTTTAAATGTGGGGCCTGGTTTTCTATTTACTGTTTGATTCAGGCTTTTAAAGTATTGGAGATGGTCTGATATGTCACTTAATAGAACACCTGTTTTGGTATTTGAATAATATGGGGTTAGTTTGCATAGAAAATTATCAATAAGTGTACCCGATTGTTTCGAGAGTCTTGTTGGCAAAGTTATTTTAGGGAAAAACCCAAATCCGAGAACAGAGTCAAAGTACTCATTAAACATGGGTTTCTCTTTAAGCCTTAATAGGTCTATGTTATAATCACCCTCAATTATAATCTCACTTTTTTGGTTGTGCAAATAATCTAGAGCTTCACTAAATTCATTTATGAACGTATGATAGTTTTGATTTAGATCCTTTGGTGGTCTATATATATTACCAAGGATCAATTTCTTATTAGTCACCTCGCTTATTACAATTTCTATAAATTGACCTTCCCATATGTTAGACGGTTTATGAAAAGATAAAGTTGTATGCTTATACGATGTTTTAAAAATTAGTAGCCCACCGTGTGCACTACAACTTTTGCTTTGAGAAATCAAGGTATAATCATCTAATTCTAGTAAACAAGTGTCTGAATTTTCATCTAACCAGGTTTCCTGAAGACATATCACACTAAAATGTATATTATGTTGTACAAAGTAATATAACTTCGCTTTTATATCGTCTATTTTTGCATTCAAACTTTGACAGTTTAAACTAAGGATAGTGAATTTGTCCAATAAGAATCGAGATTGACCAATAAAATCATGATCATCTAGATAGGGTGAATGTCCAATGAGGTCTGGCTCATTATAAAGCTCCTCGTTATTTAGTTCTTTAATAACTTCATTAAGGGAAGGCAGCGAGTCTAAAAAGTTCAGTGATGAGGCATGTTTACCTGGGGACAGCACATCCACAGTCCATGGGGTGGGCAACGTGGGCGTCGCTGCTGAGGAGGCATCATGGGCAGGTCCATCAGAGCAGGAATTGACGGCTTGACGGTGGGCAAATCGGGTAGGTCGCTGCGGCTTAACTGTAGTGTTGGTGATTGGCTTACGTGGTCGTTCTCCTTGTCCGTTTGAGAGGCAAGTTGTTATGATACGGTCTGCGACATCACGTTTTCCTTTTGTGTTCAAGTGAAGACCACTTTTGTTCAGTCGTGTTGTATGAGGGTCACTAGCGTCTGTACCATTATCTATAAATCTGAAATTCTGGGTGTTGCAGAATTCTTTGACATTGTGATTTATAGTGTCAATTGTCCTGTTAACGTGTGAAATGTCATTTCGATGGTGAATACTACTATAGCAAATTTCAGCGGATGGATATGTATCTTTTGCAACGTTCATTAGCTCATTAACCTCATTTGCTATCTTTCCAGCTGTTGTACAAGCTGACACATCGTTGGTACCGGCGTCAACAATCACGAAGTGTGGTTTGTAGTGTTTATTATCACGCTGAGTTCCAGGTAGAGAATCTATGAGTCGCTTAGTAGTTCCACCTGGGTAAATCAAACCAGTGGCTTTTACTCTGTGGCTGCGATTCAAGTCAGTGGCTAGTCCTCTGACCATACTTGTTCCCACAATTATTATGTCTTTATCATTGTTTGGGGTTGGTACAGGTGGACGTGCAGGTGGACGTGCGGCAGAGGAATCAATATTCTTATCATGTCTTTTGAGGCTCAGTAGCTGCGCTTGGAGAATCTGTTTATCAGTATTTAATTCATCACAGCCAGCTTGTCTTTTCTGCATTTAAATGTTCGTTGTTGGTTTGAAGCTGTTCAATTTCTCTTGTCAGAATACTTATGGTGCGCTCTGCATCCAACAATTTATCATTTACCAGTTGTGGACGGGGAGGTTGGGGCAAGCCAAGTTGTGGTATGGAATGCATTTCAGATGAAGTGGTGATTATCTCTCCTTCATCAGCAGAGCTTTCGTCCATGTCGCTATTACGAGAGTCCATTTCAAACAGTAATTGCTGGCTGGAGTTAGACTCTAGGCACAAGTCTTCACTACACTTGGTGAGATCTGAGCAGGCGACTTCACTATCATCAGCTGGCTGTGGAGACAATGTAGTCAATTTGTTTGAAGAGTTGAAAGATTGATTGTTCTTGGGTGTGCTGTTTGCACGTGAAATAGGAAAACTGGCTGCTTTATACAATCTGTCGGCCAGGGATGGGTGAGTGGCTGGCTTGGTAGCGTGAGCGTTAATGAGGCTGGCTGTGTTATTTTCAGTCACACTTGTAGCGCCTTCACTCATATCTGTTGGACTAATACAGCTGTCCAGAGATGCGGTTGACTTGTTGAATGTTCTTACAACAGATTTTATATCCATCATATCTTTCTCTTCCCATTCACCACAACCTCGGCCTGGTATTACTATCACACCAGTCTTATAGAAGAATAGAGTAACGTAGAAGTCTTCATCAGGATTATGGTTATCTGGCACTATTATCTGTTTGCCGATTTGACTTCTGGCAGGGAATCGTACCTCTGGCTTGTTCTTTAGAATTTCCGTGTCATATTGTCTATGTGAGTGACGATTTGAACCAAGTGTCAGGGCTCTCTGTCCAAAATTTAGCGTTAGTCGGCTCATCGTCCATGGCTATCACATCAGTGGTGTCACTATCATATTTGTAGGCATAGAAGATTGTCTCTGGTTGCTTACGCATCTTCTGGTTTTCTTGATTCTTTATTTTTCTCTGTTTATTTCGTGTTCTTGTTTCTATTGACGGTGAGTAGATGAAGCGTGAATCATTTCTATTTGGCTTGTTTCTTGTGGAGCGGCGTGCTGTTTTTTGATTAGGCGACATTCTGGTATGTGACGTTCACACATTGACTGTTGACAGACAGGCAGGTGGTCCGAGCCCGGAATTGTCAGGTCACTCAGGCTACGTGTGACGTCATGATACATGTATGATAACACAGCTGTACACAAGCACTGACGTAGGTCTATAGCCGACTCCAGCAGTTCCAGGTCAAGTTGTTAATCCAATGTTGGTGGCTGTTGAGGGGTGTTCATGTCGTGTCAGAATGGTTATCACACCTCCGTGAACGGTTGGTCCTGGTTTGCTGGCTTGTATAGTGAAAATGGCGTCCAATCTGCCCCTTCTAGCTCCTTATGTTCACCCAAATTCCGTGGTCCTGTCAACAGAAATAAAACTGGCGGCAGAACTATGTCTAAACACTCAGGATATATTACTTAAAGATAGATATATATAAGACTGCTTAGTTAAATTCTAATTGAATCACTTGGAATATTACACTGAGTAGGCCTGTTCGCTGTTTGTACACACAGGCTTTGGCAACGTGTCAACTATCTACATGTAATATCGTCCACCAAACTTTTCAATCATATACTGCCTAAATTTCACAATTTAGGCACTCGTTTTTTGAGAAATCTTTATCTATAAAGCCCCACTGGGGATAAGAAATATGAAAATATACTCATCTCAATGATTTTGTGTTGATCAATGCAGAAAATATCAATATAATCAGGGGGCTCGAGAAAACACGTCCTCACCCTGTGAAAGCTGTAGAAATAACTCAATGACGAAACTCAAACTCCTACTTGTGTGCATGACAAAATTCCTACACTCTTCCCCATTTTATAAGAGAAGGGCGTGGGGTAGCCTGCCACACGCACATGTGGGAAGGTGACAAAGACATGTTATGTTTGGGTGCAACCTCCACAGAAGACACAAGTAAAAACGTGCAGTAGTGCAGAACAATATACAGAGAGACCCAGACCAGTATTAAAGCAGCTAGAATGAAACATGGTTTCCATCACCGAACACTAGTGGAGACAATTCTTATTACATATTAATATTTTAGTCTCAATTATTTTGAATTATTGCGCATATTTTGATTTGAAATTCCGAATTAAAAAATACAGTATAACCTCGGTTCCGGACCACATCAATAAGCGAACCACTTTGCGTCTGGAACCACTCTTGTCAAGTTTTTCCCATTGCCGTAATGCTTAAGGATCAGCCCTTAGCGGGCCACCCCAGCTATTCGGTACTCGGACCACTTTTGTGGCACCAAACCAGTCTCGATCAACCTTGCTAGGCGGACCACCTGGGACATCAAGGGTCAATGTTTTGAGCCTCTTGGATCACAGACAGAACATTCATACCTACCGTTATAGTCGCGCCTCCACGCATGGCTACAAACGACAGCCAGCAATAGTAATTTGGGTAATATTTAACCCTATAACCTCTATGGTCCTTGTGTGAACGATCTTCATCGTGATATCTAGCTAGTACAGGGAGTACATCTCAAAAGGGTCAGTCCTTGCCCTTTACTCTGGTGGCTGGTCGCTCAAACGGCTGTTTCTTTATGATTCAGCAGCCCTGCCCTGGTTCCTTGTCTCCTGGACTTCTTGCCAATGCTTGTACAATCACCTACCTCACCAGGTGAAAAGAGAGAGGCACTCTATGGTTTATACCAGAACTAGTGCATAATCTCGCGTCAGCCCTCGCGCTGCGCGCTCCTCTAACTAGGCAGTCTTGGCGAGGCAACAAAAAATACCATGGGCCCTACATGGTGAGCGTCGCACCTTCACGGTTGCTTGCGCACAAAAGATAGCCACCTGATTGCTCAGAAAGCATCTTATTTCATGTTGATTTTTATCTTTTGGAAGGGTTAAATAAAGTTGAGCTGATCGATATAATTTTTTGTAATCCGTATCTTCGCAATTTTTTTTATTGTATACCGTTCTTCTTTTAACTATTGTAGCTATTAAAAAATATAATATGATTACGGTAGTGTAATTAATCGGAAGTTGCAGCACTTGTGTCCCCTTCGTCGTGTATTTTACCCTCAGAGCTCAAAATATTAACGTTAGGTCCTATATAATTTGTGTGCATTTGAGACACTCACCTAGCTGCAGTTATAATTATCTATATGTACTTTTACTAACTTTCATACTAGTTATTAAATCTCAGGGTTTCAATGAATCGAATATTTTATATTAATTGCATAACTGATCTGTACATCGACCTAGCAAATCAACTGATTCGTATTTGTAATAAAAGAAGACAACTACGCATGTGGTTTATCCTGGTTGAACCAATGTGGTTGAACCAATGTTGTTTTAATGTTGGGCCGGCATATCAGACGGTTTGCCAACATTAACGCATTATTAGGTCCATATATCTGTGTTTGCTGGGCATACACTGTAACACTTGACGTACGGTAGCACCTCTATTGTATTCGTCATGTACGTTTTCACAAACTTCTCATGGAGCTTTATCGGAGAGCTAGGTATATCTGTTGTGTTGATTATCTAAACAGTAGTGTCATTACTCAGTTATACTGCTAATTAATCTCTTGTGACTGCAATTGCTACGATGCGGACGCAGCAAAAATAAGAAAGTGATAAAAATCACTGTTATGATCAGATATTGTAAGAAGAACCCTAGCCACTAATCACAAACTTCAATGAATGATTTCTTTAATGTAAAAAAAGGTTTTATTTAGTTTTATCATTTTATTTCTGAGTGCTGTCTTACCTTTAGGAAAGGTCATCATAAATAAATTACTTATTACTTGTTGGATGTTTTTTACTTGCTAATTGGATAAAGATTGGTGTTATTGTATGTGTTTGTTTTGTGTTTGTTTTATCTTTTATACACGTAGCTAATAGTACATATACTGTACTTGGACCAAGCAAATGGTGTTCATATAATTTTTATAAAGTATAATGTACAATTTCACTTAGGTGAACACTCGCTAATTGGATCACTTTTGCCAAGTACCTTAGGTGGTCCGTTTAGCGAGGTATATTGTATGTTCACATGATACTGTTGTGTAATACTATTTATTTGTAAAATTATCTTAATTTTTTTACAACTACTGAGCATCTTAGCATGCTTATTTTAATGGTTTAACTTACTTTTATCGTTTTCAACAAAGCTTTCTTCCATTTTCAATTGTAATAAAAAGCTTGTTTGTTATCTTGAGGGCGGTGGCCTCGCATAGGTGCTGGTCATCTGTCGCCACTTGCCACCCAGCAAACACAAAACATTTGTATAACATTTATACAACGTCCGACCAACGTCTTTGGTGCAGCATTGTATAATGTTATACAAATGTGTTGTGTTTGCTGGGTAGGCATACATGTACATTTTCTGTCTAATTGTACCCATAGAAAGTCTAATAAATAGATACGTCGCAATATTTTGTAATATTTTTAAATTTTAATATAATTATTCTTACATCGTCATTGTGGAAATACTGGCCGCTGTAGCGCCGTAGGCCTTTGTTATCCCTACAAAAACATGTTGAGTTTCCAGTAAACATGGATCATCTTATAAAATTATGAAGATTATAAATGTTATTGTACATGTGGGAATTATATATTCTTTATGCCTATACAATTTCAAGCGACGTCGCCAGTATATAGTATCACAAAACAGTGTCTTTTCGTGTCTAGACCCGATAGCCACCCTCTTAAAACATTAAGTCGGGACATCCGTGTATAAATGCACCACAAAAATATAACATTAGAATTTTGTGGCTTTTTACGATAATAATAAAATGATCAAACATGTCGAATGTAAACTAAAGTACACAACATTTAGCAACATCATCCGTTTCACAACACATTTTAAAGCTTGTATTTAAAATTTAATATACTTTACTATTTTATTTGCGCTATGGATGATGAACAAGAAACGTATAAACTCTGGCGGATTCGTAAAACTATTATGCAGGTGAGTTAAATGAGTTTAGGCCTATATTATATTTTTATAATGCGTGCAGTGTGACTGTGAGCGATAATAAGTGAGTGGAATAAGAAAACACATGTCTACACAACACTCGTCATGCTCGCGACTCGACAAGCATGACAGGTGGGGGCTGACCGCAGATTAATGTACGTACTTCCTCTGGGTACGTACTTAGATTAGAATACCGGTGATCTCGGCCTTCGACGATATCGGCCCGGGTGATCTCGGACGGCCTGTGGCTGTGGTGATTTCGCCTGGTGATCGCAGCCGGTGTGCGGTGAACTCGCTCGGCGACCTCGCCCGGTGATCTCGGCCGGTCGGCCCCGACTGGCCTGACCACCTTTGCCTTCTATCAGAACATATTGACGGCAGGCTGCCGGGAGATCTTGCCCGGTGATCTCGCCCGGTTATCTCGGACGCTTAAAGACGTTATTACCGCGGTGATATTAGCCTATGTGGTGCTTATTAAAAAAATATTTGGATGCTTATAGTCAGATTCCCATTAAATTCATCAACCAGGATTATTGAATTTCTCGGATTTCTCAATCGATTCTCAACCAATTTATTATTGTAACTATCACCAGTTTTACGATGGATTTTGGACATCATAGGTACATTTATAAGACTTTGGGATGTAAAGGTTAATGGCCTCATGGGCCATGCAGAGGCATGTTATATCAGCGGTGGTTATTTTAAAGCCGGGAATATATTATGCATATATAGGCCTAGTTAAACTGCAGGTCAGGTACAGGTCACTGTCACAGGTTGATTGACAGCAGTTGTTATACACTGATTGGTCAACCGTAATAGGCCTAAGTACTGATGATTACAGCTCACGCCCACTCTCGCCCTAGAAATGTTATTTCGCGAGAGGTGGCATCCCGTTTACTAATCGCTATGAGTGACGTTAAGCCTTAAGTGAACGTAATGGTATTGTCATTAATTATTGCCTTAGAAAGTGGCAATTGACGCCCCCCAAAATGTAGAGTAACGATTTATATACATGTATCTATTCTATTTTCACATATGACATGTTTTGCCTTTTTATGTCTATAGACAGATAGATATCTCATATATTATATGACTATGTACACATCCATATAGATTATATTATATCACTGGGAAATCGCTTCACCCCCAGCTTCCCCACAAACAATAATTTACAATAGATATATATAAAAAGGTCATTTATAGGCCCAAAGGGCCGGGTGTATTTTTTCCATTGTATACTGAAAATGTTGTAAAAATATGTGCACATGTGACTATAATAAACGATACTACTACTACTACTATATGTGAGGGGGGGGGGGGTATTGCAGCCTAACTCCTTGACACGCGTGTTGCATTGACCCTATCAATCCTGCAGGTGATCATGTAAACAATTATTATACTAGTCCCTTAATACTCTTTCACTGCACCGTTTCAGTGACATATCAATTTATTTGTGAAATAAATTATAATATTTGCAAACGTCTCATCTCATCTGTTAGTCTGTGCTTCATTTTGTGGATCGTCTGACTTTAAACCCCTTGATTCCCGCTGGTTCTAGCAGCAGTTTTAAAATAATTGGTCATATAATAAATTACTAGTATTAATTTATGCATTTCCAATGTTTAATTAGTAATAAATTAAAATAAATATTATCATAAATATTTCCTATTAATAAAAATATATTTCCTGTTTTCATTTAGTTACTCAAATATCAATCATAGGCCTTAAATAATCACTTGTTAGCTTGACAATCACCATGATTGGGCCATAAAACATATATATTTATAAAGTGATGCCATGGCTTCCAAAAAGCAAACTTGCCATAATTCCAATAACAACACCCCCTGTTCCACACCTCCCTCATGAAGGTGACGACACTCTGTATTAATTAGGTACAATCTTACACTAACATTGCATTTAGAGTCGATTGTAATTATTAGCGCGTAATTTCCGTATATACAGAGGCTGATAAATAGATAAAACTAATTTTAAATAATTAGCATCGATTTTTTTATCCATAATGTAATCACAGTACCCAGAGTCTTAAAATCATTTTTAGTTAGCACTGCAATAGTAGGCATATTGAAACAGTATATATGGCAATATATAGATGTTGATATAAAATAACAAATAAATTAATGTCAAACACGGATTGCCATGATTGCAGTGTGAGATACATGGTAGAAAACGGTTCACTCTGAAAAAGCGTACAAACTTAAGTAACATTAGAACATCTAAACATTTACACATGATAATCATATATAAGTTATACAAATAATGTCATTTAATCAAAAGAACGAACGAAGTATATGTATCTTTATCTATGTATGAATATATTGTATGGTCTTTAAGAAAAATACATAATTTAAATATTTAACTTTTTTTTTAATAAGATGTTTTATATAATTTATATTCCTGAACATGCGCTAAAAGTGATGCATATCACTAAAATACTATTATAGAAAATAGAAATACTTATAAATATATAGTTCAAAAAGGTAAAATATTTATAATTTACCATTTGGTAAATACTGTAGGCTAAGGCCTCAATTAATTTAAAGATGGTCTGACGATGAGACATATTATAGGCGTAGCTGTTATACTCTTCTTACTCCACTTCTCTTCTGCTTGATGTCGAGCAGGAGAAAGAGAGACTACAAAGCAGTGCTTAGATCAGTCCTCAATCTTCTGCCCGGCGCCCCTAGCGTTGAAGAGTTTGTGACAGACTTTGAGAGCGCGACCTGGAAGGCTGTGGCCAGTGTTCTCCCTGAAACCAAGTTACAAGGATGTGCCTTCCACTGGGGGCAGGCAATGTGGCGCAAGATGCAAGAGGTTGGACTGAAGACAGCCTATGTGAATGATGACAGCACTCACAAGTAGGTGAAGAAACTGCTGTCACTACCGCTGCTACCTGCAGAGCACATTCCACCAGTGTTCACGGCACTACAACTGAAGGCAAACACCGACAAACTAACAGAGCTGACAGACTACATCCAGCGGACATGGATCACCAGCACCACATGGCCGCCTTCCAACTGGTCTGTGTTTGGACAAAGTGTCCGAACAAACAACGATGTCGAAGGGTGGCACCAGAAGCTGAATGCCGACACTCGCCCTTCGCCAGGATTGTATCATCTCTCCAGCATCCTGAACACTGAAGCAAGGCAGCTGAAGCTGAACATGCGTCTGCTATCAGAACGAAAGTTCGCCGTCATCAGCGGGCAAACGCTCAGGAGATACACGCGCGCCTCACTGTGCAGTGGGATCGATACAGGAGTGAGGAGATCACAGCCATGAAGTTGCTGCGAATCTGTGCTGGTATATACGGCCTACCGTCTTCACAGACTATGAACAATCTCACTCATATCATATTCACCCCTGATGAACTATATCTGATAGTATCAATTCATGTATCACGTCATAGGGCCTATCCATATAATGTCATCACATAGGCCCTATATAGATTATATAAATAACTGCATGGCAGCATTGGAAATTGTTAAAAAGTTATTGAGTTGAGTGTACTTTACAGTCTTACTTGTTGTTGGTTGTGTTCTGGTGTCACCGTCCGAGAATCGGCAGTGCATAAGTGAGGTTATTAACCGTTATATAAAAAAATTGTAATATTCACTTTAGATTAATGATTCTGTCTGATTTCTCAGTCAATTCTCAACCATTTGACTTGAAATTTTACAAGCACTAATAAGTAATACTGGTAGTCTATTTGTAAGTGATGCGCGACTACCCTAATAATTTTATTAAAAACTATCGTATTTGTTGAAAGTTATTCTATTTAACATGTAATAAATGTCTAGTAGGCCTACAGACAGTGTAAGATTAACGTGTTAGTTGCTGTATTGGGCTGGTGTCAGCTGGCAGTCACCGGGCGAGATCTCCGGCCATGAGCGCTGCACAGGCAGCAGTGGTGCTTGTGAAGTTGTGTCATGGCAATAAGCAGGGGTAAATCGGGGACAGGACACGGGCCGAGATCACCGGGCGAGATCACCTCGGACGGGCCGAGTTCACCGTGCGTGATCACCTCGGACGGGCCGAGATCTCACCTCGGACGGTCCGAGATCACCCGGGCCGAGATCGTCGAAGGCCGAGATCACCGCACACCCTCAGATTCGGATTTAAGCTTCACTCTCACAAATGGCCCAAAATGGGTAACTTACTCTCATTTGTTATTTTTTTAGTATTACTCCTTTGCAACTTCAGTTCAGATGTTATCAAGTTATTGGTTGAATGAATTCTTTCTGAACATTGATAATCAAGATAACAAATTATTCATAAGAGGAACTTCTAATTATTTTCTGTTTGCATGAATATAGCCTAGACTTTAGCAACAGGTGGAAATTTTTTCTCATCCTTTTGTCCTGGAACTGTTGAGCATTTGCCAGCTACCAGAAATAGTTCAGTTAAAAGAGGAAATTTCAAAATGTACAAAATATTATATATTTAACCTTATATCTGTGCCACTGAGGGTGTACTTTGATTGAAGTACAAGGTGTACTTTAAAGAAAGTATGTAGGCCTACTTTAATGGAAGTACAGACCATGAGGCATGTAGCCTGCAGGCCTAGCACTTTCCATGCAATAATTGTATTTGGAATAAAGGAAAATTTGAAGGTGTCATTGTGGGTGAGGATGGGTGTATATTTCCAAAAAAAATTATGAACGTTGAATTCCATAAACCAGGTCTCCTCCCATTTGGCAATTCTGTCAAGATTCATTTGGAGGCAGTTGATGTCGTTCTTGCCAGTAACATGTCTATACAAAATACAGTCATCTGAGAACAGGCAGACTATACTGTAGATGACGCCATCGGGTAAATCGTTAATGTAGATGAGGAAGAGGATAGGGCCCAGAACCGAACCCTGAAGTACCCCTGACAAAAAGTGACTCTGTACACACCATCAGGAACTACCATCTGTGTTCGATCTGTCAGGAAGCACTTAAGCACAAATATTTGCAAATGGTGATGCTTAGACACACATTTCATTCCCAATAACAATGATTTGGTCGATTAATAAAACAGATTAAAAGCGACAACAGTCGTGATCATCAGGATAAGGGTTAGCAGGATTAATGTTAGGATTTTCAGCTCATCAACATGATCAAATCTTTGTTTTTATCCTGTAGCTCTGTCACGACCGTGGTTACTTGGTAACACAAGACGAATTGGATCAGACAATTGATCAGTTCAAGGGACAGTTTGGTGATAAACCAAGGTAAGTATATTTTCTTTATATGGCATATTATATTCTTAACTCTTTGAGACTGCCCCATAGGAAATCGATCTCTGGTCAAAGATCATTAAATACTTAAAATATTCTAAAAAAAACCCTAATGGACAGTTTTAAAAGAGTTAATAACTTATAAGGTAGTAAATTCAAGACCTTCAGCTTATCTGGCAGATATTTTTGTTCAATGTTGAGACAGCATCATACATGATGAACCAATATTGAGACAACATTGTTTGAAGGACAGCAAACAATTGTGAGATGAGGAAGTCATTAGGACTTCATTAGCAAAGTCTGTTTTAACTGCTTGATGCATTGCGTATAGTGACAGGTACGTTATAGAGTGTGACCGCGGTCAACTCGTGTATTAATTTGTCTAATATAACATTTTATATAGCCAACCTGATTACTGGTCCCTGTGGCCGGTGGAAAATCGGCCTCATCCATTGTGCATTTAAAAATAAACAAAAATAAATAGAAAAATAAACAGCAAAAACATGGGGTCTGGTAAATTTCTCAAGGGTCCTGTAGAATTTTGAAGATGCCTGCCCCCCTGTCTGGTGCAAAATAATCTAAATTTCGAGCCCTAACCACCCATCCCCACATTAAGAAAGGATGGAACATTAGAAAATTCATAGCAAATTCATTCAGCTTTGTATACAAAATTGGAAACCTATACTATGATGTTTTTGTAAATTTACACAGAAAAAAAACCAGTCTGCGATGATTTTTAAAGAAATCAATTTTTTTAATGCACAGGGTTTCAGAAAAAAATTCATTGTTTTAAATCTGAGTGCTTAAAATGGCCTATTTGAACTGAAATGACAGCAAAATCTGGAATACATTTCCTTTTGCTTTGCCAACAAGGGGGGGGATATCACCCCTGTGGTTCTGACCCCTGGCGGAAACCCTGATGCACCTCAAAAAAATGCTTGTGGCTAAATTTAATACGGTCAATACGAACCGTGCTAGTATTTTGAAACATTACAAGTTTTTGTGACAGCCCTTTAGATAGAAAATAGTAAAAAGTTTAGATACATCATATTTTCCGGCAACTTGAAATGAGCAAGAATGCTTACTTTAAAACCTCCAAGTTGTGACATGAGTTCCTGGAAAAAAATCCAAAGAATAGGACACTTGAACAACAAAGATTTTAAAATTTATATTTATTTTAGATGACATTGATTAAAATTGTGTTACTCCACGGACAAAGTTCGGGCAAGTTATTTTCTATTACGTGCAAGTTTTTTTTGTACTCAACTTGCCCCCTTGGGCAAGTGCCTGAAATGCTTAATGTCGACCACTGTGTTATTTCATTGATGTTCATCTTCAATCATAGCAGGGCGTATCATAGTAAGTTAATTAATGACCACATAATTCCAGTGTGATACTTTTACCACTGGTCAGCTAAGGTGGCAATGCTCATAGTTTGACTTGCTATAATGACTTTTCTTTTCACTGATCAATATGAAATGGTCCTCAGTTTATTCTTTGTATGATTAACATTAAAAACGTAAAATCAGAGGACACCCCAGAAAGAGTTTTAGAGCAACTTCGTATCTAATTTTATTTTTTGTGAAATTAGATATAGATCATATCCCTTATTAGTAACGTAGGGGCCTAATATAGTTTTATGTTCTATACATGTGGATAAATAATTATTTTGCTCCTATAGTGCCAGTACATTTTTGAAGGGTTTTAATAAGGTTTTAAACAAATCAGGTAATTCAGGTATTCAAATACATTTTGAAAGTAATGTTTTCGTATTTCATTTTTAAAATGGATTATTCATAATCGTATTTGATTACTGGTAGGTTGTGCCCCATATGGTCGGCAGTGGTCGGGGCTGACCACCATCATAAATTACATTACACTGGATTTCATTTTTGTTAGAGAAAAGGGTATTTTTTTAAACCGGTGACCAGTGATATCACCGGTTGTCAACGTCTGTTCTGCTGATTACTGAATCACTATAATTTAATATCTTATATCTCATGTGATATGAATCAATTTCTGTCATCTAGTTGTCTACTTTAATTGCATAAAGAATTATTTACTATAGAACTATTTTCAAGTCCAAAGAGAGTTTTTGTAGTTCATGCACATGTATGTATAATGATCTTTATTGTTTGTTCAGTGAGAGGCGACCCGCCAGACAAGACCTGATCATTCTAGTTGCTCATAATGATGATCCTACAGGTACATATTTTACAATTTATTCAGTAGTTAAGTTAACCCTAGCATTAGAAATCAACTTTCTGAGCACTGGCCCAGAGGAGCACTAGTCCCCAAAATCTGGTGGTTCTGTAAGAATTTTCCTAATTGAGTCTGAATACACAACACTTTAAACCATTTTGGGTCTTGAATTTTATTGGCCTGCCATACCACTGCTAACCAATTCTGAACAGAGAGAATTCAACTTTTGGGCGGGAAAATTTTACTGTCCTCTCGGACCATTGCATGTAGGCATGCTGAATTATTTGTTAAATTTCTATTTATCAAAGCTAGACATCACCCACAATTAATTATTTGATTAGTTGAACATATGCGACATATTCTATCAATTAAAGTGGCATTTTATATCCATGGTTTTAAATTTGCTTGATTCTAGCACCACAAGTAAGAAACATTTTCTTTGTCATTATAAAAGCCACTAATTTTCTCATGTCAGGCCTTATTAATATTGCTATAAAGCGGTATGACAATATGATGTATGTAAAAGGTATAAGAGCCAAGAGTAAATTCTGTATGGAACAGGCAGACCCGGAGATGCGTCCTCCGATGTTCCGTTATATTCAACATCCGTCACGATTTTGACGGGAACGGATCTGCCCAATGTATTTTTGCTTCTATGTTCTGCCATTCGGATGTCCGCCTCCATCATTAGATTTCGGGGACGAAAGGGTTAAATCAATGTGTAATCGTTCTGTTGTTCTGCCACGGTCCGTCACGCTAATTGCGTGAACGCCATGTGTTTGTATAGTGATTGTGGGCTTGCAGATGTCGCTCTCACATTGCCCCAACACTGGTTCAATGCACTTAGCTTTCAAGGGATTAGTGAGTGGCTATTTAGCAAATAAAACACTGCAATCACATGTTCACAAAATGAGCATTGGTTTAATGTTGGGCCATTGCCTTTGACACTGTACCGTCCAACAAAGGACGAACCACTCGTTCTACATAACACTTCTTGGTGGCAGAACTATGACACGATAAACCAGTTTTGCGTTAAAATTAAGCCAGCGTTGCAGACGTTGGGTCAACGTTAAATTAACATTGTGTCAATGTCTCAAGCTTACTGATTCAACGCCAACGTCTCCCACGTTGAAACAATAATAACTCGTACTTAGGGCAACGTTTAATTTCGTGTAGCACATCCATTTCATAGATTATGCTCTAAGCTTGAATACCTTGTGTTTCGGTTAGCACGAAGTGTCAACACCTATCTGAGCGTTGAGTTGTTTTGCCATTGCAACAAGACCAGTATATATGAAGCCCTACAATAACAGGAAGACAATCGTCGCTCGTCCGGCAACATGAAAGTCGGATCAATAAGCCACCCGCTCAAGTAATGCAAGCTATAGGCCTACACAGTGGAATGTGTTAGATTCGATCATGGCGATCTGTCAACACCTGAGTTGAGTGATATTGCTTGTGGGTCATTTCGAAAACAATATGAAAACATCATAGATTCGCTTAAATTAACAATTGAAGCAGATTTAGGAAATTAATACTTATTTGTTATTTTACTGTGATAAACCGATTAAGTGTAGAAGACACAGTTTGTATAGGGTAGTCATTCAGTTTTACCATGTGTTACTCACATTTTTCGTAGATAAAGTCAAAATGTACATACATTATGAAAAAATAATCCTGTGAGTATATTTGAAATAATAACATTATATTTTTATCACATTTATTTGTATTCTGTTCGCACAACTAACACATGTAGGCCTACTAATATAACAATATGTGAATTAGATATATAAGGTATCCTCGTTTCCAACATTGCTTGGAGGGGGGTGGGGCGGCTGCTCCGAAACTCTGCCATATTCGAAGTTCCGTCATATTTCTTGGGAACAGATGATGACGGAACATCAAGGTCTGTCTTTACTTTAAGTATGTGTCCACAATATTTGACAAAATCAGTCCCAATGAATTTTAGCTTTCATAACATTTAAAAAGCACAAGTCTGACAGCAGGTTATTTTATGCAACATCTACTAGTGTTAACACACCTCTCTGTAAGTATGTGTCATTAGCAACCATAAATGAGGGTGCACATGGGTCCTGGAAATTATGGATTCTTCCCACTTCAATTTTTACTTATTTTTTGGCTTCACTATTCACTTTTTATAAGGGAAAATGATAAAAAAATGGATAAAATATATATAAATTTTTAGCTTCGTCTTTTACACCATTTATAAACTGCAATCTTTGATGTTCGGCCCCTAAGAACAGGCGATTCGCCGTTCGTTTGATTCGTTTTTTAACCCATGTGTACCCTCATAAATATTAGCCATAACATATCCAATCGCAAAAGTCACCACATTATATGAGACACAAATATAATGGGGCATGCAATAATCACATTTATTTTTGTATGCCAAGATTATGTATACAGCATTGTTCAGCTAGAAAATGTAAAATTTGTTATGTATATGAATTTTAATAATTTTAACCCAGTACTAGCCTCTTCACTTTTGTTCTAATCAGATATTTTTTCCGACAGATCAGATGTTTGTTTTCTTTCCTGATGATCCAAAAGTAGGTATTAAAACTATAAAAACATATTGTCAACGTATGCAGGAAGAGAATATCTCCAGAGCTATCATTGTTGTACAGACTGGCATGACACCTTCAGCTAAACAGGTTGGTATTACATTTCATTTCTTACTGATATTTACACCATAACATAATTTATTTAACAATGCTTTTATAAAACCACAATATATTGAGTAGCTTTCCATTATTTTGGATGTAATATAAACCAATTTGTAGGCTTAAGCATTCTAAGACCATAATAGTTTCGTGTGGCTATGGTACATATATAATAACATACTCTATTTTAAAATTGTTGCGTTTGTTTACAGTGATTAGTATTATGCCATTCATAGCCATTTCATTATATTTTTTACAGTCACTAGTTGACATGGCACCAAAGTATATCTTGGAACAATTTCTTGAATCAGAATTACTTGTGAACATTACAGAACATCTGGTTTGTATTTTTTTATCAATTTTTTAATGAAGAGTACAATTATCACATATTTAAGTACATGCTTATGTTACATTGTGATACTGATAATTATTTCAAAAATAGAAAAATTACAAGAATTAAATATGGAATAATGGCATTTATAGCCCAACTCATTGCTCAGGTGTGTCATTTTTTCGTTTATTTTATGGTTGTTGAAGGATAATATGTTTATAATATAGAGACAAAATGTGACAAGATACTTGCTCCTACACTACTGTTTTAATAAATTTCTTTTGAAGTTAGTGTGGTAACCTGATGGTCATATTAAACCAGGCCCCAGTTTCACTAACTGGCTCAGCTAAGACACTCTGGACAGTCTGGTCAGTCTTAAGCTCACTGATTGGTTGATCACATGTCAATATTTAAGACAAAATGTTGTCCTTTGCCGGTTAAAATGTACTATTATTTATGAAATTCTAATCATAATTGCAGCTGGTACCAGATCATGTTGTGATGACACCTGAAGAAAAAAAAGAGCTACTAATTAGATAGTATCTTTTGATTATACATTTAATTTATAGATGGATGATAGATTGATTCAAATTATGTATGTAACTGGTATGTATTTTCCAGTTTAAATCTGTTATGGGGTGTGAAATGTTGATTCAGAAAATTAGATTTGTCTGAATTACCATGATTATGTGGTAATGTATTGCACAGATTTCAATTGTACTATTTCAAAAACTTGTATGTATTTAATAAGTGTTTCTAAAAACCAGGAGTATCCTGAACATACATGTACTAACTTAAAACAAACTCTCAACATTCTCCCACCATAGTCACGAAAACAGGGATTTTCCCCCAAAAAATGATCAGTTTGTGACATGTTAGCCCCCCCCCCCCCATTTACTACAGAGGCAGAGTTACCAGGCAACTGTTTCAATTTTATCGAAAGAACATCAATTTTGTGCACCATCTTTTGATCTTCCAATCACCTGCATAATCTCCTCACAAACATATGTCTTTTGGGGGAATAAAAAGATAGCAGGAAAATTAATCTAAGATTGGAAACAATGTGGGGGCACCTCTGCAGACGACATACTGTAACAATAACAATTCCATTAATTATTATTATTATTATTATTATTATTATTATTATTAGTGTACTTATAAAGCGCATTATTATATACATTTCTATGCGCTGACAATTATGAAATTTATATCATATAAAAGTTGGAAATAGTTCATGATCCAAAATGAAGATTGAAAAGGTGAGTTTTGAGTTTTCTTTTAAAAGCTGTTTGTGACTGGGTTTCCCTGAGTGAAAGAGGGAGATCGTTCCATAGCCGAGGGCCACAAACGCTGAAAGCATTGTCACCAGCTGCAAGGCACCGGTGAGTAGATGGTTCAGATAAAAGCATACCATCAGTGCCAGACCGAAGAGCTCTCGTAGGTGCATAGTGGGTGACTAGTTCCTGTATATAGGATGGGCACGCGTCACTGTGCATGGCTGAATGGACAATGGAGAGGACTTTGAAAGTGATACGTGACTTGACTGGCAGCCAATGCAGGTCTTTCAGGACAGGTGTGATGTGGTCATATTTCTTTGATCTCCTTACTAGCCTGGCAGCATTGTTCTGTGCAAGCTGTAGTTTCTTCAGAAGATAGTCTGTAACATTATATTACATATGCCTATTTATATCTAGCAAAGGTTTATAATTTATGGGTAGGAATAAGGAAGCTGAGATAATTTTGCCCGAAAATCTACCTACCAAATCGTTGCACCACTCTCAATTCGGAAACACAATGTGCGAACCCCCTTCAAGATTTTGTACAATATCCACGACACCACCCCACCCCCTCCATAAGAAATTAATATTGCACTAGCATTCTTATTGAAATAATCAACAGTACAAGTTTTATTTAATAATTATTTTACTATGATTTAAATCTTTTACAAAAAGAATCATACCCCCCCCCCCCTAAACAACTCACTCATGTTATGTACATAATCTATAGCCCCCCCCCACCCAGAGAATACTCTCAGCCTCTCTACCCATAAATTTAGTTTAGGGGAGACCGGGGCTAGTTCGCACAGGGGTTAGTTAATACAGTGCCCATAATTTTGACAATGAATGTATTTTTGTCCTGTGCTGCCTCCTAGTGAAGGACTGCATCAGTACCCTTGACTTCATGTTCGAAGGTTTTTTCAAAACAAATTATGGAAACGTAAGAACACTTTTTCATTTAGAGGGGTCAAAAGTATTTTTTTCTGTCGCACACAATGTTATTTTGCTCAATGTTTGCCATTGAACCTGGCTTTTCAACTCCTATAGTTGTAGTGACCTAACTAAGTAAAGTAATAATCCTTTATCTGTTTATACATGTTAGGTTGCCTCCTATGATGTTACATGTGGTTCTAAATATAGAATTTTTCGAAATACGTCCATGTGAGGTTTGCTCGAACAAAGAACAAATGGAATGGGGCTAGTTGGACCACAAAATATCTGGTACATACAACACTGTTCAGACACACCCCATCCCATTTTCGAACCAACCCCGAGTGTGGCGTTCGAACAGTGAAAAATCTAACTTTAACATGTTTTTCTGACCTTTCTTTTTTTCCATTTGAAAATAATGAATGCTAAAAATAGCATCTGGTCTCCCCTATAAGTTTTGTGCGTAAAAGTCACATGACTTCAAAACTATGCCGTCGCAATCACCTGTATGGAGGCGGAGTGGCTTCCATGGTGGTCGCAGACCTATACTCTGTATGTACACACTATCGCACTATCATGGGTTTTTTGGCTGAACACAGTATTTTTGTATAAGTCACAGTAAACTGGTTAATTTAATGAACCGCTTTGGCCATCAAAAGGTTAACGGGGGAAAAATAAAAGTTGTATATATATCATGATGTTTTCAACTTTTAAGGTAAAAAATATTATATATGTATTATTGGTTATTATATATGTCTTATTGATTATTCATTACGCCATTTGTTATACATTTTTTTTGTCACCTGATCTGATTTCTTGAAACAGATAATTTAAGATTTTACCAATTTTTTATGGAAACAATTATCCTCCTTAATATCTTTTAGTAAATTAAAGGAATCACAACTTCCACGTATTCAGCAAGGAGATCCAGTTGCAAGATATTATGGTATCAAGCGAGGACAGGTGAGCATTTGAGATTAATCATGTGAATAACTATGAAGCATAAATAGAGATTTTCTTCTTATAAATTGCTGTCAAAGAGCCCTTTTCACCAAACTCATTATATATATAGCTGATGATCTATGGAATATTTGTGGATTTTATTTAAATTGAATATCTCCCGGATAGGTCACAGCATATCATTGTTGAAATCTCTTTAATATATGATACATTTTAATGTTATT
Source organism: Flabesymbios commensalis (assembly GCA_964017125.1). Lineage (NCBI taxonomy): Eukaryota > Metazoa > Annelida > Polychaeta > Terebellida > Flabelligeridae > Flabesymbios > Flabesymbios commensalis. The sequence continues at coordinate 100,413,137 of OZ024902.1, forward strand.
ATTGCAGTAATTTGTCTACAGCTGCAGACATTATTTATGCTAATGTTTGATCTAGGATCATCTTATGTGACACCTAAGTGTGTTTGAGATAAGAGGATAAGAGATATCTTTCATGACCAAGGTTTCGTGGCTTCGTGTTTGGTATTCAAATGCAGGTAGTGAAAATAATGGTCAAGTTTGAAAATGAGTAATCTTGACACACTTTCATAACCAATGTCACAACATAAAGTATCATTATTAGGCAGTTAAAGTCCTTTAATAAGCAACTTCTTGAGCCAAATCAGTGCGTTGAGTCACTTATAATTTAAAAAAATGTTGGGCCAGCGTCGCAAATGGGGGGGCAACGTTATAACAACAGCGTGGCTCTGGTCCACATGTGCGGAGAATGCCAATGGCGTATCCCAGTGCGATTATGTAATAGTTACAAGTCCATGCATGCCAGTCAAGATTATTTATTTTTCTTCTGAATATCTATACATTTTCAGCTCATCCGACCTTTATGCCTAAGATGCAATCGTGTTGTGTCTGTCGTTTGTTGTCTGTCCACAATTCACAAGAAATGCTTCTCCCTCAGCTCTTATCCGATTTCAATTTTATTTGGTTTGTTTGAAAGAGCTTGTGCCTGTGCATAAAACTTCCTCACAGATTTCAGAAATTTTCATGATTTTAATAATAATTATGATTTTAAGACCTAATTTGGACACTTTGGCCATAATTCACAAGAAATGCTTTTCTTCCCTCAATTCTTATTCGATTTCAATTTTGTTTAGTTTACTTGAAGGAGCTGGTGCCTGTGCTTGGAACAGTCTCACAAATTTTTGAAATTTTAATTAATAATTAACTTATGACCTAATTAGGACACTCTGTCCACAATTCACAATAAATACTTCTCCCTCAAATCTTATCCGATTGCAATCTTGTTTGATTTATTTGAAAGAGCTCGTGCCTCTGCATTAAGCTCCTCCCGGATTTCAGAAATTTTAAATTTTAATTAACTTATGACCAAATTAAGACCTAATTAGGGCACTGTGTCCACAATTCACAAGAAATGCTTCTCCACCCTCAATTCTTATTCAATTTCAATTTTGTTTAGTTTACTTGAAGGAGCTGGTGCCTGTGCTCAGAAGCGCCTGAATGATTTCAGAAATTTTAATTCGTAATCAACTTGCCCTAATTAAGGATGAGCTTCTGCGTCATTGACACTCTGGTTAATGGATATTTTGTATTGCCAGCTTAATCTTTTCAAGATTAATATATTATAGAATTCTCTAGCACTGAACATGCTAGAATGTTCATATATTTAAAATATGTAACGATTTAGAATATATATTTGTTAATTTCGGATAAAACTATTCAAGATTGTAATAAGATATGGCTCTCTGGCTCTAAAATTGAATAAATGGCAAGTCAGTGAGCATTATGCTGTTTGACACAGCGCCCGCCTCTATTAATTAACGTTACAGTGTAGAGCATTGTATCCTGTGGCAGGCGATATCCCACACTACACAGTCACTGGCGTCTTCTGCTGAAACAATGTTGTGTTAATCATGGTCCACCGTTGTGGACGGTGGCCCAGCAATAAAACAACATTAGTTCAATGTCTCGCGTTTTCTGGTTTGGAAGCTCCACCAGCCATGACCTGACTAAACCGCGTGTCTTCAAATAAACAGTTTACATCATCACGGAATCTTGTATAGTCGAGACTCCATTTCCGAAACAAAGCCTAGAAGAAGGTCCAGGCGGACATCATGAGTAGAATATGGAGACATCCTCATTCTTATAGGAAATTCCCCGTGGAATGCGAAAATCATTGTCTCCAAGCTGAAATATAGTTCAATCACTGTCAAATAAGCCATTTTCAAAATGACCGCCACAAATTTGCTGTACAAAAATATAATCATAATAGCCAACCTAAAAATGCATTTAAACGCTATATTATTACTAATCTATCCAAGCAGAATTTATTGCCGGCACAATTTTTCCTTTACTGCTCATATAAATTGTCCAAATTCAAGATGGCCTCCAAAATTGCTGACAAATCGTGTTTTTTATCATAACTTTCAAATCACGCTAACCAGTAAAGGTGATTGCACAAAACCAGTTGACCATCTATGTGTTTGGTAAGGTTATATATCTGACAGTATAGAAAATGAAAACTGGCTAGCTAAAAACTTTGACCAAGTTTGTGTCTGGTATCATTGGAAAGGTTATCTATCTGGCCCGTGGTAGTATGGCAGATGGACATTGAGGTGCTGGCATTGGTGGGATTGGTCACCAGATGTTATTGAAGGTCACTAACAAAGGTCATTTAAATAAGATAAATTGATTTAACTGTGAAGTTTGACCATGTCTGTATTTAACTATCTATATCGGAGTATGGGAAATGAGTGTTGGAGTGTCAGTAGTAGTATAATATGTCCCCAAAGGTGATAAGGGACATTTTAGTAAAAACTTCGACCAGGTTTGTGTTTGGTCTCATCGCGTTAGCATCTTAGAATCAGACGCGGGATGCAACTGTTCATCTTCATTTGGATGATCCTCTTGCAGAAGCAAATTGCAGACAATAGTACAGTATAGTGATATAAAGCGAGTTTAATATGACTGTACCCAGCAAACACAAAACATTTGTATGACATTTATACAACGTTGGGCGGGCATTGGATAAATGTTATACAAATATTTGTGTTTGCTGGGTACAGTATCTCAAATTTATTGTGTTTAGAGCACCCTATACTTCTAGCTACCTTCTTCATTTGTATGTATAATTTAAATGTAGCTCACTATAAATATAGTAGTGATTATTGAGTAAGTAAATGTATTATTAGTTTGTCGACTCGACAAACTTTTTACCTGGTTTTCCACACAAACGTCTGTCGTTAACTTCCGTTACTATCTGTTCTGTCTGTGCGATGTCAGAAGGCAATATCTGCTCCTTGGTATACTAGGCATTTACTGCTTTTTAACTGGCATCCCGTCTCTTCCTGCCATAGCGCTGCCAAAAGGCTGTATTTGTTCACTTGTAAATGAAGTATATACTTCCTTTCCGCTGATGTCACTGCCTCCTTTTGGCTTGCACTGACCCAATGTTGGTTAAATGTTGTGCCATCATATATGACACTCTTCCAACATTGAGCCAACATTGTGGCAGGGTATTAAGTTGCCGGTGTTCCCTGCAAAAATGAGACCTTTAGCCAATGCTGTTTTACAGCTGAGCCATGGTCGTAGACGATGTGCCAGCAGTTAGCTAGCATTGGGTGAACGTTTATCTTGTTAAGGCCTTTATACTGGTATGCCAATGCTGGGCTAATGTCGGCCCAGTGTTGTAAACGGTGGGCCACTATCAGGCTAACATTGTGTCAATGACTGAGTTTGCTGATCAGCTGTGACCGCAACCCAGCAGACACGAGGCATTGACCCAATGTTGTTCTAATGCTGGCCCGCCGTCTTCGACGTCGGCACAACATTAAAACAACAATGGGTCAATGCCTCGTGATAGCTGGGTAGGTGTTCATGAATGCCAGCAGTCTGTCGCGGGAGGGCTAGCCACCTTCTCGCACCCCTCTCTGCCTCACTTGACACAACCGTGTTATGATACGCAATATAACAATTAGGTCTTGGCTAAGATATTTATTTCCAAAAATTGCAAATTTTGTATTATTAAAATTAGATTTTTGGACTCGGCAGTAAAAGGCATTGCACATTGATATAATTTATACACTTCTGGTGTGAAAAATGACCGAATAATGTAATTTATTGCAATGCCTGATCATGTATTACGTTAACCCTTTCATTACGACCATCTGACATGAAAAGGGGACAAAGTATGGTGAACTATACATTTTTATTTATTAAGTTTATTTTGCCTGAGTTTGTGTCCTATTTAGGGGAAATAGGGGTGCTGTGTGTGAGAAACGGTCGACATTTCTGTACACCAGTCCTTGTGAATATGTCTAATATAACGTTTGGGGTCCCTAGGTTAGGTAGGCCTACTTTCGTCTGTTCAGATAAAATATATGTTCATGATTTAATATAGTGATTAGACCGTAAAGGGTTTTGATTGGAATAATATTGGCCAAGCGTCGCAGACAGTGGCCCAGCATTACATCAGCATTGGGCCAATGTATCGTGTTATCTGGTGTTTCTGGTGCCTGATGTAAATTATACCCAGTGCCTGACTTATAAAGAGTAGGCCTAATTGTGGGATTCCCACAAAAAATAAAACTGGCCCAACATCATTCTATCGCAGCGCCACACTTTGAGCAATATCTTTGTTTTTGACGCACTACAAGTTAATTTTAGTGGGCCATAGGATTTTTGAAGATAAGGCCCTGCCTGCTGAATTAAAGGGACCGGCTCAGGCTAAAATCATAAAAAAATCAGTGATTCTATTTTGGCTTATTAATATGACCATATAATGTAAACATGTCCATAGAATAGAACCGCAAAAGTTTTTTTTCATTTTTGTGCTGTGCATTTACCAGTTAGGCTAGATATAGAGACGAAATTCCCGTATTTCTTATTTTTGACATGGTAGTGCCGCCAATAATTGCCATTACGGCGCACACTGTCAAATTGTGAGCTGTGTGTCGCTGTATTAGTTTCAGTATTAGTATTCAGCGTTGTTAGAACAGAGTCAAGGTTCGGCATCCCATGATCCAAAACATAGGCCTATATGCTCACCAATACAATTTAAATGAAGTATGGCAGAAAACGAGCTACTGAAACCAAAATGTAGTTGAAATGTTGCTGATTCCAACGAAATATTGAACTGTCACCTGTAACCTGACTGTAACCTCGCCACAAGGTAACCTCGCCACAGGTAATCTCGCCACAGATTTGGTAACCTCGCCACAGAAGGCTGAGTAACTTCGCCACAGCTTTGGTAACCTCGCCACATGGGGCTAAGTAACCTCGCCACAACTGCGCCACACCTGTTGTATCCGCTTTTATCAATGTATTTTCAAAGGGAAATCTCTACCTTGAACGTGGTGTAGATGTCTATATAGACTTAGACTATATGTGCCATTGAAATCAGAAGCCAAAAAAATTCTAAAAAAATGGACCAATATAAACGAATAATAATAGGCCTACAAATTTATTTTGTACAGCAAATATTGTAGAAAATTTGTTCATTGTGACTTATAATAATAATATATTAACCCTTAAACCGCTGAATTAAATAATTTAAATTTTCACACACTTGGAGTTGTGTCTCACTACCTTGACCCTCAACTTTAAGTGAGAGAAAACAACTCGTATTTGATTAATTTGTAATTTAAGACTAAGCAATTTACAAATCTTGATTTTAAAATGGCTAATAAAACGGATTAAAGCGACTACAGTCGCGCTTAGCGGTTTAAGGTGAATAGGTGTAGGCCTAGCGGCAACAACAGAGGAAGTTGATGACACTGCCCCAAGAAGAGATCCGACAGCACCCGATGAAGACAATGAGTAGCACTCAAGCTATGTGATCGACGCCAATAACACTCGATATTGTTGACGCAATTGATTGACACAAGTGATATTAACTCATGTAAGTGCGTGGTGACGTGAAGTCGATTGGGCCTACTTGCAAACGCTGAATGTTAAACCATTTTTTCTTCTTCCGGTTTTAATAATAGCATGAACACCTGATGAACGTCTAATATGGAATAAGAGGTTATATGAATGACCCTTAAGTGTTTTATTTGTTGTTGGGAAAATGCCCCCCTTTTGAAATAATAATGGGTCCCATGCCCCATCGTCTAAGGCCAATGCCCCCCCCCCCCCCCTCCGAAAAAGATCATGGGCCCCTTGGCCCCCTTTTTCCAATTTATAAATCGGGCACTGAATATGTAATAGTACCAATCTCATACATATAATTTTAGCTATTTATATTGCCGTATATATTAACCATCTGCGTCCCTATATTTGGGCTATATTCAAGTTAAACTGAACGTAGATTTCAACCTATGTCTGCTAAAAACACAAATAGTAGGCCTAATTTATGTTCTTGTATTATGGACCCTATCGATGGAAGCTGATATTCAACATCACATTGTAATAAAGGCCCAAATATCACGCTAATAGGGATCTGATTAGAAGTTACTAAAATGTGTGGTACCAAATCCATAACTTTATTTTGAATTGAATTTACAAATAGTAATATTATTAATAAATGATATTCCTTTAATGCTGGGTAAACGATGTAGAGGGCGGCACAAGAATAAACTAAATATCCAGTTATCCCTGGTTTAATGCTAGTCCACCGTCTGCACTGCTGGCCCAACATTAAACTAACATTAAGTCGATGTAGCTTCTGTGGAAAGTATAGCGTATATAGCCAGTGTAATATATTATGAGATTATGCTTTGTACGCATCACGTTGACTACTACAATGAGGCAATACCGCTGGAGTACAATCACACGTGTCTTGCCATAGAGTTAACTCTATATTTGGTCTGGCTAAACTTCTGAAATTCGAAACCTTTTGATCCACTGTTCGCCGTATCGTATTTGCTGTGATGCACCTAAAAGTATGCATACTTTAGAAGTGGATATATGTATATTAAAAACATGCCTCGAAGTAATAATATGTAGGGCCATAAAGTGTCTATAAAGCAGCTGGGCCAATAGTGTTTTTTTTAATGACACAGCATCATAGTTGAATTCACGCTTTCCCATTCGTTGATTGTTTTCTACCAATTACTGGCCAACGGTCAATGATGAAGACGAGGACCAGCCGTGCATGTGGATTATAAAACTTTAAAATATATATTTTTCATTTTTGCAATAAATGAAAATCAAAGTGGAACAGGGAACACTATTATGGCAGAACCAGATTAAAAACATACCTGTCAATTATCACAGGTAAGGGATAGCAATGACATGGCCAATATTATGCACATTAAATATGTTGTGCAGAATAAAATATGAAAAATGTTGGGCAGCGCCCCTGACGGTGAACCAATATTAAATCCACAGGTAATGTGTTTGTATATATGTAATAACAATACCGAAGGGCGGGGGGGGGGGGGGTCCTGGTGCCTGCTAGGAAAGTCAGAGATCGCGGACTCTGGCATTCAAGTTTCAAAGAAACAAAATGTTTCCTCCCTGTTCAATTGTAAATATTGAATATTGTGGGCAGCCTCCGTGGCCCAGAGTTAGTGTGCTCAGCCGTAGACCAACAGGGCTCAATTTCGAATCCTGTGTCTGGACGGCAGTGACACCTCATTCATCTCACCATCCTCAGGTTCTCCTTACCCAGTTTAGCCTATATGTGTACAAATGTGGTGTAGAACCCCATTTATTTCATTTCATAGCATTTGATACAGCCAACTAACACCTGACTCAACGTTGGCCTGACAACATTACAGCAACATTTCAGCAAAGATCGTGTGAGTTGAGAAAGCCTTCATGGGTCTTTATCCTTAGGTCTACTGTGTGTATTGTGATTTCCATAATTGGCATTACGTAAGAGGGTGTAGTGAAAGTGCATTACGTCCACATTTGATAATGATGGATTAGGGCTACTGTATATTTCATGGCTGAGTAAGAAACATTAAAAGCTGATAATTTACAACTTTGTTAGGCCTATTTTAGACAGAAGAATTAAAATTAAAGATTTCGTGAAAATTCCTGGCTAACTGGGGCATTATAAAAGTCCCAAAAGAAGTAATAATTGCACCTTTGTAATATTAACATTGTAGTCCTGTGAAATGATTCTTTGTCAAGCATATTTCATTAGGTGCAGGGCTTCAGAACGTGTGTAAAATCAGCAAAATGTATTATGGGAACCGAACATAATAATATAAATGCCAATGATCGATATAAAGGATATACATCTTTTCATGATAATGCATCTTAGAGTATATATATACATTCCCTGACACATTTATAGCTGATTTTTTGCAATGCTGTTGACAAACGTCAAGGCCCCTGGGCCTCTTGTATTTAATGTATATTTTTAAAGGCCCTATGTAGTCCCCAGACCTACTCTGCACAATGTCATATCTCATACTATTTTAGATGAATTTTGAAATATTAGAGTGCTCAGCACCCATTTTTAAACCACTGGGAGCGATTTTGCCAAAGGCAAAAGCAGGGGGCGGAGCTAATTCGTGACGTCAAAAGGTGGAGATGTGCTTGGCTGGTTATGATACATGTACATGTAGCTGATGATGCATTGTATGATTTTATAAAACTGACCAAAGCCAACACGGAAAGCCAGTCCAACGCTGCTTGAATGCAGGTGCAGCACTAGAATTGATGGCCATCACCGCTACCGCTCCTGGCCAGCGTCTATCATTCACTCGCCCATTGTTCACCCTGTCGATGCGGGCATATTGAAACCAATAGAAATCTAGTTCAGCGCATGTACAAATACAAAAAACATGAAACATATATCCGATGCAGTTTCAATGTTAATTCAGATTCAATAATGGGCGGTTTTTGTGTGTGAAGTCATAAGATGGGAGATGCGCCCAGACCAAGAAATATGCACATTTTCAGTTTTTATATTTGAAAATAACTGATAATTAGTGGACTAAAATAATCTGAGATAGTTCATTGTGATATATACTTCGATTATATTTATGAAATGAAATCACTTCACAGGGCCTTTAAGGAGGCACAGGGAGAACTGGGGCAATATGTAACGGCATCAGGTGAACTTTTATCTTTGTTACTGTACCACTTCTCCACGTAAGTGCCCAGGACCTCTTCATAAAAAAAAAAAATTCGCAGAGACCAAAATGGCAAAAATCTGCTTTGGGTTCAAAGGTTTAAGCTTACCCCTCTATGCCATATATTATCATTGGCGAGTCTATTTGATGTGATAAAGGTTAGAATACTAAATGATGATATATTGCTGCACATGTACCTACGTACAAGGTTAATGTTTTATATTTCATAATTGTGTACAAATAATATATATTTTTGCTATTTGTTTTCAAATAACATTATGTTTTTCGGTTAGCAGTTGTTAGTGTATATTTTATTTGATGATTTTGTGTCTTTGCAACTTATAACTATTCTTTTTACCTAGATGTTGCAATCATTAATTGACTTGATGTAATATTTTATTCATCTAGTCATAATTGATTAGTTATTTCGCTCATTTTTAGGAGGTCTTCAAATTTACAAGTTAACGTTTTTTTCGATGTTTTTCAGCTTAGAAACGTATTTGTATTGGCTTACTTGAGCTGTTATTGTGGCAATGAGCTTATTTAGAAATTTTGTATCGGCTGCTGCATAGTCTTGGCTATTATAAAACGCAAAATAGTTGTTTCATATATAACTATTTTTTCTTCCAACCATCGAATTATAGCTAATAGTATGAAAGTGTCCCAAATAGCCCAATCTCTAAAAAGTCGTTATATTCTATGCCGGGCCTGGGTACAAGGCTTTTTCTCTCGCATCTTCTCACACATCATGCGCCTTCTGACAGTGCATGTTCTCCATACACAGAGTACCTGGAGCGGCGATTTTTCCACATAATTACAAACATTTTTCAATGGGACAAAAATTAGCATTTTCCAGGTAGTCGGTAAAAAATGTTCAAAAACACCAGAACAATACTTCACCGTAAAAATAATGGCTGATATACTAAGAGTACATAATGGATAAGTGGCTAAAATTAATCCCGGTTTGATTTGATGAATGGTAAGTTCGTATCTGACATTTAAAGACAGGTGTCCCAAATAGCCCCACATGTGTCCCAAACAGCCCCTATGAGAATGTTGGGGTCTCCAGTATGGGAGTGTAAGGGTGAACGGGAGAAACCGCCTAACACTCCCCATCATATCGTAAACTTCATCTCCCCGTCGGATCGTCGGTTCTGATTAACTCACAAAACTCCTCTTCTGCTTATCATATTTATTTGTCTAGACATTGGATAATAGCAACGTACAACCCCGCGCACAACACGTCTAGCTAAACTCCGAGCGGGCGACTCGCGGCACGTCCGCAGTCGCTGAGAGTTCTATCGTAAGTGCGGGAAAAGTACCACGGCCGCATGGGATTCGGCCCCATGCACACGGCACCGAAGTACCAAAACTGCCACAGTAAACAAGCGAAGTAGGGATCCTACACCCCTGTCCCAAATAGCCCCACTTTACCCTACATTTGCTATACCTTCTTTCGTAATATTCAGCAGTCATAGATACTAGTAGCCTGGTTTACGGAATGACGGGCTCCCACAACTCTGCCGTACGAATAGCAACTCGGTAGATAAAAATACCTGGCGTTTTCTGATCAATAAAATTACTATTAAATCTTAGTAAGCTGTTAAAAAGATTAAAAATAAGGAGTAATTAGGTCTACTTTTTAGCTAAAAAATGTCATTTAGATCACTGAATCATGAGTAAAATTAAATTGAAACTACTGGATTATAACTAAACATTCTCACACCCCATAATTATATCCGGAGTTTGACTGTGCGGTTCTGATCTTTCTATATATAAGACTGAGACCCGCATGGTATACTATCGAATTTTTATAATTATGCACTGTCATACGGTGCTGTGACTCATAGTATTATGGAGAGAATACACATTGATCATATATTAAATAGTTGATACAACCGTCAACCAAACCTGTGTACCCAAGAAACAAAATGTTCAGCTTCATATCATGATCAAGATTGCCCTGAAAAGTCGGTATATCCTGCTGGGACGTTGGCAATTGCGTCAAACGGAAAAAAATGAAGTTGAATCACTTTGGGATGCGTGTGCCGCCTGGTATATAGGCTGTTGCTCATATTAAATGGGGCAAAACAAATATCGCAGAAATTACTCAATGAAAATGAAAGCAATGTTTCGTTGTCCCTTCGCTGTAAAGGCTAATTCACATGATCTATATATAATGACATTTCCTATGGAACACGGGCTACTCCAACAATTTCCTCCCGAAAATTCGTCGAAGTACATAGGGTTACGAAGTACAGGGACGACATTTCGCCACATTGGTATTATTATTTTGTTGCATCTATAAACATTAAAATCATTCCATCATCAGTTAGTTACTCTGACGCATATCACGATATCTCAACTATCCACTCTAACATATGCGACATTTAAACCTGGGGGGGGGGGGGGTGGGGGGATGGGTGTCACCTCCGCGTGGTCGTCCCTGGGCAACTTCTTAGAAGGCCGAGCACACCCAAACGTTTTTGCCTTACATCGAACCAGGTTTTTCTATTTTTTGTGACGTGAAGTTTTTTGTGTTTGCTTTCCGGTGGTTCAGGGTTTTTCACTGAGGTTGTTATGTTTATTTTCGAATAGTTTTCAGTTCAAATTCTTTATATATTCTTTATATATTCATATTTATATATTTTATATATTTTTTCATTGTACTTGTGGTGCCTTACAGTGCTCTCACGGATTATGATCGCTCTGTCGTGCTAACTCTCGATGACAGACCCGATCCCCAGCTGTGGGGGCATTGTAGTTCTACTCATAATTCCTCTATGATTTTTTTTTTGTGTTCGCAGTGGTTTCTCTTTGGCATCCTGGTGATGGACGGGATGTCTGAAAGAAACCATTGCCATATAATTATTTTTTCACTTCATTGTTTTAATGGTTTCTCTGTGGCATCCTGGCGGATAATACAGCATGTCATAGAGAAGCCATTGCCATACAATTAGCCTGTGGTGACTTACGGTGTCCTCACGGTTCGTGATCGCTCTGTGATGTTCTTCAATATCACAGACCTTATTACCAACTGTGGGGGCACTGTAAGTCTTTAATTTTTGAGAATTTTTTGTGGTTTAATGATTTCTCTGGCCATACTGGCCGAAAAGTGAAGTAAAGAAGAGATTTCACTTACTTACTTGATGGTTTCTCTGTTCATTGTTTATGTCATTCATATTTATGTCAATTCATATTGTGTACATACATACATTATTAAGACTTCATGGAGATATAGTGACTTGATAAGTCGTTCATTTTATAATCACTTCATATTTTACATTATTTTATACTGACATTCTTATACTCATTAAACTGTGTTGTAGCGCTGTATGTCATCAGACTAGTTACATATAGGTGCCAGGAGCATCGTCATATTATCATATCATATTATCATATCATATAATGTCTGAAATAAAACTGTTACATAACGGTGCATCACACCGTTAACTCATCGTGGATAGTGAATAATTTATAGATCGCTAGTAAATACACCTTTTTCAAAAACAACACGCCACACGGTGAGCAACGCTGAACTGTTTTAATCAGACAACTGTTACACACTTTTCAATGACAACACGCCACACAGTGAGCAGCTCTGAACTGTTTTATTCAGACAATTGTCACTGCGCAAACTCGTGCAAGCAGTCTATTGAATGACGTTTACCATGTCCAATATTATCATTATTATTAAAACAAAAATGCCTACATTGCCCTGTGTATGAGGCTTTAGATCACCTTTAAATGTAGATTCACCAGGTGGCGCTTCTGTTCAGTTAAATGTCCTTTAATTCACCATTCACCGCACATGCAAACATGGCGATCTAGCTTTGAAACAACACTGGGGCGACGCAGAGGGCGACGTGTTTGCGGGGATTTGTATAACAGTTACATATCATCTCAGCAGTGGTAAGTGAAGTTCCCGATGTGTCAACAATAAAATCACAAAAAAAACTAAATATATAACTAAATATGTATCTAGATCTCGTGGTGCTAAATCCTTAGAGGTTTACAGGATTTGACGGTGCTTTTTATTGAAATCTGGATCATCTCCGATATTTATCATGTCTTATCATTCTAAATATGTTTCGGAATATTTCGGCGTGAAAATAATGTTAGCGATTCATTTTGGTATTAATTTGAGGAATTAAAAATATTCGGTAGAATGCAAATATTACTCATCAATAACTATAGACCGTAATTGTATGGAAACAAAATTTGCGGAACAAATAGATATTTTATTCAAGGTGATTTCAAATATAATGACAAGTTTCAAAAGATACCCTTACCTGTGTTAATGAAGTATTCAATCACACCTATGATATCGATCTGAGTGTATTGTTTGTGCATGAATTCATTGAAGACTTCATAGCTTCCCACTGGCTCACGACGTTGTTGCGACGTTGAATCAACGTCAATGACGTTGATTCAACGTCGCAACAACTCCGTGTGGCCAGTGGGTTATACGTTTATGACGCTGTTTGTATTTTGGACAGACGCCTGATATCAGTGATGATGGAGGGGTGCAGCTAGGATTAGTAACCGTTATTAGCCACGCTGACTAGAAATAAATCTCCTTTTTTTTCAATCCCCCAGACTAATTTTGGATTGCAGTTTTTCTTGGGCCAGTTGTATTGATAACGTGGCTGGCGTGTTAGCCCTGGGCAGTGCTGGTGGAGCTGTAGACATTGTCCCCGCTTTGATAGACATTAGGCCAGTGTGTCAGGTTTGCTGGTAGATCGTGTCATCTTCACTTACCGTGCCGCACTGTCCCAGCACCATCAACTGCCATCCCACGCTTTATCTACTCTACTCCTAACCCTTTAACCGCCAAATTTTTCAATTTGAATTTTCACCCACTTGAAGTTGTGTCTCGCTGCCGCGATCCACAACTTAAAGTGAGTGAAAATTATTCAGCTTTGACAAAATTGATGTCAACTCTTTTCAAATCTTGCTGGTTGATGTCACATTTTATCTTGAACATGTTTAAAATGTGGTACTTAATGTGCTAATAAAAAATGAAAACCCGAATATATGCGGCACCGGCGGTTAAAGGGTTGAACCCTCACGATGCATCAAAGCATCATTTTTGCATCTCTAAAAAATGACTTAATGTACCAATTTGTCCTTTTCTGGTCTTACTTCCTGTCCTTCAACATTCAAGCAACTCTAGTGTACTTCATCAAAATATGCACCCCAATTAGTGACTTTACTCAAGTAACATAATAAGTTTTCAACATAAAACCATGATTACCAAATGACGTGATGGTACACAACATAACGCTGCATAGAGAGAAGTAAGTGTAACTGAGAGTTCCGGGTAATTTATGGTTCACTTGAACAATATCTGCTAGTATAACATGAAACTTGATTGTTGTTATTCGGGACAAAATCATTATCAGATTTATGTTTTGTTCAGGTATAACATTTCTATTCCATGGATGAGTAAGGAACGTCCATATATCATTGTATCTGTATATGCAAATGACGTTCTCTCTTCATTATAATGCTATTTGATAGACATTTAAGAGAGACATTTTCCTGTCTGATTCTTTCAATTCTATTCGGCATCTTGAAAGCGCAAGGGACTCAATTTTAGCGTATTTTTTCTGAACAGTGGTTAAACATGTTCCAAAACATATCATGGATGCAATTACATTAATTTTGTTTGTGACAACACAATAGAATCAGCCTTGACTTAACAAGTCTGATCAAGCGCAGACAAACAATAATTTTGCATGTGCTTTTCTTCAATGACGTCAGAATTGCTCTGTTGGAGGATGGGGACGACTATGTTGTTGCTGATGCACCTGTCCCGTCCACTGATCATCATGTTGCTTCTAGTAACCATGTGCTCTGCCGCCGTCCTTCAACTTATACCTGATGCCTTTCATGCAGCTTTCGGGAGCTATTCTCTTGTCCTAATTGCTGGCGGCGGCCATTTTGCAGGCGGACGCAGCACTGGCAGGCTTTTCATTATCTAAATTTGTCTGTCATGCCAAATTACATTGTGACAGACACAAGATGTGAAATGGGGTGGAAAATTGGTGGCTTGCTGCCTGCCGCCGCCAAAGCCCATCTTGTCAGACCGGCCCGTGCTGCCCCCTAGGCAGGATTTGCGCACGGTGACGATGTCTAACAACGCTGCTCTGCAAAGCCAAAAGGCAGTATCTGCTCACTTGTAAAGTGAGCAGATACCGCCTTTCGGCTTTGCACGGCAGAGCACTATGTGGCTCACCAGAAGCCCCTGTGCACAACCCAGATTGGACGGCCAAATCAGCTTAGGGATTAGCCAAGCCGTCTGCTGCCCAAGGGCCCAGGGACTCACCATGTCTCCCAGAGGAAACGGGGATGAATGGGATGAACGACCGGGAATGTAACCAGGAAAATATAGGTGAAGAAGCCATGCATGTATGTTACAGCCACAAAGACATGCTCACCTGTAGTCACCTCTGTCTACAAAGTGCACGGTTAAGATCAACAACATAATTGATTCACAGCCCATAACTACATGTATTTTCCTGGCTAACCCTTATCCTGCTAAGGCATTTTATTTAAATTTTCAACCACTTGAGGTTGTGTCTCGCTACCGCGATCCACAACCTCAAGTCGTTGAAAATTACTCATATTTGTTAAATTCGAGAACAAATATTTACAAATCTTGATGTTTACACATTCATTCCCAATGACAGTGGTTTAATCGGCTAATAAAACTGATTAAAAACTGATTAAAAACGACTTTAGTCGCGATCAGCAGGCACAGGGTTAAATGGATGTTTGTTCCTCAGACACCTGACTGATCCTTCACGGTGTCCTAAGTCTTTAATCACCACTGTCGTATATGTGCACCAGGTGGCGACTGAATGAATTAATAAATTTAGTTTAGAGAAAACACTGCCACCAATCTAAATTAAGACGTTTTAAGATTTATCAGATGTGTTTCACTTGTATATTTTATAAATCGGGTAATTTTCATTTAGTGTAAGGTGGGAATTGCGGTTTTATTATCCGTGCATGGGACATCCTAGATGACAGAATTTTGTATATTTCACTTAGTTTCGTTAAATCATGGTCATTTGAAAAAATGTTCATACACCCTGATGTCTAATAATGAGTGCATGTGTAATAAATGTAACAACCCAATAACGATACCAATTTTGTTTTATAAAACATACATTGAGGACATAGCTGCAAAAGATGACATAAAAGTATTATAAATTGAATGGATTTGTATATGATGCGTAATTTTTTAAAAATAAATTGTATAAAATCTAGACAGTTTTTGTACTTTCAGAGGTGCGAGATGGGGCCTTCTTTACTATGTATGTATCATTGTACCATAAGTAGGAATACAAGTACGTATTTAATTCACCCTAACAATGTACTAGTTACCGCCAAATGTTCGTTTCATTGGCAACTTACTTTTCATTTGACCCCATGCACTGGTCTGGTATGAAATATAAATTGTATTATATTATCACATAATGGGATGTAGTCATGCAACAGTTTAGTCTATAGGGAATAGTAGTAAAAAGCGGTATTCAAATAATGATAACACACTGACACAATACATACTTAGGCCCACACATTTACAGATGTGGATATGCTTAAAATATCGGGGAGTAATAGAATGACAAATATGAAGATAAATCATTGCAATTTTACTCAAGATTCTTTGTAAATTTCAAACATTTTGCTATATTAGTAGATAAATAAAACGACCCATAAAATATGCTTTACAACGGCGCCGTTGGTTCATGCCGGCTAGCGCAGATGATCAGGCTCGAAAAAGGAATTCCTGGAACATGTATTTTTAAAGCGACACAATCAGGCTAAAATCATAAAAAAATCAGTAATTTTATTTTGGCTTCTTAATATGACCTTATGATGTAAACATGTCCATAGACTAGAACTGCAAACGTTTTTTTAATTTGTGTGTTGCGCATTCGCGAGATATTATCATATAAAGGCGAAATTCCCAATTTCTTATTTCGGACATGCATGTCCAAAAGAAATACGTGAATTTCGTCTCTTTATCTCGCTTAACTGGAAAATAAGCAGCACAAAAATTTAAAAACTTTTGCAGTTCTAGTCTTTGGACATGTTTACATCATATGGTCATATTAAGAAGCCAAAATAAAATTACCAATTTTTTATGATTTTAGCCTGATTGTGTCGCTTTAAGTAAGGCGTTTGAAGCCCAATTTAAGGCTTCGAATGGTTTCTACCCGCCTGCCAGACAGTGGACTTTTATGGCAAGCGTAGGCCTACACGTCAACTCAGTGTGATGTTGTGCATAGCTCTCATAAGACGCATGGCATAGCCATTAAAATGGCATAGCCATTCAAGTTACTACCCACTAATACTTGCCTATCATGTAAGCTATGACTGTATGTGGAAAATAACTAACTAACTAACGTATATATACTCTATATGGTATACTCTATACATGTGCTGTACTTCAGTCACTCGCGCACCCAATGGTAGTAGCGTCCTCGTGGCTGTGTTGGTCAATCTACACCTCCATTTAAAAGTTAACTTGAAAGAAATATGTATAAAGGTTAAAGTTGAACACCTATAGGTGACGTTAATGCTGGATTTATTACCATATTGTTTCTAGTATATAGCTTCCTAATAAAATATTTTAAGTGTCTACCTGCCCTTCTACATTGCTCCAACATATTGGCATGAAAGTTTTGGGCTTTGCCCAAATATATTGAGTTTGCTTCAGTTCTCCCTAGTTTTTATTCCTCGGTGTCCATAAGTTGTAGTGTGATTTCTCTCTGAGTTTTCATTCAATCAACTTTAAACCTGAGCACAATGATATTAGATTTTGGGGAGGTACGCTACGACTTTTCTAAATCAACATGTTCTGCCGGATTTATTCAGGATTTCCTGGATCACTATATAGTTCAATGTCAATTTTTTGATAGGCTATTACTCCCGGCGTTTATTATCCAATCGACTTCAAACCTTGTCACAATGAACCTTAGGTATTGAGAATGATTGCTATGACTTGTTTGAGAGATCGGGATAGTTTAAACGGACTAAATCCGGATTTTATTCTCTCAAAGAGAGGTAACTCCAAAGAATGGTATCTCTGTTGAATGTGGGATTGACATTTTAGCTTTTTAATTTTTCCTCCATTTTCAGAGGCTGATCATTCCTCGACTTTGATATATTTAAAAAATCTTTTTTTTTCTACAATTATCACACACCCAAGTACGTTAACCACATGTTTGTATGATATGTTTATCTCTTACAGATTCTGCACTAATTACATTTGAAGGCGAGGGAGGTTTTAATTTTCATGTCATTTTAATGTCAGATGAAAGCATTACATGTCGGATGAAATCCCATTCATTGCATGAATGGAATGAGGCAGAAATAAGGGCAGTTTGTCCAGGCTGGTTCGCCTTTTAACTCTATAAATGCTAGATTTGATAATTTAATTGCATTTGCTTAATGCTGTTTTAATGTAGGGCCAGTGTTTCAGACGGATGCCCACCGTTGAACCAATCTTTATGTTCACAATGGTCAGTAGTAACCTTTAATGTGCTAGATTTGACAGTTGAAATAACAGTTGTAATTCCAGAAAACATGAAATGTCGATACAATGTTGTTTTAATGTTGGGCCAGCGTCGCATTCAGTGATACAACATTCAGCCGACAAAGAGACAAGTCAATGTGTTGACTAGGGGCCCCTCTGAATGTGTTTCCATTTGCCAAACAAAAATAAGTGTATTTAAAAGTACAAAAGCTCAGTGGGGACATAATTCTCATCTCTAAAATTTGAAGTCTGAATTCTGAAGTCTAAAATTCCAATTCAAATGGCTGCCCAAAAGCCCAGAAGCAAAATTCCAATCAATCTGTTATAATAAAAATAACCCAACAAAATAAAAAATGGCCGTCAAAAAAATCATAAAAGTCCCAAACGTTATTGTTACTTGAAAAGTCACAATTCACCTCTAGTTTATATTGGACGTATTAGTTATCGTACGTGTTTTCTCAATGTGTTTTGAGACAATTCGATAAACGGAAAATGTTCGTAGAGATGAGCTGATAATGGAAAAAAGTACATTTTTCTTTCAAACCGATGCAACTGAGGCCTGTTGACGATATTTCCAGTACAGTCAGACGTATTGTCGGCTGTTTATGGCTTGAGTTGAAGGCTGATTTATTAGCTGGTTGGCGGAGTGAATCAGTCACTGACTGTTTGGATGCTTGAAAGAATATGAATAAATAAATTAATGGTGTACTCGGCAGTGTGTAGGCTAAATTGGACCGTTGGTTTACTGGTCTTCAGGTTGGTTTGCTGGCTATTTTTTTTGGCTGTCTGGCTTATTTCATGGTGGTTTGTTGCCATCACATGATATTCTGTCTTTGTTCTAGATTGTCACGACCTAGTCTTTGTCAGTGACGTGATATAATATACATGTATGTATGGGTAAATCTTCTCATCGGCGGTGTTATATATCTTGAATAACACCTGACGGCAGAACAAAAGAAGCTACCACAAGCGTAAACACAGACAGGGTACACTTACGTATTATTAACCCTCAACCTTTGAAGCGCTGAATTAATTTGTAAAAAAAACATCGCAACCAAAGGTATTTTTTTCACCTTGAAATTATCATAAATGTCTTGGTTAGCTCTTTCCGAATTATTTGAATACCTATGTTAGGGGTCTACGGCCATTAGAAATATTTCTACTCTTACAGTGCGGGGATCGACTTTAGTCGTCTGAATCTGACGTCTACAGACGTCAGATTCTGTCGACAAGTCGATCCCCGCGCTGTAAGGGTTAATGCGCCATGCTCGGCTACAATCGTTTTCATTGGTTTTATTACCAGGTTAAAGGGACTGGCCCAGGCTAAAATCATAAAAAAATCGGTGATTTTATTTCGGGTACTTTATATGACCATATGATGTAAGCATGTACATAGACTAGAACTGCAAATTTTTATAATTTTTGTGCTGCGCATTCACCAGTTAGGCTAGATATAGAGACAAAATTCCTGATTTGTAATTATTGACAACCATGTCAAAAATAAGAAATGCGGGAATTTCGTCTCTATACCTAGCCTAACAGGTAAGTGCGCAGCACAAAAATTAAAAAAATTTGCAGTTCTAGTCTATGTACATGTTTACATCATATGGTCATATTAAGAACCCGAAATAAAATCATCGAATTTTTGATGATTTTAGCCTGGGCCAGTCCCTTTAAATCACAGTTATTGGAAATGAAATGAGTGTTTAAACATCAAGATTTGCAAATGTTTGGTCTCAAATTAAACAAATATGAGTATTTTTCACCCACTTGAAGCTGTGGGTCGCGGTGGCGAGACACAACTTCAAGTGGGTGAAACTTTGAATAAGATAACTTTGCGGGTAAAAGGTTAACGCAACATATTACAGTGACTGCCACAGCTTTTAACTCTAACTTTTATTAATGTACCCCACAGTGAATGAAAATTAACCAATTTCATGAAGTAGCAAAGTGTATTGTATCAAATTAAAGATCCAAACGTCCTTATTTCAATCTGTAGTGGCATTTTCTATTTGTAATTATTTTCATTCGAAATATGTCGGATGACTCACGATAGGCGTCGCTTACAGGTGTCTATGCATTGTCACTGATCGAAGCCAAACTTGAAACGCCTTAAAATGAAATACTACGGGATAGATTTTTTTCTATTTTTCAACAATTCAACCCCCCGCCCAACTGGTTATGGCGTCACCCCGGATGTCTGTCCGTGCATCTGTCTACATTTTCGTTTCCGAAGCACATTTCGGAAACCTATAGGGGATTGCTTTCATATTGCACACACACATCACTTGGGGGGTGTTGATATGACTTTAGGGGGTTATGACCGTTGACCTACTTTTGGACCTACATCTCTCAGGCAAAATAGCTTATGCACTAACAATCTCGTCTCCGGAGCATATCTTGGAAGCCCATGCATTAGGTACTACTTTCATATTACACACACACATCACTTAGGGGGTCTATAGATGTGTCTTTTGGGGGTTATGACCTTTGACCTACTAAATCCCTCAGCCAAAATAGCTTTCCGGAACATATCTCGGAAACCCATTTGGGATTTCTTTTATATTGTCCACATAGATCACTTAGGGGGTGTCGATATGCATTTTCGGTGTTAAGACCTTTGACCTAGATGTTACTTGGTTTGCATTTTTGATTTGTCATCTCAGTCTGTTGGTGATAATTTGTCACCAGCCATTTTTGTATCTGTAAATAAGTCCGTAGTGATGTTGTTTTGCTGCTGCACTAGTTTGAGGAAGAACTCTAACCCGAGCCCGCAGGTATAATAAACAAGGATTCCCACTTGAGTCCGCAGGCTTCCAGGCAAGGTCTTACACCCGACCCCGCAAGCTATTTAAAAAAAGTGTTTTTTTAATTCTCTTTTAGCCCACCTTTTGTTTTGAAAGATGGGCTATTGCAATTAAAGTTCGTCGTCGTCGGCGTCATCATCGGCGTCAACCAGCTAGCATTTACTTGTGGGCACGATCCTGCTCAAATTTGTTCTGCATATTGCTAATAACCAGCACTCGGACAAGTTAAATAATGGGGGCGGGCTATTGTCGAGTGTGCTCTTGTTTCATATCTGATTTACATCTGATTTTGGATGTATATTTGTGTCTCGTGAGAGACGTTAGGCATTTTGCAAATTGTGTTTACTGAGTCCTTTCTTCCTGTGTGTCCGTTAGGAATAAATAACATATTTTATTTAGTAAGAGCAAGCACAAAACTGTTATACTAGAGCCTTTGATCCATTATATACTGAATTGTCGTAGCAGGGGTAAGCTGAGTCATTTTGGGAGATAAATTGTTCCCCATCAACAATGGCACAACTTACCCCCATATTACTATTTTTTAATTCATTCCAATCACCTTATGAAAGGCTGCAGCAATATTGAGCACAATACACGCACTGAACTATGAGTTAACTAAGCCACATACCACATAACACACTTGATTCCGGAAATACTTGCATAATTGCTGTATAATTAATCTACAAACTTTCCTGCTATATGTAAATTGACTTTAACTAGTTTCGGTATTTAAACAAACTCCCCAAAACAAAATCGTTGGCCTAAACTGAAATACCGCTACCAAAATATTTCAATTATAATTTACTAGACACTAAGATGGTTTGACATGTTTCCTAATTGCCATCTGTAGCCAGGTGAAGTGGGTGACTCCTTTTACCCCATGGCACAACTTACCCAGCTCTCCCATCTAATGTGTAGGCCTACATCATCCCTAAGTCTATTGCCAGACATATTGTTAGTAGACCTATGCCTAAGCTATGGCAGTCAGGTAGTCAATATTATGGGTCTATAGGTCAAATTTGCCTCATTATGGACATACATGTCTTTTATTGCAACGATGTTTCAAAGTAGAGTTTCATGTAGACTAAAAAGATGACATAGGCTAATGGTCTGAATTTTTTTGTCATTCCCGATGGCGGCTATTTTGAATTATGCAGTGAAGGATGCTTTAAAATGTTTAGGTAAGACCAGAAATGAGTTTCTCGTGAAAAATCACGCAAAGGACGAAAGGTAGTACAAAGGGATATATGTTAAATTCTTCATAAATTTTGAGACTTTTCACAGGTCATTAAGAATGACCATCTGAGTGACTCCTGGAATTTCGAGTTTTAGATTATTTTCTAAAATTCTTCAAATTTTACCCTTCAATATACCTAAAATTATTGGACTACTGGTATACGGTGTATTTTCTAGGATAGTCCATAATCTCCTTGATAAACTGTTGAGTGCCATTTTGTTTGAAGCTGTACATTATTACAACAAACCCAGCTTCAAACAACGAAAAATATCCACAAATAACATGACGTGCAAGTATCTCGTTGTATCTCGGATTTTTGACAGCCTTTAAATGCCTTGAAATGGTAAATGATAATTTATGAAAATGTCGCATACTCATTCCCAGCAAGCACAAGACAATACGCCAATGTTGTTTTAATGCTGTTCCACCATCTGCGACGCTGCCCCAACATTAAATCAACATGTGTTCAGCGTCTTCTGTTTGCTGGGTTGTCAGCTTATTAGCCAGGACAATATGTATGCCGGTTATCACGAACAAATCATCATTCTGATGTGAATTAACCTGCTTAGTATCTGATAGAGAAAAAGACGTTTTCATTTGAAGCAAATGGGAGAATGGCTCTGAATGTTCATATATTATCTGAAATCTAGGCACGGCGTCTGTCTAGATTAACGGAAAACATAGGTCTACGGCAGATGTGAGCAACAAAAACTGCGATACGCTTTTCACCTTTATTAAATTAAATTTATAAAGGTTTGAGATATAAAATCACCCAGAGCTCTATGATATATGATACGGGAGTGGCAGGTCCTCTATAGTGATATTGCACTTTCAAGATGTCAATTGTCCTTTTTTCACCCTGTCTACAGCGTATTGTGCTGAATTCAGTGATCGTGACCAGCATCAAAATAAAATCAGTGAATCAATCGCACTTTTTCTAATACCATTCAGCCGTATAGATATCGCTTCATTCTAAATATCCCTTTTCTACCACGTGCCAACTGACTCTGTAGCAACTCTGGGACTGTGTACCCTTTTGCTCAAATAATTATTTTCCAAAATAAAATATGCGTTAAAACTGAAAAGGTTATTTTAAAATCTACGAAAATCTAATTAATTTGTACACACTTTTGAGAAATTAAAAATTGTGACGAGAAATCAAATTTAATTAATAGAAATTCGTCCACAATTTCACTTTTACACGTTGGTTGTCGGGGCGAGCGGGTTTTGTCGTCATCAGGGCCGTCGGTTTGTCCTCGTCCGCTTGATTTTCAACAAATATCTAAGTAGCATTATATTGACTCATTACAAACTGTATGTCTTTGTATTTTTGCTCCATTGCCCCTGGTTGACATTTGTCCAAATCTAGATCACAATATCGCAGCTAAAATTCCTTTGATTCGCAATAGACTTTGAGCTGTTTGAGTTATAGCCTTGATAGTTGGTATAGTATGCAGATGCATCTGATGAAAATATAGGTCTGAGGTAAAGTTCAAATATGAATTTAGCCTGGCCAAGTTCTTTGTGAACAAGGAATATCATCATCATAGCATAACGCCGCTAAAATTCCTTTGGCGCACAATATATTTTAAACCGTTTGAATTAGTCTTCGTATTTGATATACAGTAACATATACAACAGTTTTAAGTTGGGAGATCTATGACGTTAACCTATCAAATTTTCAGGGTCAATGTAACAGTATTGGACATATACACTGATTTCGTATTTTCGATATGCATGTTGTTAGGCGGATAAGTTACATACGTTTTTAAGCGAATTTCTTTTTTCTTTTATTTATGTAAGGATATTGTGCTTATTAGATTCAAGGTTATATACATCTTATTGCTGATTACATTCAGACTTTCAATTAGCTCAACTTCAGTTCAATTCACTGCAAGAAGCACGGAATCACATCACGAGCGTCTTACATTTGTTCCACTCAACATTGACATATGTATATTGGACGTTTCAATTACAACGCACAGAAAATAATTAAATTATCAAGTGAATATAATATGCGAGTATAAAAATGTTGGAATCTTATACTTCTAATACAGTTGTGACGCAACACCCCGAAATCAGGCGGAATGCGCTGAGAGGGCAGTGCCAGGAATCCAACCAGTAGATTAACTTTGCCATTTTTGGAACAATGTTACTATTTTGAGATTCTGACATAAATAAATACCTTAACATGTTTTATATCATCTAGTTTGGTCCAATTAGTGAAAAAGTTTATTTGTATATTTTGTATGATTTATTAGAGCATATCAATTTGGGACAGTCAAAAAAATTAGGTACGTCACAATTCGCCCATTTGAGATTTGACAATGCATGGGGATTTTTCGCTTATTTTGCCGCTGTTTATTAGGCCACTACTCGCTTATTTCTAATTCGATCCCTCTAAAAATTGAGCTCCTTCGCAATTTATGTCGTTGCGATGACGTCACAAATTTTCAGCAAGATTGATGTTTATATGGCCGAGATATCGCGCTCGCAAATGTGACGCATTTCGCTCGCGGCGTCGTATTTTTTTAAGCGAAGTTACAGATCTTCTACTTGTTGAGCGCGTATCCAGAGTTTTCAAGATACGGACCTGAAATAAATTACAACGCGGTTGTTGGGTTCTAAGAAACGGGGACTCGTTATAAGCGGATCGCGCTATAGCGAGACAACCGTTCTACGTCTAATGGTGATAACATTGGGCCTATATGGACACGCTATATCCAGATACCAGGCGGTGGTGTTCGATATGCTAGCTATGTACTAGATATTACCAGGTGACAGAGCAGTATTGTCTAACCTAACGTGGAGTAAAAACTGCCCAGTAGGTTATAACTGCCCGGTATGGTCAGGAAGCGGGTGGTTATTACTCTCCGGTACTGTATTATAGCACGGGGGAAGTAGAACACATTGTATAAATATTTTAGACATTTCGGGTAATTCAATAGGGCACGTACTTCGCAATATACCATATTGAGAACTGCAAACTATACAATCCTGCACTGATTACAATACTTCTCCTGACTAAATAACATATACATATATTACTTTGTTCAAAAAAATATCCATCTATCTATAGAGATTAAACTATGTATTAACACTGGCGAGATATAATGACATATTGTGCTCCGTAAAATCACTTCATGTGTAGTTAACAGATTGAAGGGCGACGTTGGGCCGGAATGGAAGGCGTGAAGGATCTACACCGACCCTGTGCATGATATGGGATCACACAATGCGTAGTTAGAGTAGATATTTTAATAACAAATACGCTGCTCTATTTCGTGCGTAAAAAAATAGGTGTATTCTTTAAACTGATTGACAGGTGGGCTTTGTATTGTATATTCACGTGGCCTTGAGAATCGACCAGATTTGCTAGAATTAGATTGCTTCACATACTATGATTCATGAGGTCACAATAGATGTAAACAGTTTGGCTTTCACGCGTAACTATAGCACAACGCTGTTTTAATGCTGTATCAACATCGTGAGTGTGCCCTCTCGAAATAAACTTTATTTGATTTGATTTGAGAGGTTGCCCCGGCTTTGTACCGTTATCACCTGCATTGTGCCTACAAAGGGGAGTGGATTGTATATGGTTGCGTAACTCGCCGTCACAATGGGAGACCTGTTAAGCTCCAATACTCTTAACGACGTACACAGACGTCTAGACAGTTAACTGTCAGCGGCGATTAAATAGAGAAAATGTGTACTTAATAAATGTGTTTCATACACGCAACAAATTGTTATTGTCCTCCTTGCTGTGATCTTGCACAAGCAAAACATCGCACGGGTGAGTTGCAAAACAAGAAAAATCATCAAAAGATCTACCTGTCATTCCTCATTATTAGGCTATTGGTGATACAAATTTAAATGAGCACATACCGGACGATTACTGCAGGGTGGTCCACGCTAATTAACTAAAATATTTCAATTTCTCTGTATAAAAAATAATATGGCTTATATTTCTATACTGCGGTAAGTGATGACCACATACCGCTCACATACTGCAAGGCGGTGTAACGGGATCGTCATATAGCACGGTATAGCAAGATCATCATATATCCCGGTATAACAAGATAGTCATATACCGCGGTATAACAAGATCGTCATATACCGCGATATAGCAAGATCATCATATACCGCGGTATAACAAGATCGTCATATACCGTAGTATAACAAGATCGTCATATACCGGGGTATAACAAAATCGTCATTTACTGCAGTATATTAACAGGATCGTCATATACCCGGGTATAACAAGATCATCATATACCGCGGTATAACGAGATAGTCATATACCTCGCTATAACAAGACTGTCATATATTATTGGTATAACAAGATTGTCATATATTATATAGCGTGGTATAACAGAATCATCATAGGGCCTATGCCACGGATCGTTACTTTTTATTTCACATTGTACAGTAGCAGTCAAAATGCTAATCCGACGCGTCGTCAGTTTTCGTGCCTGTCTAAAGTGTGGGCACGAATAGGGAGTTGTGCAATGATCACAGCATGCATGGATGATGATTGGTCAGCACATGTGAACGTGTACG
The DNA here is from genome assembly GCA_964017125.1 of Flabesymbios commensalis. NCBI lineage: Eukaryota > Metazoa > Annelida > Polychaeta > Terebellida > Flabelligeridae > Flabesymbios > Flabesymbios commensalis. Next base: position 100,439,957 of record OZ024902.1, read on the forward strand.
GGCGCTGTTTTAACGCAGACCGGCGTTATTAAGACTAGAAAAGAAAATTTTGTTTATTAGGTCAAATTTAACCTGGAAAAAACGGGGCCGATAACGCGGTGTAACGATTCGTGTTCTAACAGGATTCTACTGCAGTAGCAAATATACCGCAATATGCACATAACAATCAGAAATTTGAGCATAGCCTCCGGCCCCTCTGTAGCTTTTTTTCAAGTCCACGAGGAGTTCTTGGAAGAAGAAAAATTTTGATGGATTTTCATCGTGATGGCTAAGAATCTCAATTCTTAGATATTCAAACATTGTTCTGTCTAAACGGCCTTAATCATGGCCTCCAGAACTTCCTCATAGGGCAGTAAAATCGATACACTCTTTTGTGACACCAAGTTGGCCTACACTGACAAAACAAAATAAAAACATTATAAAAAACATTGTATTGTATTTTGCTTTCATGAACTTTTAACCCTTTTCTATATATCCCGATTGTCTCTGTGATGATACCAGTCTAAGATTACCAGTCAATGTAGGATGCCTTTTGAATCAGGTTTAAATCTTATTTGAGAGTGAGAAATTTTCTGTTCATTTCATGTATTTTTCAGTGATTTATATGTACTTGGGGGTGAAATTGGTTACCATGGCAACCATTGTGAAGTTTTATTGGCCCTCTGTAGGTAGTAGTTTTGAGTGAGGTTCACTCCAGCCTTGTGACAACTTTTTGGCCATTCCTATATCAGATTTTGGTTGAGAAAGGTCTATTTCAGTGTGTACAGCTAAATATGTTTGACAGCGATTTATGTACCACTTCCGATTAAAATTTGTTGCCAAGTACTGAAGATTTGATTAACATTTTGACCCTTTTATTTACCCCTAATCACTTTACTATCATTCCAAGACTAATATAAGTCCCATGTAGAATGCATTTTGAATTTGATTCGTATCATTTTATAGGATAGTGAGAGCTTACCTGTACATTTCACGTGTTTCTCAGTGAATTTCATGTAATTGGGGTGATATTGGTTGCCATGACAACCATTGCAAAGGGTAATTGGCCATCTGTAATAGCTCTGCATGGTGTTTACCCCAACCTTGGGATTAGTTTTTGGTCATCCCTATATCTGATTTTAACTGAGAATAGTCTATTCATATGTTCACAATTGCATATTTGACAGTGTTTTATTTACCATTTATGATTAAAATGTATTGCAGAGTTATGTAGGTTGCATGACCTTTTGACCCTTGTCAATACCTTTATTGTCACTGTGGTGCTTTATTATTAGTCCAAGACTAATACTGATCCCATGTAGGATGCCTTTTGAATCATGTTTGTGTCATTTTGTTGGCGAATGAGAGCTTTTCTTTGGAATTCATGTACATTTCAAGGAATTATATGTATTTGTGATATACGTATATGTTAGCAGTATGCGCAGTGTAATTTAATATTTTTGTCTGCCCATCAGCTGACCGTGAATGATAGAGATTTATAATTAAGATTAATTAAGTAAAACAAGAACAACTTCATATATTTAACCCTTTCACCGCTGATCACGACTCCAGTCTTTTAAATCCGTTTTTTAGCCGATTAGATCACTGTTATTGAGAATGAAATGGGTATTTAAACATCAAGATTTGCAAAGGTTTGAACTCAAATTAAATTAAGATGTCTGATGAGTGATTTTCACCAACTTGAAGTTGTGCTTCGCGAAAGCGGGACACAACTTCACGTGGGTGAAAATTTAAATAACATAACTTGTGGGAAAAATGGTTAAAATAGAAGCTTGCAAACAAAATTCAACATGGGTACATACATTTACACTTTTTACCCCTCGGCCCGTTGGGCCCGCATTGGCGTGCACCGTCTCTGCCGCTGCCGCCGCACGCAGCCTTTTGGCTACTATACCAACATGATGCAACTGGTTGAATTCATAATTTATACAAACATTCAACCCCCCCCCCCCCCCCCCCGGCATTTTTTTACCCAAGGTCAAGGTCATAGGTCAAAGGTCAAGGTCAAAGATTAAAAAAAATCTTGTTAACGCGATAACTTGAAAAATAATTTTTTGATCTCTCCAATTTTTTAAGTGAAGTGACCCATGATTGTCGAGATCACCTGATTAGATTTTCAACTTTTCACCGAGAATCAAAATGGCTCCCACCTGGCGACTAAATTTTTTTGACTTAATTTTTTTTCAGAATGCCTTTGAAACCTGGTATATATATAGGTTTTTGGGGTCTGCGAGTCTATTAACATTGTCTGTTTTCATGTGAGACCGAAAATGAGGCTACGGCGGGCATTCTGATTTTATCAATATTAATAAATCGTTCTTATTTTCAGTTAAATGCCTTGAACCTGGTGTATATATATAGTTTTTCGGGGTCTGCGAGTCTATTGGCATGTCATTTGTTTTCATGTACGATCCAAACCAAGAATATAGCGGCCATCTTGATTTTATCATTGATCTTCTATTATGAGAAAGCTTTTCGCTATGCTTTCCAAGAATGACGGGGGTTTTCTCATTTGTCGATACTCATGTGTTGGCAGCAGAGGAGCCACCAGCCCATGTGATATTCTTATAGGATAGGTTAATTCGCGATTCTCGAACAGCTATTCCTAGCATGCGCGAGGAGAATTCCCGGTGTTGGGTGGGTGCCGGACTTGGCCGGCATTGGGTTGATTTCGCGTTTCACACGTGTATTTACAATTGTTTTAATACATACTTCAGCAACTTTAAAATTTTTAAATAAAAAAATATTGGCATAACGTTTTGGAAACAAAACAATACAATACAATACAATACAATACAATACAATACAATACAATACAATACAATACAATACAATACAATACAATACAATACAATACAATACAATACAATACAATACAATACAATACAATACAATAGTTTTTATTAAGGGTTCCAAAAGAAACATGTCAATAACAGTTGTGTCAGATGTGTGGACATTTAGAGTCACTGCATCAGCCGAGGGGTGTTTGAGTGCTTTCACGGTATTTTTAATTTTGCTGAAACTATTGCCAAAAGTAATTGCGAATATCCTCAGAAAAGTGAATTAGTAAATCCAAAAATGTCCCTACTGTGTAGCGTATCGTGCACAGTTTATGTAGATATAAGGATATTTATCATTCCGTGTATTAACAATAACAAAATTAATATGACTTGTATCGGTTGCCCACAGTACAGGCAACACAAAAGAAGAACTCGCTCAACTTTCTGTACAGCCTATCTGATTTAATAGATTTGAAATTCTCATGACGCCTCGTGTGATTGTAATGTAGGCATCACATGGGAGAATCCTATTTGTCTGGCATGCTTGGCCGCATTGCCGTGAGCTTGATTGCCCCAGACTAGCCCTGGTTGATGTCCACCCCTTTTCTGTATACGTGACAGTTTTCAAGCGAGGTGTGTTTTAGGACGTAAATGGCATTGTGAGCCCCCAGCGCACAGCCTTCCCCCCACTGTTCATGCATCAGTCTGATTGAATAAGCGTAAATCATGAATAAGCTTGGCTGGCGGCTCATTTTCAACCCCGAAGGCTTTTGGTCAGTTCCCGGGTGACATGATTGCCGCCCCCCGTCTTCCTGTGCTCTTGTATGCACGCGCGTGTGTATGCATGCACGCTCAGAAACCCTGGGGTGCACAGGCAGGCGGAAGACGCGATGGTGGTCAAATAAGTGAAGGCCCTCATTTTCTGGGATTCGGTCAATCGCACATGCGAGCAGAAGAAGAGTGCGTGTCATGCCAGTACCATTGGCATCAGTGCTGTAGATCTGGCCGACAGCGACAATCCTGAATGATTAATGCAGACAACGCGCGCTTACAATACCTCGTATTATAGCCAGCAGTTACGCCAGTGTCTAGTGTCATTCTCCATATTAATGAACCAGAATTGATGATGCAGCACCGACAGAGGAGGGAAGTTGCTGTGGGCTGGCTTAGCGCCGGCGACCACTCACTGCCAAGAGCTTGTATCACATGCCAATAATTAAAGTCTGTTGCCAGGGACAACGCACCTAGGAGAGATAAGAGCAAACTGCAACACCATCCTGTGACAGCTACTCGAGCACTAGACCCCCTATGCCTGGTGGTAACTGAGCACGAGATCCAGACTGCATGAATAGCTGAATACCTGTCTGATTTGTTCAGCAATCGTCCGTCCACAATGGCCAGGGATCAACAGACACTGGGCGATATGCATTGATTTTTGCTTAGCTTTACCGCTGGCTGCACTCGCTGTAATTTAAGGATGGGAACCCCTGAGTGGGAACAGGGAACTATAATGCATCTCTATATGATAATGTAGTTTTGTATATAATATAGTTTTGTCGTCTTTGTATAGGCCTACCGTTTATATTATATGCACACACATACATACAGTGTATATAAAATATATACCTAGAGTAACACACATATATACATAGAATATATAAAATATATACCCAGCCGAAAACAAAACATTTGTATAGCATTTATACAACGTCAGTCCAACGTCTTCGACGTTGGATCGACGTTGTATAAATGTTATACAAATGTTTTATGTTTACTGGGTACACACCCATATATTTATACACACACATATATATTATTTGTAATGGTGGTTTGTTGTCCTTGAGATTGTAGTGTTTTATATAGCTGGCACACAGCATGACTTGTGTGTAGTGACATTTAATAACCAGCACAGCGGGCTGGTTTTCTATTAAAACAATAAAGCCGCGTAATTAATCGCTAAATGTCAGCGCTAACTACATTTTAGAACGCTCCTCCTCGTTAATTGCTAATTAATATGCGCAATATTATGAGCCCGGTTGAAATATTCACGCTGGTTGTCGCTCATTACACTGCTCAGCAACGCGAAGTTGATGAAACCGGCGCAGAGTGTGAAAAACGCAACACCCCCACAAGCGTTGCTTGGCCAACGTCTGGCATTTGTGCGGGTTTTGTTGGGGCACTCTGGATTATGGAGGCCTTCTGTATACATGTACGCTCGCTCGTCTATATACGCACACTCAGTCTCTGGATTGTCCTGTGGACATCCAAGACAGCTGTTTGCATGCAGCGCTCTGGCTGGGCGCACTTAATCACACGTAGCCTGCATGACATGGCGTGCAGTGGCATGGCCTGCTACCGGTAGGCTGCATGTGCTCGTTTGTCAGTGCTATTGGCAAATCCAGTCCCTGGCACGGATCAAATTCTGCCTTTGTGTGGCCAGTTGATCAATGCCAGTCGTTCTGCAGGCACCACTTGTCCATCCTTTATCATACCCTTGTGCTTCGTGCGCACGCTATCTGCTCCCTCTGCCGAGGTCCTCCATCTACACTAACATAAATTTAAAAATCATTTGATCTGTTTAATTATTGAACACGTTGACTGTTTGACCTTGTTAGTGCGGTCGTATCCTCGGCCTGTACACTGGGGTTTTTCTGCAGGCAGGCTGGGAGTGACACGGGATGGCAGGTAGTGCGGGCTTGTACCCCCGGGGGCAAGCATAGCATTATAGGAGGCCAAGGCCGGCCACTGGAGGACCATCCTCATGTGATGCCACAGGAGGGTGGTTTAGCGATGAGCCAACGTCTTAAATATTGGCCCGTCACTTGAACGACACATAACCAACGTTCCCACTGCCTTATTATAGTATGGGGACTGGTCAGGTGGATGTTTACTGGACCAGATGGGCCATGTGGACTCGCCATGTGGCAATACCTATTATAAAGACGATTGCTCAATGCAGGCCGACGTCTCTGATGTTGTCCCAGCATTGGGCCATCGTCTGTAGCCACCCAGCAAACACGAGTCATCCACCCAATGTTGGTCCAATGTTGGTCCACCGTCTACGACGGTGGCCCAACATTGGTCCAACATTGGGTGGATGTCTGGTGTTTGCTGGGCAGGCAGGACTGGTCATTGTATGCTGTCAGGATCTTGTCTGTCAACGTCTTCTGCATGATGCACGCGTGGTGTGTGATCTCTGTCCATGACCTGATCCCGTTCTCACTATAGATGTCCTCTCCCTCTCTCTCTCTCCTGTACGCCGCCTGTACGGACTCAGACATAGAGGTGCCGTTTTGCTCAGTAAGCGTGGCAGCCATCGAGCATGAAATGTGCATGACACCGCAGGTCATGCAGGACGTGATGAACATCCTGTCAGATAGAAAACTGTAAATGAGGGCGGAAATGATAACAACAGCAATTGAGCACAAAGCTTGATCAAACAGGACGCTTTTTATGCAGGTCCGCTTCTCCACAAATGTTGATGCTTTGTTCTTCTTCAGCCCATGGTCCTCACTCCGCAACAGCATCGTCTAGTCACCTTCATATAGGCTGTCACCAAGCCCTAAGATCAAAAATATAGCTGTAAAAATATATCCAATGTGCATCGTCACCTCTGTTCTAACAAAGACGAGACGTTGACCCTATGTTGTTTGAATGTTGGGACAGCGTCGCAGACGATGAACCGACATTAAAACAACATATAGGGTTCAGCCTTTCGTGTCTGTTCTAGATGAAAATCTGAGTATTCTGTAATTATTATATGCATACCGTGCCGCTGTAAAGTAGCCTCATAATGTAGCTTGACTTGATTGCTGTCGACAAAGTCGAAGCCAAACTGAGCGCATTCTGTGCCGTGTTGTGTCCACCACCAGAGCCCGGTGGTGCTTTAAAGGCTAGATTATGACAAAATGGCCTGATTTTCATCCTACGAACTCATGCTGATGATAAATGTACAAGCTCGGCATGCTGTGACTAATAACCTTTAAAATATGCACATAATAAAATCAATGCACCTGTTACTACACTACATCATTAACCCACATCCCATTTTGTTAAGCTGATTTAGCGTATAGACACAACGGTTTTATTAGTGTTAAAGTCAGAACACAACGAGTTAAGACACAAAAATATTTGGTCAATTGCTCTTTTTCACAACTTAGCTGTCCAATGTTCTGCGTGTGTAATATCACAACAAGGAGGAACAAATAAATTAGTTGTGCCTGTTTAAAAATTGTCATAGTTACAGTGATCCACTAATCGCTTTTTAAAAACAGTTGGCACTTAAACTGTCTAGTGGTGTGAAGTTGGCAATATTTCTCTGGAGCTTATCAGTTAGACCAGTGTGACAGGAATGCCTCGCACCCACTCCCACTGCCCTGCGAAATATGATTAAATCGTGCCAAGCTTATATACCCATCAAAATAAATAATAGTAGGCTTAAGTTACTATTATTTATTTTTATTTTATTAGTAACTGAGAGAAAAAGAAAAACAATTTGGTATTTTTTTACTAATCTCTGTGATATATGACATGTATTCAAAATGTATTCTTGAATACAGGGCTTTTAAAAAAGTATTTGAATACAATACGACTACTTGTATTCATAATTTTTTATAAATACTGAATACACATGAATACTCAAAAAATGTAATCGAATACAGATGAATACAAATACTGAATACGAATACCCCATGTCTTCATCTGACAAACCGTGCCATATAGCTAGACCATTACTATAAAAGAAATTGTGCGGTTTGAGGTAGGGATAGCCCTGATAAATGTCAACTTGATCAAATTCAAAGTGGCCGTATATCGTCCATTATTAACTTGAATATGCATGATATCTGACAAACCGTGCCAGATAGCTAGACCATTACTATAAAACAAAATATGCGGTTTCAGGTAGGGATAATTTCAACTCGATTAAATTCGAAATTGTCGACTATCGGTCATTATTTACTTTAATATGCCTGATATCTGGCAAGCCGTGCCAGATAGCTAGTTGATTACTATAAAACGAAATGTATGGTTTCAGTGAGGGGATACACCCTAAAAAATGTCAACTTGATCAAATTAAATAAGGCTGACTTGCGAGCATCATTGATTTGAAACCGCCGAGACCGGGAACCGAACCCCGAACTCTGCCTTTCACGCCAGAGTTCGGGGTTCGGTTCCCGGTCTCGGCGGTTTCAAAGAAACAAAAAATGTTTCTTCCCCATCCACGTGTGAAAGTCAGTATTGTGGGGAGCCTCCGTGACCGAGAGGTAACGTGCTCGGCCTCAGACCGCCAGGGCTCGAATTTCGAATCCTGTGTCTGGAGGACAGTGTCATCATAATCATCTCACCATCCTCAGGAGGTTCTCCTGGCCCAGTTTAGCCTATATGTGCACAAAGGTGGCCTAAAGCCCGATTCATTTCATTTCATTTTATCATTGATTTCAATATCTGTAATATACATGGTAAATAGTGCTAGATAAGTAGAGCATTACTGTGAAACAGACTTCACAGAGAAGTATGCACCCTGTAAAATGTATATCACGCGGGCGGGGTGGTGGATTATGATGGCCGGCTGGCCTCTTGTTTATTTCAGCCATATTGAATTGTTTATATGAGACAAAGTTACAATTAAATCTTTGCCAGAATTGGGGCGTTTGGCCGCTATTTTTGGCATATTTTGATTCCAGCCACCTTACACAGTGTTACAGTTTATAAAGTATGAACAAATGCGTAAAATCTCTTGTTTGATAAAAAGGTGGCTATTGGGAAGTTCATTATTTTTTTCACGGACGTCAACATGAAAATGACCGTGGCGACCCCTTTTCGCACGTTTTGCGCCCATGTTAGAATTTATCCAAGAAAGCTATCAGTGCTATCAATGACATAATAAATTTCAGATGCAATGTTCTCAAACTGTTGAGTGTATTGTCTAGAAAAATATGGATAAGAAAGGTCATATAGGTCATAAAAGGGTCGAGCTTGAACTCAATCAAGGTTTAGTAATCGTTAACCTGGATGTGTTTGACGTAGGCCTACATTCCAGTGACGCGAAACACGTAAACCCGTAATAGTGGCCGACAGACAAACCGGACGGACCGACGGATGGATGCGCCGCGTGACTACAATAGGCTCTCAGCCTAATATTTTGGCTTAGGCCTAAAAATTTGACCTGAGAACGTTTTAAAAAACTTCCACCCCCTACCCTGAAACAAAATAACCCACGAAAGGTGACTCGTAAAAGCTTGGACTGATGAGGGTACTGCAAGCATAATTGCAACTTTGCTCACGTGATAAACCTACAAACGAAAATCAGGCTGATCAGATTTAAAATTACCTCCGTCCAGACTTTTATGTTTTTCCTGCTAAGTGCAATTTATTATTTTCCAATGTTCTGAAACAGTCATTATGTTATGTATTTACAACAAATAAACTATTGTTTTGACGTTAAGGGCTCATGTATGATATATTTTTAAATATTCACTCACTATGCTGTATATTGATGTTGTTTTTGACTTGTAGTCGTAATCGTCGTTGTTCGGTTGTTCAAGGTGGTTGCCACGTCACGTCCCTGGAAATTTGACGTAAACTCTTCATTTGCCAATATTTATTTCTATCTGAGCAAAAGTTTCTGAGACCATTGATTCTCTGACTAATTGACCTTGGTGAAATTAGAAATTGGGCTACTTTACATATATAAGATGGCTGCAACAACAATTCCTTGGAAAGCTGTCAATATTTGGCTGATCTCCGTGGCAATGTCTGAGATCTTTCTCCAACCATGCCGACTGATCAGTGCTGATTACCATGGTTATAAATGTATTATGTTGCACTCCCAGTACCCCCACCTTCCTTAAACTTAACTATAGACTCTCATTTACGCATTTAACTACTTCCTTAGTGGTTCTACCAAGGAATCTATCCCTATAGATTCTTTGGTTCTACATAATTTATTTTGATAACATAAATGCAAATGATTCCCAAACGCATTCCGGTAGGAACTAAAGATAACATTTTCGTCCAGGTGCCATTAATTCAGAATGTTCCGTCATTGTGCATATTGTAACCGGAAGCGGGCGGGAGGTATTCACGACGTTAAACTTGTGGACTATAGTAGGATAGCCCAAACCACACCGCCATGACTACTTGAGACCCGACAAGACACCACCGTCGTGGAGATTGTGAGAAAATCGTACCCCTTCCTGGCCTACGACGATCACCGCCTGCACCAGTCAGATTACCCTGCGATGACTTGTCTTCGACCTGTCAGGTCACTAAATGCTACTTTCTGATTGGCTAAAGGATCGCGTCGTGGGTGTGTCCACACAAATCCGACGGGTACCGACTACAATCTACTACCCCACGAAGGATTTTAATTAAATCGGACTTGTTTGTTGTTTGCATTAAAGCCTTTACACACTGCAAAGACTCTCCCGCGATTGCTTAAAACGCGACCGTGGTGGCAGGTTTTAGAAAATCGCAGACTGGCTGGTTCTACTACGGCAGCATGCCACACTTAAAAGACTGTTACCGACGTGCAGTCGTAAGCTATAACAGCGATCCTAGTAGTGACTGCGTAGGCCCTCTAGCGGGTGTTCCGGAAACAACAGTGAGACATTAGGATCGCGTCGCAGGACATGCCACACCACATCGACGGTCTACGACGGGCACGACTACCACTGAACTACCACTGTCTTGACGACAGCCTACTTGTCATGTCAGTGGCTTGTAGTATAGAAGTGTTGGGTGCTATTGGTTGCTGATAGCCTTCTTTGACCGCTATTTTGTGACTGCAAATATTAACTGATCATTCTTGAAATAGATCTCTAGGTAATTTATGAAAAAGCTCTTGTATCATAACGATATGAGGTAGCTATTTCTGTGGAGGCACAAACAAACAAACAAACAAACAAACAAACAAACAAACAAACAAACAAACGTGGTCAAATCGGCCATCTGATGCACAGGGGCCTGGTGTAGTGGTTAAAGCTGACTGCCTTGAAAATGGGGCTCGTGGGTCCGGCTCCCACTCTGGCAGTCAGGTTTCAAAGAAAAAAATGTTTCTTCCCCGATCATTCGTAAAGATTAGGTATTGTGTAGAGCCTCTGTGTTCGATATGTAGCGTCCATCTGATCTCGTATTTCGTCATTAAATGTGTAATTCCCACCAAGGTAAATATGAATCTATGTTAATAACCCAAAATTACGTGAAATTTTGAGAAATATCACATATGATATACATAAACATTATGTAAACTGAGTAAATTTCCGAACGAAGTGAAAATAGGTCAAATGGGTGGACCTATGACGACCTGCCGTTAATAAGTCTACATAATGTAACCTTTTCTTTACATGTGCTCTGGTTGCCAAGTATAGTTTATCTTTCTCAACCATTTTCCTACTGCAAGATATTTCTATCTCCAATGCACTCGTAATCAGCTTCTAATTGTGGAGCATGGATTGAAACCTAGATACTCTCTGTTCATTTATAACATCTTGTCTTGTATTGTGTCAATTGGTCATTAAGATATGTTTATACCAATACGGAGGGCAGTTTTTTAAGATGGGTGAGGCTGTGATTATCAGTGGTATTTAGTGCTTTAGTGGTTAAGATTTATACTATATCCCAAAGGTTTACCAGTGTTTACGAGTATGTCCGCAGTGACATGTGATTTAGCTACACAGTCTGCGTGCTGGAGACGCTGTTATTGCCATATGTTCTACATTTTATCACAGTTTGACTGCCGGATCTGGTAACACCTGTGACTGGCGCGGTTTGATTTGGCCACCCAGTAGACATGCTGATGCTGCTATGTGCTATCATTCTCTGATCTGTCGGACCTGTTGCTGGCTCATAGTCGCAACAGCCAAGACAAGAGACGAATACCTTGAGTATATTTGTTTATGTAGTGCTATAAATAGACGGTATCTATCATGAAAGGTTGGGCTTGGATTAGTAAATCCTTTGAAATGGAATATAGTAGAATTCACAAGTTTATGTTTTAAGCAGTGTGTTTTGTGAAAATAGATTATGCTAGAATCAAGAATATTCTATCAAGTAATAACAGAGGAACATAGCTTGGAAAAGTACAGAATTCATGAGCCTTGCAAAGTAGTTGTATAAACCTAAATATTACAGGTGTTTGGTTGCCAAGATTAGAACGGCTGATTCCTCACACATGTCAGTCAGAGAAAGCCCAACGAACACAGTCTCGGGTAGACAACCACATACAGTCACCACATCTATTTTGATTGAGTGATTTGCCCCTTTGGAGTAGAGGCATGTGGTCTCTTGTGTGCCGCGTACTGGGTCATTGTAATGGTACTCCCTTATGGCTATACAGTCTTTATATGGTGACTGGGGAGCGGGCCATCTTAGTCGTTTGCCGCACAGCTGGTTGTCACTGAATGAAATGTGGCCCTTCTCCACCCTAATGATAGGATGGCAGCCTGCCCCATGCATCCCGTGTGTGGAAGAGAGGCGCCAGCACACCTGAAGACCTGAATGGTGCTGCCAGACAACCCTCGGGGCACATGGGGTGCGTCGCCCGCACAGTGATGGATGAATGACGGACCAGCGTCGCAGACGCTGGCCCGTCATTCATCCATCACTGTGCCAACGTCGCTTCTAGGGTGAAGTTGTGCAGACAGGCCAGATGGACACAGTAGGAAGAGGTCAGGAAGAAGACACCTCTTGTGTCCTCTTCTCAAATAAAGCATTGTTTGCAACATCTACGTGCCTTCAAGAGGTAGTTAGCTATTGTTATCTTGAGGGGCCGTCCTGTATTTTTGCAAACCCATTTCCCTCCGCCCAAACTCATATTTTTGCCGATGTGGTGATTTTTATCGTTGTAGTCGCATTCGTCGCCCCGGCTATTTCCCGGTGCAAATATAGAATGTAATAAAGCTGGCAAGTTCTGATTATAAATAAAAGATCATTTGTCAGGGAAATTCTGTGTTTGTACTGGTGCTGCTGCTGAAGGTAAATAATCCACCCACAGGCGTAATCAATATATTTTACCATAATCTACTGAATTTTGTGCCTTGAAGTGTTCTAATCTCCCTCTGATCTTGGGTGCTCTGAAGCATCTTGTCTTGAGACCCGTGTGCTGTTTCTGAATGAGTTTGTGCTGTGACACAGGCCTGTATTGAGAATGTGGCGACTTCTAAGTGGTTTCGATTTATACTGATTTCTTCCATACCAGTTAGGAGTTCGAATGTCAAATTAAAGGCTGTGCTGTGCGATCACGTTAATGACGGTCTCGTCGCGATATTACCTTACTGTGCCGATAAACATAACGTGCCGATAAACCTAAAGTTACCAACAATATTAAACTAGACTATTATTGAGACAAATATCATAAGTATTTCTTAAAGGGACTGGCCCAGGCTAAAATCATCAAAAAATCGGTGATTTTATTTCGGGTTCTTAATATGACCATATGATGTAAGCATGTACATAGACTAGAACTGCAAATTTTTATAATTTTTGTGCTGCGCATTCACCAGTTAGACTAGATATAGAGACGAAATTCCTGATTTCTAATTATTGACAACCATGTCAAAAATAGGAAATGCGGGAATTTCGTCTCTATATCTAGCCTAACTGGTGAATGCGCAGCAGAAAAATTATAAAAATTTGCAGTTCTAGTCTATGTACATGCTTACATCATATGGTCAAATTAAGAACCCGAAATAAAATCACCGATTTTTTTATGATTTTAGCCTGGGCCAGTCCCTTTAACCCTGTTATGTGAAGATCCCATACAGGACGCCCTACCAGATGACGATACACCTCTTCCCAAATGTACCTTTCACCCCATTGATGATAGTGTGGTGCGCATACAGGTGATTTACATGTAGCCAACCATGACGCACTGCCAGGGTCAAAGGTTGGCCAGCATTGAGCCAGCGCTGGGCAGCGTCTCTGGTTTCCTGTTACCAGTGACCTGAGCTATTTTTGGACTTGATTTCCTGAGGGAGTGGGTTACTTTAGCACCGATCACATACTGCTAGGCGGCTTGAACCTTTAATATAGGTGTTGCCACTTGTCTCGGAGAAGAGGGTATTGTATTCTCGTCACGGGCTTTTGCCAGATGTTAATGCACGGCATTTATATCTCAAATTTTTATTATCGTGATTAATGTACCGCCACCTCACTGCACTCCTATGTCTGACTTGCCGATTAAACTAGCTTATTGTGTTTGTTCTTTGGAAACACGCCCTTCCTTCTGTAGATGTTTGTTCCCTTGAATAATCTGCTCTTACTTAAGATGATCCTGGATGAGACCATCTGGTAATCCTTTCAAAGGACACGCCATCCGGGCAAACACGAGACCTTGAACCTGTGCTGATTTATTGTTAGGCCGACGTCGTAGACGGTGGTCCAACAATAAATCAGCATTGGTTTAACGTCTCGCATTTGCTGGAATACTATCGATACTTGAATCTTTCTACAAATTATGCATAAGCTTATATCTAAAATAATATATATCTTTTAAACATTTTGAACAGAATGTTAAAATATAGTTTAAGAAAAAATAGAAGAGCGAAGTTGCCACATTGCCCATTCTGATGAATGGATGGAAAAAGATATGTCTTGTGCACAGATCCACTCTAAGTAAAAAAAAAATCTGAATGGCTGTGTATTGCATATTAAAACGACAATTCTCCCACATACGTATCTGGTTAGTATGTGGAACCTCTCTCTATTTCGCTGTATATAGAGAAGAGATTTCAAAGACCTTATTTTACTTGAGAGTGTAGTCTTGCATGGTCAGAGAATCACGCGTAGAAGCTACACAACTTTCGAGACACAGAAGATTTGAACTCGGTACCTGCTGATCTGGCGTCAATCATTTGACATGCCGGCCAGGGATGATCATTTCAAATTGAGGTTCGCGGGAAACAGCTTCCGCCATGCTTCATGGGATGATCAATCGGTGTAATTTGTATCGGGGTACAATACAGTGTCAGCCCCGGCATTCCCTATCTATCCCCCGGCCCCTATCTATTCACCAGAGGCGCCGCGGCCGGTCACATGCCTGTGGTCAGCTGATACGGGACTGGTCATTTACAGGTGGATGACCAGAGGTGAGAGGTGGTCACCCCGTGAAAGCAGCAGGGTGACCGTGCTGTGACTGTGGCAGTTGATCCGTCCGTGCGGCTGATTGGAGACGGGTGTGCCGGGTGATCACGGATGACCGGGTCACACCCTCACTGGGGTACAGGGGCCAGATGGCCCCGCCACTTGTTCCTCCGGGGGTCACTACGCACCCCATTACCACGCTGCGTGTTGTCTCGATGCTGGGCCAACGTCTTCGACGTTGGCCCAGCATCGGGACAACACGGAGCCACCACCTGACATGTGACCCCTGACTTATATGGGGTCCACTAGATTCCACCTCCATGAACAGGAATGATCTATTACCCCCTCTTGTGGTACGTGTAATCGATAGACAGGTACCCCCAGCCTCTATCTATACAGACAATGCCGGAGTCAGGAAATCTAACGCCATAATGAGAAAGTAATGAATTCGAATACGAATTCTCTGTTCTCTACTATTGCTCTGTCTCTACTATTTGCCAATGCGATATATATACATATACATCAGGGAACCAAAATGCTGTACACTAGATATTTTGATTACACCGTCCTAAAGCAATTCTAGAGGCAATTGAACTTGGTTGACCCTTGAATAAGGCCCAGCTTTGTGAACCTATAGTGCCAGGCCACGTCAGCCATTTTGAAATTTAAAATGCCTCTGGTTTTTAGTATTTTGTATAAAGCATTCGACATTTTCTATATACAAATTCCAGATATCAGCTTTCCATATCAATGCAAATACTCATTATCCCCGAAGTTGGGGCGGGGGTTATGGTGTCGCATGTCCGACCGTCCGTCCGTCCGTGCGCATTTTGTTTCCAGAGCAGATCTCGGAAACCCATGGGATATTTTTTTCATAAAGCACACATACATCCCTTATTGGGTATAGATGTGTCATTTGGGGTTTATGAACTTTGACCAACTTAAATGGCCGACTCTCGGTCACAATAACTTTAATATGCCTGATATTTGACACACCGTGCCAGATAGTTAGGCCATTACTATATAACAAAATATGCGGTTTCAGGGAGGGATATTCCCTGAGAAATGTCAACTCTATCAAGTGCAAAATGGCCGATTATCGGCCATAATTCACTTTAATATGTCTGATATCGGGGAATTAAGGTGGCCTCTTGTTTTAATCTACTGGATGAAATGTCGACTATATTGAATTTCAAAATATCTACTTGTACATGAAAAACCTCCAGCGTGATATGAGGGGATTTAACGTATTCCCTTCAGAGTCGTATTTGAATGTGGTCTCTTTTCTTAAAGTCACCGAGAATGTATGTTTATGAATAGTTAGTGCGCTGCCTTGGAATCGTCACATAAATATATAGACCAAGGTTAGCTTTTCGAATTAAAACTGATGGAAACCCAACAATCCCTTCTATTTTCTATTATATCACAGGGGCGCTTACAGTAATAATAAATTGAGAAATGCTGGTTTTAAGCACATGCGATTAAGCTATCGTTGGTAAGAATTCCCATACAGATGGTCATATGGTAGAATAATTTCAGATGCAGCAAAATAGGAAAATCTATAAAGTACACAATGGGACTTCATTCAGATAGTAATAGCGTAGATAAGATGACACATTCAGATGTTAATCACATGTCTTGGTTACGTAGCATTGTGTGCAGTCTCAGCTGATTGATTTTGCTGACACGTGTGATTAAGTGTGGGTCAAGGCGTGACTGGGTAACTTTAGATGTACCCTCTCAGAAACACACTACAAAAGTGTGGCGAGTTGAAAATAATACATCACGATTCTGTTGTCAGCCTCTGGATGCTTTATTGTGAAAACGGCATGGTATCAATATTCAAACCCAACCCTCTGCTCGCTTGAATTTTAAAAGAAATCCTCTACATTGAGTTCTGAATCGCTACAGCGAATGCGCAATTGATGTGTGTGAAAGGTGATAACAGTTTATCACTAGAAGGTAGACGAAGCTGTTGTCTTATACAGTTTTGAATGAACACAAAAACTGGTTATAACCATTTTCTAGTTGAAATATATTGATGTTCATTTAAACCAGGTTTTGTTTAAACCAAGCACTATCTTCTATCGTTCATGATTCAAGGATATGTGAATAAAAATAAGGTATATAGCGACAGCTGTATGGGTTTTTATAATAGAAAATGTAATTTAATCTTCTTAATCGTTATAATATTATTGTTACTTTCAATGTGTGAGTGGTGTATGTATAGAGAGGGTTTCACTGTGTTTTGTTGTTTTGTTTACAGGTGGTGAAGATTATACGTCCCAGTGAGACAGCAGGCCGATACATCACCTACAGACTGGTGGTGTGACCAGGTGCCAGTCTACTGTTACAAAGCCAGACTCAGTCACTGCCAGGTACTGTGTCATATACAACCAGTCTAATATAACAACGAGCATCACTGTCAGAAAATCACATCTTATCAAACAGGTTTACAAATTCGAATGCTGAATTTTAATATTGCATCTCTCATGGACAGAACAAATGTATACGCCAATATTTACTAAATATTTGCTGTTTTTCTCCAAACTTTTTTATGTCAGTTACATTTATTTGTTGTTATTTGTGTTTTTATACTTTTGAATGCAATGTTTCGTTTGTATGGTGTTTTAATTAGTACCAAATCTCGACAGGTTTGTAGGCCTACAACTATCCTAGATATGATGGCGTTGAGAAAAATAATATATCTATTTCGAATGTCTTTCTCTGTTATGCTTAATTTATATCAAAGATATTGTTTTAAGAAAAGAAAGAAATATATTAATTTTTCCAATTTTTTCCATTGCCAGTATGTTTTCAATTGATTTCATGATATTCAACATTCTAGTATTCAGCATTCATGCAAGATAGTCATACTGTTTTGAGAATTAAGTTATGACACTATTTGTAGGATGTTTGTTGACCTATTATGACATTCATACATATCATGTAAAAATATATCTTTGGTCAAAGATCCATTGCAAAAACTATCTAGTAGGTTAATTAAAATGTAAATGCCAAATGGCCACCAACCCTCTGGGTCAAGGCCTATGCTTGCGCAAAATATGAAGTAGATGCATCAATTGCCAGATGGTCCGCATAACCATGACATGCATTCACACATGCCTAGATGTTCTCTTCCGCAATATATTGTAGACTATACATATTTAACAACGTATCTTGCGATATTAGACCATCATGAATATGATTTAGCATAAAAATGAGTTCAGCCCTACCATAAGCACGTCGTGGTGCCACATTGGGTAAGCTATACTTGAAAATGATGATAGCGTTAGCGGAACGCGCCTGTTTGCGTCATACGCCAATACCGACAACGAGAAAAGGAACCTTTGTGACTCTGTTGCAAATCCTCATTTAGGCCGAGGCAAATGTTCTCATCAATATATACGAGGAATAGGCCATGCTTCTAAACTACTTCACCTTTGAATGACAGACTATACTCTGTCAGCATCAGATGGTGGCTCAATGCCGCAAGTGGCCATCATCTGTGGTTGTTTGCCGTCAGGTCTGATTCCATGTTAGCTGAGGTTTAGACTACCATCAGCTTATGGCTCTATGTCTCAGCCGGCTCTATACATGTTAGTTGAGTGCTACCATCAGCTTATGGCTCTATGTCTCAGCCGGCTCTATACATGTTAGCTGAGTGCTACCATCAGCTTATGGCTCTATGTCTCAGCCGGCTCTATACATGTTAGTTGAGTGCTACCATCAGCTTATGGCTCTATGTCTCAGCCGGCTCTATACATGTTAGTTGAGTGCTACCATCAGCTTATGGCTCTATGTCTCAGTCGGCTCTATACATGTTAGCTGAAGGTTACCATCAGCTCATGGCTCTATGTCTCAGCCGGCTCTATACATGTTAGTTGAGTGCTACCATCAGCTTATGGCTCTATGTCTCAGCCGGCTCTATACATGTTAGCTGAGTGTTACCATCAGCTTATGGTTCTATGTCTCAGCCGGCTCTATACATGTTAGCTGAGGGCTACCATCAGATAAGTCATTAAATAAGAGTGGGGACTAGTCCCGACTTCGGGATTCCTTCTGTCACGATATTGCCATGATTGTGTAGAAAGCGACGTGCAGCAATATTCACCCTCATTGTTCATTCTTGGGGACATTTTTCATTTTTTCCCCGAAGTTCCGATGTCTTGGTGTACCATGAAGGAAAGCACTCGCGTTCGTCGTTGATGATGCCCCAAACTACCGGCACATGCTTGCGAAGTCCATATTTTAGAATGTAGCGAAACCATCGAGAGGCTGGTGAATAGCTGATAGTCATGTTGACAGCATGTGGAGATGATGTTTAGGTTGAAGATGAGTATTAAAGATTGTCGCTTTTCCATGCCCATTGTACAAAAACAATCCAAATAATTTTACTGTATCTAGTCAGATAGAGGCTCGCTTTCTTTTCTATGAACACGCTTCTATCCTAATCCAGTCCAATTTATGCACAACTTTAATCCAGAATTATTATCGCTTATCGCCGTTATCAGTCACTAATATTATATGCGTTGTCCCACTACATCTCAGTAAATGGATCAATGAATGGATGAATAAATCAATAAATAAATGAATCACTGATCAAATCAATCAGTTCATAAACCAATTGGTTTACTGCTGTTTCTATGGTCTATATTTCACGGGAGTCCGTTTTGGTTTGTAATAGCCCCACGAATGTGTGAAGGCTATGTTAATTTAACACAAAATTTGCTTTCTTATTTTAATCAGGCATTAAACTCATTCATTCATAGACATCGCCGTTTGCACTCATTTTGCCGCCTACCCTTTAACTAGTCATCATAATAAACACAAGTAAACCCTCGACGGATATATTTTTTTATTCTTTTTTTTGTCTCTACATGTATATTAATATGTAGACCCACTATGGAGGGCGCGGATCCGTGATTGTGATGAAGATGGGGCGCCAAACTAGGAGGATCCGGGGCGCGTCCGCATGCATTTTTTTATTTGTAGAAATTGTGTCCCATTCTGAAACAATTATCTTTAAAAAGATTGAACGCTTGGTAATTGAACGCTTGATTGGTCTATACACATGCCTTGTACACACACGCATACATACACAATGCGATGCCGGGCACGCATTACTGATATTATCTTTCTCTGTCATCATCGTTATCGGCTACAAAAAGCGCACATCGACTATCACAACACAAGACCATGTTTCGACCATTTGGGCGCCCTGCATTGAAATTACTTATACACAATTATGGGGGGAGGGGTAGAAAAACAGGGCATCATTTATCAGCTGTATTAAGCCGAGGACAAAACCTGGAAGGCATTATCTACATCCGGGAAGTTGCACAATCGTCCATAGAAAACAGGCTGATGTCGATATGATCGAGACGCCGGTACATTCCGTGCCACCGAATGCAACACTATAGTTTGCTGCAAGGGGTTCAGAGAACCGTGCATCACCCACATGTCATCCCAGGGAACAGGCAGGGCTGGCCCAGTGCTGATTGAATAGTGGGCTATAGTCAGTAATGTAGGCCCGCGATAGGGCGAACATGTGGGCGACATTTCATGTTTATTAGGACACGTTGACCCTTCCCATTGTCAATCTACATCCATGTTCTAAGCATAAAATAACGATCAGTTGAACGCTTAATTAGCTGCAGAATCAATTGCTGAGAAATCCCTATGTAGATTGCACCTCTTGATGTACGGCGTGAGTACAAATCCCCCCGATGCATAATGCTGCGGGGCTGACCAAACAACCAATTCACTGTGCCTGAGAAGACAGGCCTCAATTTCCAACTTGTTGGCGTATTTGAATAGGTGGGGCTTTTTGTCGCATCTTCACTACTTCCATTATCAGCGTTGTTTTCCCGCCGATGAACACGCACTGCCTGAACTTGTGATTAATTTTTTACTCTTCTCTCTTTGCAGGGCCACAATCAGCTTCCGATATTTGGGATGCACAGCACAAGAGAAATCGAATGTTGTCAGCATACACCCGTGGACTGCCGGCAATAAATATTGGCAAGTGCTTAGGTGGCTGGCAGGCGGTGAAAGGTCCCCCATCTGCCTGGCAACCCCTCCCGCTGAAAAATGCACCGCTTCAGCGAGATGCGGCCTGGCATGGTTTTAGTCCGTGAGCTGCCATGCTTTAGGAATAGGAAAGCCAGCGGCAAAGCAGAAATTATGTGCATCTAAATCAAGTAGAACATCAATGATCCTGACAGCAGAAAAAACGACGACAATGGCATTAAAATGAACTATGAGGCCATAGGCCTACTGCAAATAAAAATATGGATTTTATTGTTTTTATCAGGAATATTATCATCAACACTTGAACAATATCGCCTGTTTACTTCATTAAGAGGGACTGGCTCAGGCTAAAATCATTGAAAAATCGGTGATTTTATTTTGGCTTATTAATATGACCATATGATGTAAACATAGACTAGAACTGCAAACGTTTTTTTAATTTTTGTGCTGCGCATTTACCAGAACTTTAGGCTAGATATAGAGACGAAATTCCCGTATTTCTTATTTTTGACATGGTTGTCCAAAATAAGAAATCAGGAATTTCGTCTCTATATCTAGCCTAACTAGTAAATGCGCAGTACAAACAATTAAAAAAAAACTTTTGCAGTTCTTGTCTATGGACATGTTTACATCATATGGTCATATTAAGAAGCCAAAATAAAATCACCGATTTTTTTTATTTTAGCCTGGGTATGGGCATTTAACAAGCTAGATCTACTACATTTGGCAATGCTAACCCTTTACCCGCTAAGTTATTTAATATAAATTTCCACCCACTTGAATATGTATCTCGCTACCGCGACCCACAACTTCAAGTGTGTAAAAATTATCCATATTTATTTGATTTCAGACCAAACGTTTGTAAATCTTTATGTCAAAACACTCATTTGATTCCCAATAATTGTGATTCAACCTGCTCACAAAATGGATTTAAAACTATTATAATCGTGATTGGCAATGAAAGGGTTTCCATTTGGGAAGCATTATACAATACTCTTCCGTAATACATCTTACATTGTAAACCAATCAAATGGAAACTTTCATTATGCTAGTTATGTATATTTTTACCATTTGTTTAACACTGTTCATATTATAAATATGCCTTCAATCTTCAAACACTGATATATACTGGTACTTAAATTTCACAAATAACATAAATTGTCAGTCACTTGAAGTTGTGTATCGCGGTAGCGAGACACAATTTCAAGTGACTAAAAATTTAAATTGAATAGATCAGTGTTCTAAGAGTTAATACCGAATAGGCCTAATCGTTTTGAAATTGAATTAGGCCTGTG
This sequence comes from Flabesymbios commensalis, assembly GCA_964017125.1. Taxonomy (NCBI): domain Eukaryota; kingdom Metazoa; phylum Annelida; class Polychaeta; order Terebellida; family Flabelligeridae; genus Flabesymbios; species Flabesymbios commensalis. The sequence goes on from OZ024902.1 coordinate 100,462,146, forward strand.
TAAATTAAATTATGATAAAGTTAGTAGAATAAAATTGTGCTTATCCTTACAATGAATGAAGAAGGCGGATCAAAATGTTGAAAGAAATTCGAGTCAACATCACAATGAATGTAATGTAATTAAAATAATAAATATTAATCCACAAAGCATGCAAAGGGTTAATCAATTGTACGTTAAAACCTGTTAACTGTATATAATAGGCCTGGCCTACCCACCTAACAAGAGACGTTGGCCCAATACTGGTTCAATGCTGTACCACCGTCCACAACGCAGGCCCAACATTAGGCCAGAATCGGGACAACCACTGTCTTCTGAGATATCTGCTGTCACGCACTATTATTGTAGACCATGGCATATTGGAAACCAATAAACAAGTTTTTTTTATAGCGTGTATTTTTGTATACTAGGTATGATATGAACTTTCTAACGTTCTTTTTTATTACAATGCCATATTGATATATATTTTTGCTGGACTGGAATATTCAATAACTTGTCGGCTGCGTGTTTTGTGCTGTGCAGAACACTAGTAAAGCAAACGTCAATACACATTTTGTACCCACTGACAATACAGTGCGGGGGAGGAGGGTCCACCTACCGTCCAATCAGCTGTCGCCATTCCAGGGCATGTTGACATTTTTTTCTGCCAACGGGGATTTCCCAAAGGGAATTCCGTGGCCCGGTAATGTGTATAAGCAGTAGGTGCGCGTTGCGCAGTCTCACTGGGTCGATTAAATGCCACACACGCATGCGTTCACAAACGGCACTCCCGCACCAGATGATTGCCAATGGCCGCAGCGAAGAGACACTGCTCCGGCAGGCTGGCCCTTCTAGGGTCAGAAAATGCCGCTAAATATACGAAAAAAGGCCCTAGTTGTCTCGGACTACATAGACCAGAGTCTCTTCTGGATATTTGTGCAAAAATTGTGGCGGAAAACATTCCCTTCCAACAAGTGGAGGAGCGTTTTGATCGGATACCCGAACCTGTCCAAAGTCGAATCGTGTACTGGTCATTCCCTCGTAATGAACGGGATATACAAATGTATTCGTCATTTGCTGTGTGCTCAAAGGATAACACTGAAACTAAAAAACTGCCATTTTATCAAGGAATCAAGTTACTTGATGCAGGTTCCGTTGAAAACGTTCTTCAGATAGGTAAGAAAGAATACAATCGATTTTGCTGAAGCGCGCACCGCACTCTCAGTCGCATTGACAGCGAGTCCACACTGTCGGTCACTGACCACGCACTGTATTGACTTACTGAGCTACAAACTACATGTACAAATTGAATCACTCCATGTACATTCATGTGATGACATCTACATTAACAATTATCATAAATTTTAGTAGAATTCACGCTGTTAGCAGTAGCCCTTTGCTTTAACAGTGGTTAGCAATAACACGGTTAGTGACCAACGTTATACTTATACATGTTATAGTATAACCATTGTTTACAAAATGAAAACCGTCCTCAGAAAAGGCAGTGACTGCTTGTGCCACCCTGCTTGTAATACCAATAGTGGCAATACCAGTGTTTACCAGTGTTTTTACTGTCTAATAATCCTTATCTATATTTGATAATTATGTATATTACAATGTTCACGATATTGCCTATAATGAGACGTTACTGTAAAATAATAGTTGTTTATAGTACACCTGAACATTTAAATTATAATACACCCAGGCCTATATCATATGTAAGGGGGGGGGGGGGGAGGTTATGATATCTATTGGCCTATTATATATGATATCATTATATAAATGATCATTCATGTAGTTCTATAATACTATTCAATTATTTATTGAGAATAACCATAACAATGATATAATATTGGTTAACAATGACAATTGTTAACCATAATAAAATGTAATAAATAAAATAACAATGGTCAACCATATAACAATTAGGCCTAGGCTATCTGATATTTGACAAACATATAATCAATTAACAATGTGACAAAATATGATCCCTTCTCAACTTTATCAGTGTTTAGTATTCCGGTGGTGTGCATGTAAATATAAAAGGATTAAATAGCTGACTTGTCAAGTCATATTGTTGACTAGGCTTTAAATCATTTGTGTATGCTTCCTCAGTACCGTAGGCCAATATATAAATGTTGCACTATTACGGGTATTTAGTGTTGTAGCAATTTTCCAAAGTTGGCCAACCGTCTGCTATGCAGCATAGCAGACGGTTGGCCAACTTTGGAAAATCGTTGAGTGGTCCGGATCGTCTGTGTTTGAGGGATAGGGGCCTACAACCTACATCTGCGTTGAAGGTTCTTTTCGGTCTCTTTTTCTGTCAGGTTGTCGTCTCACCGGTGCTTCATCCGGTACCGGGCTAACTTCCATTTGAGTAACGTTAGGCCTATTGTGACTCATTGATGATTGTGCGTAACATTGTAGGTGGATGTGTCATTGCACTATTCACGAATCTCCGCTATAAAATCTCATTCTAAACAGTATATCTTAGCCCACGTAAGACCAGAGAATTAGAACATCGATCTATGGTAAGACTAACACTTATTGTCACAAAATAAATTTCCTATAATTTTGAGTTCAGTTCATGAATAGACCTAGAGTCTACTAAATAATATTTTTTGTTAATTACTATATATTTTGACCTTTAATATTGGACATAGGACATTTCGTTTAGATTTAACGTTAATCGTATTTCAAACACATCAACCGAGGACATGCAGGAAACGTCGTTGGCAAATTTCAGAGATTGTCTTCCGGCCGATCAGGCCATGGAGTGTCAAGTTTTCTCTTCTCCAGGGCTGCCATATTGGTGGGAAGAGAGGGGAGGGGGCACTGCAGGGGAGGGATGCCAATACGTTACCGTAGTACGTACACATCTATCTATAGTCAAGGCCGTATTGCAGGTTGTCTGTATGCCCGCAAATCATACCAACAATACAGACTGTTTGCTCGCCGACACCTCAATAGATGGGGATTAGCACCATACAGGATAGACGTAGGCCTAACGTTTGCCACCAGATATTTGTGGCAGATAATATGTGGACAATAGCTTGGGCCCATAACCGGGTAGACATAGCTAAAACATAGACCGTAAATGTGGAATGATACTGGAGTCCATTCGAATGGGACCACTGGCACTGGTGGTGCGCCCTGGTACACAAATGGTTAAAGACACAGCAGGGACTGGGTCAAGGTTCAGTGGCATTGAGCTGTGCGGGGCTTTGACAGCTGGCATGCCTGCTGTACACCATTATTATGTACTGTAGACAGAGTGAACTAGTATTGACAGGCTGGTGTGTATTGTAGGTGCTACATGTAGAACAGCCAGTGGTTGTATGTGACTGCTGCTGCTGAATGGCCCATGGGCAGCATGTTCATGTAGTTTGTGGGGCGGCCGTGCAGCATTATCAATCGTGGCTTCAGCGACAGCCGTCATTAGGCCTGGGGGAAGCCGAAATGTCATCCATTTGCTCATGTTCAGATGGTGAAGGTTATTCTGTGGATGACAGGCCTTCACTTTGGTCACTCGCTGGTTAATGTTATAATATACTATATAGGCCTACTAGCAAGCCAATGTCAATGACACTAAGTGACCCCAGGTTTGGGTCATGTAGGCCTACAGCACTCCGCCAGCCTTGAACTCTAGTCACAACCCCGGTCGCAATTTCTATTATTACTATAGCTGCTATAGGGCCTATATTGCCGTGTCGTCCTCTCCGAGGCCGTGGATGGATGTAGACCTATACATTTGCTTTACCCGAAGAATCCAACATGGCGGTGACTGAGCGCGATCCCGACCCCAGGCCAAGGTCCGAAAAATGTCCATAACTTTTTAATGACTGTGCGACCTCTTGAGCTGAGCATGCGGGCATGGAACTGAAATGTTACTGATTCTAAAAATATTATTTTTGACCTGATTACTCCCCGATATTATCCGATATGACAGTCCAAAGACATGTCCCACGATTTTGTACGCGGTCAATCAGTGGCTGAAACCTGTTTAAGCCACTGGGGCTAGGGCCTATAGGCCTAACCCTTTAACGTTAACGGGTGAAATTTTGTATTGCTGATAATCTTTCTAATTGACAGTTTCCATGCACCAAAAGCTGGCATTGCTGAGGATATTAGGCTACGGCGTCACATGAATGCAAAATTCCTCCACGTTCTACCAAGGAGTTTATAGGCCTAATTTAGTTGGAACCTCCTTTACTTGGTTCTACGCAGGGGCGTATCCAGGGGGGTTTAAACACCCCTCGAAAAAATCTTAGGCCCTATGTCTTATTTAGGGGTTTCCATATGAGCTGGTGACACACTGAGGGACAGACAGTGTCCAATATGCCCCTATGCCTTAGATTGCAAAAGAAAGCCTTTGAAAATAAAAGAGTCCCCGGGAACGAGCTTCGCGAACCCCCCCCCCCCCCCTACCCCTACTGTGAAATGTTCCTTTTTGAAGCTTCAAACCCCCGTCAGTGAAAAACTAAATCGGCCCCTGATACGGTGGAATATTGACGTCGGCCTACCGTTAACTTAAAAGTTAGCTTGTGCACCTTCTGTAGACTTGTCATGCAGATAATATTCCTAACATGGTGACCATGATGCGTGATACTCTTTCTAACATGGTGTCCTGCTCTCTGATAATGAACCGTCAACAAGCGCATATAAATATGACGACCAGTAATTCACAGTTTTCGCATATTTAACTAGGCTAAAAGTATTCTATTGTTTGCTTAGATATAGACTATTCTATGAGGGATTTAGTAAATAGATCTGGTGTGATCTGGTGTGTACATTGTACCTAAAGTCAAGTAAATGGCTGCTCACGAAATATTGCATAAAAATTGACACTTTTGTTGAATTTATTTCAACAACGAGAAATCTACCGCGTCAATTTTTTTTCTAAAAAATTATTGTCCATAAAATGAAATGAAGTGAATCGGGCTTCAGGCCACTGTTGTGCAGATACAGGCTAAATTGGGCCGGTGTAGCCTCCTGAGGATGGTGAGATGAGTGATATGACACTGCCCTCCAGACACAGAAATTCAAACCCTTGAGTTCTGAGGCCGAGCACGCTACCTCACATTTCTGTTTCTTTCAAACCACCGAGACCGGGAAACGAACCCCGAACTCTAGCGTGAAAGGCAGCGGTGCTAATCACTACCCTAGGGCCCCCGCCCTCTCCATGAAATAGTATCCTCAAAATCTACGATATCCAACGAAGTGGCCTATATTGAGAATGTGTCCTGCTTTCTAAATTGCTCTTATTTTTCTTCAAAAGTAGGGCATCCCTACACTGAAATTGTTGGGAAGCAGGACACTTTTTCAAAAAACTTTGTTGAATATCGTAGAGTTGGATGCCAATATTTTAGAATGTGAAATAATGGTTTGATTTAATTATTGAATAGACCATGACATGTAGACTAATAGTAACCCCTAATGTGTTTTCATTTTTTTTTTTGATGCGGTGGTACAGGGGTATCCAAAAAAAGAATTGACGTGGCAAAAGTGAAGTAGCCAGTAGCAAAATATATGAACGGCAAAATTGCCGATAGTGATAGTCTTAGATGCACCCTTTAAGGCATTAAATTCGCAAAATTAGGTATTAAATTCGTGAAAAATGCGACAGTAAAAAATGCAGCCACCCCTGCCGTAGGTTTATCCATGATGAGATAAAATCAACTGAAGTGTCTTTTTTCATACCGATATTTCGTGAGCAGACATGTGATCTATATGACTTTAGGTACAAACTAAATGGATCTCAATTCGTAGTCTACATTTGTTTTCAAGGTAGTGCAGCAGTTATTCATAGAAGACGTGAACGAAAGATAGAGCACTTAGAATTTAACTAAATATGCGAAATTACTGATCGTCATCTGCGTTTGATGACGGCTCATTCTGAAAGCAGGACACCATGTTGGAAAGCGTACATGTATCACGCATGACACCATGTAAAGAAGTGTATCTGCATGACAAGTCTACAGAGGGTGTTGTGTTTATTTTTAAAATAAGGCATACGTACCTTATTATTGTTGATAATGTAGTTCGTAAACTGAAGGGGTTTTATCCCAAAGCCATATATTCTTTGTTGATGTAACAAAGCTGGAAATACACTTCTAGATAAGTATATATTAGGACGACTAACATTCACTTTCATTATTACTACTTACAATTTTAATGAAAATCCAGTAGGCTAACATAACTGCAGAAAAACAACTTTTTATAGTAAAAATCTAAGTTATCTAACTTTTCTAATAAAGTTGTCTGCAATTTGATTCTGGGAAGACATGTGGTAACTTTTTTAATAAAGTCATCTGCAATTTGATTCTGGTAAAGGCAGCTAAGGATCGCAGAAAAAAGGTTTCCTAGAAGCTGAAAACAACAGGCGTTATCAGCGTGGTTTCCCAGTTCCCCCGTCCTCCCCTACATGTAGCCTCTAGAGATAGCCTGCTTAAATATGATAATTCCATTCAGGAATTAGTTTTATCTGATAGTCTTAGCTGTCTGACTTTATGTATTTTTTATTTATTTTCAATTTTGTCTTCAATTTCTGTTTTTTTTCAACTTTACTCCAATACAGCATCATTCACCATAAATCTTAAAATTATTTTTTTCAAAATATACTAGATCAGCACCACTTACAATAAATAAATCTGTCCTGTGCATATGCCTGTAAATCCATATAGAAGATTTGTAAAAGATGGACGATGATAGGTGACTACTAAAAAAATCTGGCAAATCAGTCAGCTAGAAATGTCGCCATATTTGAAAGGGAGCGTCATTTTAATATGTAATATGTTTAACACACCTTTTTTTAATCATACTGTATAAATTACAGACTTGTGGTATCGTGAGAGTGTTTTATCTAGCTTCAAACATTATGACATTATATCTTCAGGTGTAATATTGAATCCAAAATGTTTACGCGAATGTATCTAGGTTTAAGTGAACAAGTGGCCTGTGCTACATAACATGGCAACACCCGCAAGAAAACTTTTCATATAAATTATTAAAATAATTCATGTTATGATGGCAATTATTACACAGGCAGCACTGAGAATACAAGACGAGGTCACACACAGTGACTCGACTTTGGCATATATCTATTTTCGCCAATTCCTGACATTCTGTCAAGTGTCGCAGGGCAGGTCCCTGGTCATTGATTCTGAGCACTATACATGATAGGCCTTCCTATCTTAACGGATTGATGACCAGGCGTCACAGATTAGCATGTACGTCATCAGGGGTGGTCATGTACATGTACATTGAAACAGCATATATGTACATATATTAAGAATAAATAGCATCATGTTCGTGCACACATGACATAAAGGGTTGTAATGCCATGACTAATCGGACTTGGCGGAAATATCGCATCATGGTTCAATTATTTATATCTATTGCTTTTATTTTACGAGAATATAATTATCACTATTCAGCCTATAATGCTAACGCTATAGCCCTTCTAGTAGGCCTACCTAGTTATTCACCATGTAGGCTTTCAAAGTGTTCTATGTATAGGCCTACATGTACATGAAGAGAGTGACGCGACTCAATGGTCAGAGCTTGGCGCTTGTAACTGATGTCTGCTCTGCGGGTTCAACCACCCATTTATACAGGTGTTCAGAGAAATATCATGTTGGGGCGGCACTTCACAGTCACATGCTTCACTCCACTCAGGTGTGAATTAGTAGACCTACCCGGCCGGTAGGACGGGTGTGACATGTGTACGATAAAGACTCCTGCCAATCGTAACTAGGTTGTAACTAGTCGGCTAAAACGTCTTCGGAATCAGACCTAAACTGTTTACATGGCCAACATATCTGATAACAGCAGCGACGTATGCCTTAGTTCTAAAGCTAGGAATCAACATATTTATATACGTGATGCGTAATGTGTGATGCGTTTTCACAGAAATAACTGATGAGAAAAAGATTGAATTCACATGCTTGATGCGTAGGCTAGTCCTAGGCCTACTCGTCAACACGCATCACCTCATGACGTCACCCCCCCCCCCCCCCGCAGCATCTATGTGCAAACTACGCGGTCGCACACTCCTCTATCTTTGTTATTTTGTAATGTGTTACCATGGTTACGTTATAGGTTACATTTTTGAAGTTCTGTACCACCCTTGGCATTCACATGTGGCCCGAACACACCTTTATTACAAAAGTCTGGTGACGCGCCTGGCTCATCTTGTACATGTTGTATGGATAATTATATCGCCGTGTTTCTCTGAAGAGCAGGACTGTAATAACTTTAATGAACATGATCGATAGGCTACTACTTATTTAGAAAAAATATGTCAGCTCTAATATATATGATAATAAATTATTAACAACTAAAGAGCTTTCAGGTGTGTGAAGGAGCACGCAGCGGGAAATTAACGTCTATAGACTGGTTTCAATCTTAGCTCGAAGTGGCCGCCATTGATTAACGTGATCGCCTAGTCATGGTACATTCTAAACAATATAGGTTCATTAGACATGTTAGAAGGAACCCCTCAGTACAATTACCATGTAACTCCAGGAGAACCCTTGCAGGGTTCTCCTGGGGTTGCATGGTAATATTACTAAAAGGTTCTTTTTGAAGAACCTATATTGTTTAGAGTGTAGTCACACTGAGAAGAGGACACATGCATGACGAGGCAGTCAAGCGCTCTACCAAAGAGCCACGTCCCCTTCTGTAGCTTTCAGGTATCACGTGCAGCTGGGTACCCGGTAGTATATTTTCACGTAGGCCCACATGTCACATTGTGGAGTCTGTTATTACATAGCACACATTTACATACTAAGTATCACGCGTATGTGAATTCCAAGCTTTATAAGGCCTTTAGTTATACCATCATGTTACTGCCTGCTATTTTTAAAGTAAATTGGCTAGTTGAAGTATAGGCCTAGGTAGGCCCATATTAATACATGTATGTTCCATACACATGATACATGTGTCAACTAAAAATTTACTGCACAATACATTAACATGAATAATACTTGGAGAGAAACACGCGCTGTTCTATCTTTTTAAGGTATACAATTTCGGGAACGGTTCAAGTCGTTGTTGTATGCAGCACATGCTATAAATATGTAACCAGCTCTCGCAGTGACAAGGCGTACCAGGGACTGTGGTCTGCGTAAACACACAGCCACCACAAAGTGGCACAAGGTCCTACACTTATTATTGTGCCTATCCGGTTCTTGTTATTCATCCCGGGATTATATAGCAAATAAATGGCTGTATAGCACTAGAACCTATCCTGAAAGTTATATAGTAAAGACGAGTCTTGAGAGAATAATGTGGTTTAATATGAGTGTGTACATGGTGTAGGCAGTGGGGTTTATGTGGTCAACATTAAACGTTGTTCTGATAACTATAGGAAACTGTGAAAACTTCTTTTATTTGATATGATACTAACGTTACAGGTTAACCCACGTATCTCCATAAACATGGTAAATAGTAATAATTCTCTTACGACAATTAATGTTTTTTTATTGTGACCATTTATCATCTTCATCACTGTTCATATTTGTTTTAAACAAATGAAATATGAAAATGGGAAATGTTATACTTTTCAAATGAAATGAATCGGGCTTTAGGCCACCTTTGTGCACATATAGGCTAAACTGGGCCAGGAGAACCTCCTGAGGATGATGATTGAGATGACACTGTCCTTCAGACATGGGATTCGAAACTCAAGCCCCGGCGGTCTGAGGCCGAGCACGCTACCTCGCGGTCACGGAGGCTCCCCACAATACTGACTTTCACACGTGGATGGGGAAGAAACATTTTTTGTTTCTTTCAAACCGCCGAGACCGGAAACCGAACTCTGGCGTTTTCTCTATCCCGGATATATTCGGGTGTGGAGTTGGACAGACAGATTCCTATTCCGAATATATTCAGGTGTGGAGTGGGAAGGGTTAATTTATTGTACTGGTGAAACTGTATATATATTCTATTGCTGAAATTCGATATTATCCGAGTGCCAAGGCTCTTTCAAAACATCGCCCCCTTGAGTATCAACTGGTTTGCCCGTGATGTATCTTTTACAAAAGACCGTACTTTAAATTTAATGTCTTCACCAGCGTCTTATCGATACATAATTAGGCCTATACCGTCCATATGTTTTTTTCTCAAAACATGGGCACGTTATATTTACTAATAGAATGCGGCTTCAGTTATATTTTACAGTCATAATAACGGATCATCTGCATCACAACCATTAGTCACACCTATTCTACAAAGTAATGTTTACTTTACTCATGGCTAAATCATTGGTATTTTTTTGGCTATCTAGTAGGAAATATATCATCCAATTTAGATACGTTGATGTTGGAGAGCATTCGACGCAAGATTAATATGCAATGAAGGCAGCGCATGGTCCCAAGCAGTGCAATATTTTGGCATTGATTTGAAACCCGTGTTATACCAGGGGCGGATCTAGCTTTTCAGTAAGGGGGGGGGGGGGGTGTTTAAAATTTGATAAAAAAAATATTTTACTGTAAAGGGGTCGAGTGGCCCGCCCCCGGGAAATTTTTTTTCCAAAGGTTTTCTCATGCAATCTAAGGCATATTGGGCACTGTTTCTCACTCAGTATATCACCAAATCATAAGGAAACCCCTAAATGGGGTGATGATTTTTTTCTGAGGGGGGGGGGAGGGGTTTAAACTCCCCAAACCCCCCCCCCCCTCCCTTAGATCCGCCACTGTATACTAATCTGACCAGCTTCATATCAATACTGTTTGGGTAGAGAGGGGTCCCAAATCAATGCCGAAATATTGCATATTTATAAATATATCGAGCATACTGGTCCTTGGTTTTGTTGAATATATAAGTACTTTGTACTGACTAGTAATGTTTAAATGAGTGATGTTTATTTGATTCAGCTAGTCAGTCAGCCAGTCAGTCAGTGAGTGAGTGACCACTTCATAAATTCTTCCGCGCTATGGAGGAGCACTGTAATCAGTTAATAATTAAATTCAGTAAACGTTATTATACATGTACAACATGTAGGCCTACAAATAATTGTTTTAAGGGCATGGTTGTCGTCTTATTCGGATAGCTGGTCATGAAATTGAAAAATTAATATGACTAGACACAGAATACATTTTATTCAGAATCAGGTAGCGACGGCTTTGTCGAAATATGTATGCATCAAAAATATTGATTTTATTCAATATTAATTATACATAAATAATTCAATATTACTTGTTAGACTAACGATTCTCACTACACTATTTTTATAAACTCAGATAGAGACTTGGCGCAATGGTTAGAGGGTGGCGCTTTGCCATTGCCGCTACCTACGGCTACCAATCCAGCTTGGTGCAGGTTTTCGGAGAAGTAAGATACTTGTCCATCCCCTCTCTCAGCGTTGGGACATTGTTTCAAAGTTTCTGTCCTTGTGCAATGCTTTCTATCCTCACATGCTTCACTTGTTTCGTGGATGTGTAGATGAGTACATGCTAGGACAGAGATATGCGAAATGGCAGCAGGACTACATTATGCTCCCTATGGAGTTGAAATGGCACACGAATTAGCAGGCCCAGTGACCAGGGGAGTAAATGTAAAAAAGTCGGATGATAGATCTTCAGACTTTATATCAGACATAATAAACCTGACATGATAAACCTGCACCTTCACATTTTAATTGAACCAATACTTACCATAATTAATGAAAAAATATGCCTCCGCGTCTGGTGGCTGGATGCATTATGGTTTCGGTTTGTCCATCCGTGCGTCGGCCCGTCCGTCCTGGAACTCTTGCGTTCAACATCATTGAAAAGCGTCAAATCTAGCCTGGTGATATTCACCACGTTTATGCACCAGATGAATCTCTAGATCAAGTTCTAAGATGGGTGACCATGGCCTATTTTTTTCGAGACCATAAGCCTCTAAATGCCAAAAAACCTTGCGCATGACATTACTTCAAAACCGTCGAAGCTAGCCTGGTGATGGTAACCACGATTATACCAAATTGTATATGTCAAGTTCTAAGGTTATGTGCCAGATGGGTCTCTAGGTCAAGTTCTAAGATGGGTTACCTTGGCCTATTTTTCAAGGTCACAGGTCGCGAAAATACAAAACCACCTTGCGCCCAACTTAACTTGAACATGTTGAACTTGATTTAACGTATTTATCCCTCAATCAATGCCATTTGATTTTCTGATACGGAGGCATACACATCGACGACGACAAGCTCTAGTTGACCTTATATTGTTTTCCTAGTCTCTCTAGTATATTTGGCTTCTTGTATACTGACAATGTAACACCCGGAATGTTGTGATGGGGGTGTGTGATATAGACCAATTCCTGTGAGCAAATATGTTGTATCTGGTACTCAATACACGTGACCAATGACCTGATTACCATCTAACAATTTCAAAATAGCGGTTTAGTACATGTATCTATTTTTATTCTGCTGAATTTTGCGTTATTTACATTAACATATATATCGAAACAATAGCCGTGATAGCTGGACCGTGACTATCAGAATATGATTTATAAAGCAAACTGTAAGGTCTCCCGCAAGGATGATGACAGGTCCATGAAAATTGAGCAAAAAAAAATGGTAGACTGGAGCCTTTTTTCACTTGGGTTTTGTTCATTATCTTGCAACCCTTGCAGGTTAGCTAGAGCATTGCTATAAAATAATATACTGTTGTTATACGAGGATAACCCATGACAAATTTCACAGATGTAAAATTCAATTGGCTCACCATGACATAATGTGGATAATTTTAAATCTAAATAGGCCGGCTGGTCCCGGTGCCAGGCAACAACGGAGTATTTCTTTTCTGTCTTGGCATTCATTTATTATCGGAAAAACCACATACGCGTGATGCGTGAAGCGTGATGAGTGTTCACCAAAATCATTGAAAATAGAAAGAGGGATTCCACATGCACGTGATGCGTATTCGTTTTCGGCTCGCGTATTCACCGCTCATGACAGTCATTTTATGGATTCTCTCGGGTACCCCCAAGATCCTTGCATTCGTATATTACATAGTCTTTTTTTGGACACTTTTTGGTGGGAAGTTGGTTAATCTGGTTGAGGAACACCCAGCACACTTAATTAAAAGAATATAAAGACAGCATCCGAGATGGAAACATTTAGGACAGTATAGCAGAAGCTATGGATGTGGGAACGTGTGTATTTAGGTAAGTAAGGTGCCATGTGACCCGTGTCCCTGTGTGTAAAAATACCACAGGATATCCGCACTGGGTGGCTCCTTCACAAAAAGAGCTTTAACGCATCACGCATCACATTTTGACGTACATGTGGAGTTGTGCAATACGCATCACGCTTCACGCATCACGCGTATGTGGAGTCGTAGCTTTAGCAGCTGATAAGCCATGTTCTATTCGTCTCCGTGTGCAGATACCAGGCTACCGACGCTATTTTCAGGAGCCCCCTTAACATGCATAATGAAAATTGATTTTAACCAGATCCCGCTAATACGCTCTCTGTACCATGTTGTCTCAAACTAAATTAATCAAACTAATTATATGGTAATTAATGTTCCTTGCAATTAATGAATCACTGAATACACTTCATGTTTGCGATAACCAGTTACCACTAGTAAATAATGATAAAAATTAAATAATTAACAAGTCGATTTAGTATCACATGTAGCTACAGTAACGGAATGGTCAACCAAAAATTGTATATAAGCAGGCCTGTATTTATGCAGAAGTTATGGACACAAAATGTCTACTGGAGCTATGGACACAAATATTTGTATGCGTGGATATGAATATCTGTACAAATCAAATATATTTAGCATGACCACTTTTATAAAACTAGGGGTAAGGTAGTTTGACAATAACTTATTTTTTGCTGAGCTAATCTTGCTCTATGGAGGCGGATGCGGCGGCAGACCTGATAGTCAGCCTTCACCTTGACCCTGAGGCTTTGTCATGACGGCCTTGATGTACGAGGCATCGGGCCCGCTGGTGCGGCGCCTCACCAATAGTGCCCAGTCAGGACGAGTGATGGTTCCTGTACAGAAGCAGCCATCGACTGCACACCCGGCCAGAGCACGCAACGGTCAAGTCAGGCCAGTCGTAAATCGCTTGGCGGTGTAGACCGGGGGTGCAGTGTCCAGCATTATTCACAGGGTAATATTGGCGTAGCTAAAAGAAAGCCAATTACGGTCGGTAACATCCATCACAACAGCGTACACTCTAGCTCAAACACAAGGCGTTGTCTAGATGTTATTTCAATGCTGGGTCACCATATATTGTTTCCCTTGGGCTGTTTCAGACCGAGAATATAGCGGGTCCTTCTTGCTCTGACATGCCCTATGCCTTCTCTTCCATGCCTTCTCAAAAGCTGTCTTGTTTTCTAATGTTCAAACATTTTGTTGTTCGGCCTTGAGCTGTGTATATAACCATTCACATCGTACAGTTGATTATTAATTATTATTTGAAGTGATTTCAATTTGTATTATACGACGCGTACGATAAAATTGGCGGTTTATGCTAATTAATGTGGTAAGTTTCATTCTTGATCAACCATCTGTGAAATAGGTTAGATTTGCTAGTTTGTCGTTGTAAACCTGTGTTTGCACTATACTCCATTTTATGTCTCTCACAGCCATCAATCTCTAAAATCTCCTTAAGAAATAAGACAACAAAGCATAGCCTGCTAGTTAAGTCCACCCACTGAGACTCGCCAACTGTTCTAAATTTACCTAGCATCATTTACGAGCAGATCGCAAACATTTCCAAGATCTATGTAAATGTTGAGCTGTCATTTGTCCCAAAAGATACCGCATCAACTTTACTGTCAGACCCCTTGGTTTCGTTCAAGCATACCAGGGCATTATATTTTTTATTTTATCGCAGAATGTGACGTAAAAATATGACGCGCAGAATTTGACGCGTGAAATATGACGTAAAAATCTAGTTCTGAGCTATTCACTCATAGGCATACTAGTAACTATGCTATATACTGTACTGTTCACACACTAATCTAATGAATAATTACACTGTAAACCCTATCCCCTACTAGCACAGCACAAGGCGAATGAGCTACCATAACAAATATCGCAAAAAATGTATGTTGAACCAGCACAGGCTAGCCCGCGGCGAATGGCGCTGTGTTGACTTTTTTGTCACACAATTTTGTTTGGTTCAAACTTCAAACGGCTTGAAAGAGTATGCTTCTCTGTCGTGTTAGATTTGAATTAGATTGGATAAAATGTATTCATCCATATAAATCAAATTAGATTAAGTCAATGTACCTTTAATTAAACTTATGTCTCGTGCCATAGCAATATAATAGTGATATTGTAACTGCATAAATTAAGCCATCACAACTTTGACCATTTTGAGCCCAGCTGGATTGTGAAAAGTTAACTGGGCCTAATTCAATTTGATCAAGGCAGCTCGATAAAATAGGCAACAACAATGCATAAATATTGTGTAACACGATGTTGAGAAAATTATCTTTTTGTCACTGAATTTGGTTTGGTTCCAACAGCTTAAACAAACACGCTTACCTGGCTTGTTAGTTTGAGCTTGAATAGAACATTCAAAATTTAGGTTAAATTCGCATGAAATTCTTTATCTTTTTAAATACACATACGTTAAGTCAACGTATCTTTTATTGAACGTCTCAGGACAATGCAATATAATATTGTTATTGTAGCTGCATAAATTGCTTTCACAACTTTAGCCATATTGAGCATAGCTGGCCTATTTGAACAAGATTGTTAAAAGCTAACTGGTCATAATCCAATTTAATCGAGGCAGCTCGATAAAATAGGCAACGACAAAGCATATTTTATATTGTGTGACACGATATTAAGAAAATGACGGTTGTCACTTAATTTTGTTTAAGCAACACTCTCTTCTGACGTGTTAGATTGAGCTATCATAGAATATTACCAATTTGTATTAAATTGGATAAAGGTTTTTTGACTAATTAAGTGATTTATCAGCAAATTAAGACTTTGTGAGTTACACAGAATATATAATATCCTGAAATAAAATCGTTTTCAGTTCTCTGTTCATTTTTGTGTGAATCTGTGAGGGGTAAAGATCTTTTTCTTAAATAACAAAATGTCATGTGCTGAAACTTTTTTTTATTGCTGTCTTTAAGAAATAACCTTCTAGAAAAAATAGAATCTTAAATCAAGATAACATATATCTATATATTAAAGGTCAAAGACTTGACTTGAATTGAAGCAGAACATTTAACCTATTGGCTCGAACCCAGGTCTGCAAGCAGCTGGTCACTGTCCACTGCTGTGATCTGGAGAGTAACGTTGGGCCAATGCATTACCAATGTGACCAGACTATCGCTTTTGAGATGCTCTTCCTACAGTCTAATAGATGACAGGTCACACAGATGGTTGTGTTGTCCAAATGGTTGGCTGGCATTTTCAATGCCGCGCCAACGTTGGCGGACCGTAAGCTCAATACGGTCCTTGCAACAAGAAAAACAATTGACGCTATAGCCTACTTTGCTTAAGCTACTAAAACTTAAATATATGGAGCCAATAAGTAGTTTGTTTCGCCCACTACAAAATAATTCGTTCTGACCCTTGCAACACGAAAAAACATGTCGCTGCAGCCCGCCTTGTTTGTGTCATTATGACTTGAATAAATAGATCTGGAGCAAAGCTTTATAATCTGTATGCTATGACCTAACGTTTCCACATTTATAGAACATAAATAATTTACATGACAATGACCTATTTGTATAGCTGATGAGAGCAGTGAAATATTTTGTTTAGGTAGCTAGTTTTAATTGTTCGATGACGTCGTTTTGGAAATGACCTAAACTAGTTACGTATGACTATGACCAAGGATATAACCTCCTTGCTATGACGAAAATTGAGTTGCTCACAATAACTAATTCTCGTTGTGTTATTCTAAAATAATTTATTAGTTTCAGTTTGATATGCTCAAATGTAATGACTTCGACCTAAGTAAAGTAGCATATGATAAACCAAGTGATCCCCTCTGGCATAAAGCAATTTATTCTGATGATTTCAAATTAACAACTCACTCCGAGTTGGCATATTAAAACTGTGTTCTAAGCTACGGCACGAAGCCAGAGTATCCCAATATTAACGAGCTGAAAAAATGATAACAGTTGTGCCAGGTCACATCATTAAATTGCCTCAAAAAATTTGAGCTAGTACCGTAGCTGAATAGGGTGTACAGTGTACTATAGGGCCAAGGTCAATGTGTGCTACATAATATTGGTAATATTGTTTCATTTACGCGTGAATTTGTCATTGTATTTAAAGGGTAGTGCCTAATTGAGAACCATCGGGATTATAAAGCTTAATGTACGTGCAATTCCAACCGCACGTACAATCACGCCCAATAAATTTTGAAAAGCATGCTTAAATTCTGATCGATCCTATATACTTATATATATAATGTTTGTTTTTCTTGCCGTCTACATTTGTATTGTTATGTTTGTTTCAGGCTTCCATTTAAGTGGTACTGTTCGTGAACCGGCAAATCCTCTATACTCAGAACCTGAGAAGCTATTTCGGGTTTCAATTAGTTTCGACAGGTAAGACTTCGATTATATCTGAACTGCATTAATCGTGAACAGATGTGGTAGTTAGCCATGGCGTCTCCTTGGAATTAAAAGGTGCAAAGTGGCAGTTTAGCGCCATTAGCCCCCAAGACCATGTATACATACATGTGCGTTCGCATGTTTTTTGTGTTTATCGTGTGTATGTATACACAGATGTATCATTTTTATGTCAACTCAATAACCCCAACTTTTTGCAGGAGTTCATTGCATCGCGTGTTTGAGTATACTTCTCCACACCAACAATTCCAATACCTGATGAATCATGCTGAAGACGTAATGAAACTCCATGCACACCGATTGCATGAATTGCTATATCTTAAAGCATAAATTACTTATAGTAGTATTGAAGGTCTATAATCGTGTACTGTTCCTCTTTTTCATTTCTTTTTTTGGTTTCTAGTTTACAAAAAACAAGCTGGATAATTCTGTGTTTCCCACGGGACCAAGTGTTGAGAAAATATATAGCGTATACATGTTGTAACATGACAATGAAAATCATTAGCCTGCAATGTTTTCACCTAGCAATCTAATACAATGAAGTATGGGGGAGGGGACTTACATGTATATAGAATTTTTTTCACCGAGTATCTATTCAAAAGGGTTTTCGGTGATGTCACTGCGTTTCTCAGAATAGTCACATGGTGCTTTGCGAACGTACTTTAACATTTCGATTGATATACTTATTTGATATCACTGTGCGGCGTTTTCCTTTCACGAGGTGTTCATGGATAATATATCATAATGCCATTGAAGGCATTTATTTCAGTACAGTGTGCACGGCTAGTTAGTGTGGCAATATAACATGTGCTTTGCACTTTGAGGCTGGCTGGTCGGGAAGGTCGTGAGGTACACAGACAAGCGATCAGAGATCGATGGAGAAAACTATACCTGCATGTATACAAGCCGGGTGCATCACCCGGTACATAATTGGTTCAAACACGTACGCAAAATTTTGGAATACTTAACCCTTTAAGCCCCCACGATGCATTAAAGCATCATTTTGCGTATCTGAAAGATGACTTGATTTCCTAAAAACTAAGGGTTTTAGAACGAAAATTTTCATGGAACTGTTTTAAAAATAACAGTATATTTTTTCATTTGCCTCCCACTTCAAATCATCTTTATCCACTCCAAGTCGAGAATTGCGTGGTTGAAGTGGTTGAAGATGACAATTGTAAACTCAGGCTTGAAAGGGTTAACCCTTTGCCTGCTAATCACGACAATAGTCGTTTTTAATCCATTTTATTAGCCTATTACTTCACTGTTATTGGGAATGCAATGACTGTTGAAACATAAAAATTTGTAAATGTTTGGCCTCAAATTAAACAAATATAAAGAATTTTCACCCACTTGTACACCCACCACTTCAAATAGGTAAAAATTTAAATAAATTAAATTAGCAAGAGATGGGGTAAGGCTTAACCATAATAGCACACTTGTGTAAACAAGTGAAATATCTCTCAAATTGATCAGACTGGTCTATGTTTTTTTTTTAATTTCACAACTCCAAGTAATTTTCAGTCGCTTGCAGTTGTGGATGGCGGTAGCGAAACACAACTTCAACATGTTCAAGCGATTAAAAATTCAAATTGAATAGATCAGTGCTCCAAGGGTTGACATATCGTCATCACTCGCCATTTTTCAAGAGAGCTGATACAGGTTTAGTCGGCGATATATATATTGTCTACTGTCAGAATATCATGTATATAAGAATTGTGGATATCAACTTGGATTAGAAGGTGTGCATGTATGAAGTATGTTCACAACTGATCGACCACAGACGAACTGGCTACCATCTAGTCCGTATATGATCGGTCAGTTACACACTAATCTGTAGCCACTGGCTCTTTGGACATGTTGGCTGGTAACGACCAGTTCAAGAAGCTTCTTGATCTGTTGAACAGCACACGAACTGTCAAGGATAGATAACTACACTAATATTAATGACAGGAACATGTGGGCCCGGGGCTTGGTTCATTTATTCGTGTATATCAACCTAAAAACTTTTAGTATGTATTGTAGACAGGGATATATCCTAACCAATCTAATAAACATGTCTGTCAAACTTTTCTCAACGGTTTCTATTGTATTTTTTCCCGTAGATTTCAAATCTGCCAGATACCATTCGAGATTTTGCATATTTAATTAGCTAATTTGCATATTTCCAAAATGGCCGCCGAAAAAAAAGTAATCGGCTATCAATACAGTTCCGGCAATCCTAGACATGTGTTTGTTGGCCCTAAGTTCGGGTTTTAAGATCCCATAATGCAATTTTGACGACAATATTAATTTTGGGGTCATTGGAAGGTCATAGGTCACGTGACCATTGAATACAATATCCAACGTTCACGTTTTAGCAAAAAGTGCACAATTTGACCTTTTTTGGATAAAATGATGATTTGAATGCCTGATAATATATATTTAATTTCAGAGAGTTACATCTTATACACAATACTATATTTATTAATACAAGATGGCCGCCATAATTCAAAATGGCCGCCAGCCGAATCCAAAATCAAGATATCTTAGTTTCTTGTTATCATATCTAAGCGATCTTAGTGGCATGATTAAGGTTTTTTGGACCAAGGAATACAATGCCAAACATCATTATACTGTCAAATGATTTTTTAGAGGTTTTTGACGTGTTTTTGATCTCTATAGTTTGATATTTTGGCAAAATTGTGTGATCCATCCATCTACGCCACCATAGTTATATTTGGATGACTTCCTCCCAGAATGAGCTTATCATCCGCACACTGTTCTGAATTCACATACTAACATGATATAAAGTTGAGCCATATAAATCACATGTGTATGACATCGACAAAATAGGTAAATAAACATAATTTACATTATAAAACGGCACTGTTATGTTGTAGAGTATGTAAAACTACTACCCAGGGGGTTAACATCATATTTTCTGGAAGACTGACAGTCTGACACGGCGTGTTGTATAAGGTTGGGCACTTGAAATGATATCTACATATATTTAGGATCACAACCTAGGTGCACAACCTTGCAAATCAACTACTGGAAATTGACAGGAGGCCAATAATGGCGGCCATTACCGAGAAACCTTAATTTCTCAATATCTCGGTCAATATTTAAGATAATTTGCTTTTAAAGTTGTCTAAACCTATCTTTTAAGGGTCAAGGATCAATATAGAGCCATCCCTGAAGTGATGTTATGTCTTCTTAACAAGATAGTACACAAAGCCATGCATTTGATAGTGTGAAATTAATGTTTTGCGCTAGATATTATTAATCTCGTTTGATAAGAAAACATTTGATGTGATAAGTTTATCGATTATAAGCTGACATAAGTATTATTCCTTTGTTGTGTTACATAACTTGTTACAATAATCACTTCAAAACATAATTGGCCTAATCTTACATGAAACAAAAATTAAGAGCGCTGAAAATAATACTGTCGAAGGAACTAGTGTTTGCAGGAAGCAACATGCACACCACTACATTGTATATCGATTATAAGATTATAGAAAGTGAGTGTGCTTAAAAAGTATATGATGCAGCTATGCTATTTAACTATAAGGATTATGTGTTCTATTGTGCAAAGCTGCATTTGCTTGGGGATCACCGACAGTCACATCAAAATTAGCAGGGCTTTCCCTTTTCTCACACTAGCAGTTCTTGTTGCAACCCTTCTTGCAGGGATGACATTTTGTGAATCATATGTGGTGGCGACGGTGGGTTTGTACATGTAGACTGAACAGGAATCAGCTTGCCATTTTCTACAACCCATCCAACGTCCTAAGGCTTGAAGATGGCTTGGCTGCATGCTTTATATGCTGTTGGAAAGCATTTTCATTGGGTGGCAACAACTTCAGCAGTGTTGACTTATTAATATTATTTAGGAACGTTTTGTCTCTGAGCGTATCTCTATCACAGACTTCTCTTGTTGAAATATGAGTTCACAAAAAGCTGCTGTGACTGGTCACCCACATATATCGTGATTTCAATGGGAGCACCATCATCAGCAAAGTCAACCAACTTTAACATGCCAGTAGAGAATGAATAGCCGATGGTATCTCGTCCGTTGATAATGTGAATAAATGACAGTGCCCTAAAGTCTGCATGACCCATTGGAGCGGCAAAATTCGTGAATGGATAGCTGTCTTGAGATGAGCGACCAATTAGCAAATATACAATGCAATGTATGTGACTGTAATTAGTACACTCTGTTTTATCCACCACCTAAGTGAAATTTAGTTGAACAAATGCAATGATCACTTTGTTCCTCTTGGTACCATGTCTGACATAGAAAAGCAAGAAAGCGAGTCTTGTTGGAAAAACTCTTGAAAACCACTTGGATCGCTCCCTGTTAGCTATTTTGCTATGTTCAGCAGAGCTTATGGTCTTGATGTGAAAGAAGTGGTGTCCAAAGCTGCCATCACTTTGAAGATCATAATTATACGAAGCTCTTGTCACCCGTGAATGACTAGACTCAGAACCAGAAACCAAAATAGTATATAAGCGAAATTGATTCGTCTGACAAGAGTAATGACATTTCTACTCTTCGGCAAATAACACACAAAAAGTAAGTGGTGGAGACATTAACATATATAACTTTATTGGTGATTATGAATGTAGCTATATGCCTCCATCATTGTTCGCAGAAAACGGAAATAGCATGATGGCTGATGATGCCATGGTGCTCACATTGAAATAACGGTAGATGTGTATGACCAGGCAAAGTAGCTTCTTGTGAACACATAATCCAACTTCGAAGGCTGTGATATAACTATATATACTCCGATTCATCAAGTTTTATAATAACAAATCACTGCTGAAATTACTGCCACCCTCTTGCTTTAGAACATCATCTAAAGCGGGCAGCATTGGCAAAAGCACTTGACAAGTCAGCTTACATCGCCAAGCTTACCTGAAAGCCTGAGGACTATGGACGGGTTGTATAAAGTGATAAACTGATCCCAGATATATCTACAAACCCACCAAGGCCACCATATATGACACACACAATGACACGTGGCTGCAAGAAGGGTTGCAACAAAAACTGCTCGAGTAAGAGAAGAAAAATCCCCTGCTATGTAGAAGACTGTCAGAGATATCTAAGCAAAGGTTGCTGCGTACAACACCTTGAGACTTTGATGACGTGAGCGTGGGGTGATAGGGCATGGTGGGTTACTGCCCGATGTTCTGTGCATGTCTATGGGGATTTACAATCAGACATGCCCAGACGATCAAAGACTTAGGTTTTGATATGCAATTTAATGCTGAAACACCGAGGCCTTTAGCACAGCTCCGCTATCCTCTGGTCGGATAGTCTTCAAGAGTCACAATATTTGAGGGTAACTGCATTCATCCCACATGAGAGACCTAATGTCAAACACTATTGCCTGTAGTTTAGGCTCTAGCACGGCCAACATCAGTGCCTGTACTGATGCGGGAGCTGCATTGGCACTACTATTGAGTGGAGGAAACAGGCTACCCAGCTGGCAATCCACCACAATATTATAGCCAGCCACGTGTAGGCTGCAGCTTCCCCAACATGCAACAGACGGGAAAGAGCCCAAATGACCCCCCCCCCCCCCAGGTGGGTGCGAAAAGTACTGCTACTAGCAATCATCCCAGTACCCCTTAGACTGACTATATTGTGAAGTGATTATAATACCAAATGCTATATCACTGCAAGGGCTAATACTTATTCTATTATCAAGTTTTTGATCAATAAACATTGGTATAAACACTGGTATACATATTTACAAGACATAACATCACTTTAGGACTGGTTTTATATTGATCTTTGACCCTGAAAATATTGGTCTAGACAATTTTAAAAGCAAATTATCTTAAATATTGACCGATATATTGACAAATTCAAGTTTTTCGGTAATGGCCGCCATTATTGGCTTCCTACCAATTTCTAATAGTCGATTTGCAAGGTTGTGCACCGAGGTTGTGATCCTAAATATATGTAGATATCATTTCAGGTGCCCAAACTTTTACAACAAGCCATGTCAGTTTTCCAGAAAATATGATGTTTACCCCTTGGGTGGTAGTTCTGGGTAGTAGTTCTACATACGCTACAAAATAACAGTGCCGTATTATAATGTAGATGATATGTCTATTTATCTCTTTTATCGCTGTCATATACATGTGATGTATATGGTTTTACTTTAGATCATGTTAGCATGTGAATTCAGAACAGTGTGCGGATGATAACCTCATTCTGAGAGGAAGTTATTCAAATATAATATAACACAATTTTGCCAAAATATCAAATTATAGAGATCAAAAAGACATTAAAAATCATTTGAAAGTATAATGATGTCTGACATTGTATTCCTTGATCCACAAATCCCCAATCTAGACACTAAGATGGCTTAAATATGATATCTAGAAGCTCAGATATCTTGATTTTAGGTTCGGCTGGCGGCCATTTTGAATTATGGTGGCCATCTTGTATTAATAAATATAGTCTTGTGTATATTATGTAACTCTCTGAAATCAAATATATAATATCAGGCATTCTAATCATCATTTTATCCCCAAAAAGTCCATTTGTGCACTTTTTGCTAAAACGTAAAGGTGGGATATTGTATTTCAATGGTCACGTGACCTATGACCTTCCAATGACCCGAAAAATAACATTGTCGTCAAAATGGCATTATGGAATCTCAAAACCCGAACTTAGGGCCAAAAAAACACATTTCTATGATTGCCGTGACTGTATTCATAGCCGATCACTTTTTTGGGCGGCCATTTTGGAAATATGCAAATTAGCTAATTAAATATGCAAAATCTCGAATGGTATCTGGCAGATTTGAAATCTACGGGAAAAAACACAATAGAAACCGTTGAGAAAAGTTTGACAGACATGTTTATTAGATTGGTTAGGATATATCCCTGTCTATTGGTATCACTCTCTAGATTTCGAAACTGAATAATTCAATTTTTATGATGCTTTGCTATAATAAATCCCCTTACACTAAGGGGATTGTAGCAAAAATATTTGACCTATATGAACTCTGTTGCAATCACCTGATCACAAAACGTAAATCTAGTTAACATAGTCCGTCTAGACGTGAGCTACCTTGCGGTTTACCACTACATCTATCCAATAGGTTTTTCATTGTCATGTTTGCTTCTATCGTTACTGAGGTATGTCAAGCTTCAATTTCAAATCAAAATCGAGCTAGCATGTCATTTCACGATAAGACCAAAATATTATAATTTTGTTTAATTCTGAAAAATAGGGTAGGTAAGTAACTAGGTAGGTCGGCATTTGTTTTCTGCTTTTACAAAAACTGGGGGTAGACTATTCTATTTTTGGTTAAGATGCCGAAATTAAGACAAGCTTTTTTTATATCTTTAGAGTCAGCGCTCTGATATAAAATCATTCGGGTTATCAAAAATAAATATTAACAGTATGTTGTAACGTTTAGACCTAATGACTGAGGACCAAGTACACATTGATATACTTTGTGTACACACGATGTGAAATGTATAATGAAAAGTACCATGTAATTTATCTGAATGTTCCTTTGGAATTTTTCAGAAAAAATTACTTGTTTGTGGTGTCCGTCTTTTCCCTTTCGCCGCCGCCACCGATCATCTCTTCACCGCCATATAACTCTTTTAAAACATCAACATACTTCTAGGTGAAATAATTGTATTGCCATGATACATTGTTCTTGTGGAATTTTCTTCATTTACTTTTGGTTGACTTTGGGTCAATATATAAGGTATAAATATGTTTGCGTACCTAGATACATTTTTGAACGGTTTGGGATACAGAACTGTCTTGTACTTTAGAAAAGATATGTACCTGAAGACACAAATCAAGTTCGAAGATGGGTGATCACCATGACGTAATTTTATGGTCAAAGTAATGGTACATGTACATGTACTGTAGCTGTTTGCCATTCTGATTTGTGTTGATGTAGTGTACATATTACTAATATATCATGCTCATGTGCAAATACGTTTATTACAGGTAGAGTTCAAAGATTAGTGATATTGGCCATTTTTTATTGTTGATGTTACGACATACATGTATCACACATGTAAGTGTACTGATATCATAGTCTTTGAGTAAATTATGTATTTCTGCTGATATGTATGATTTCTAGATAGCCTTTTTTTCACAGTCACACGCAATTTCTACATAGAAATTCGTCGTGGATTTATAAATTATGTTGTTGCCATTTATGACCTATAGCTAAAGATTTGTGCGCCTCTGAGCTCGGTCTTGTGAGGATTGTAGTGCTACTGCCCACAGAAGTTTCATTCATTGATTATTAATTGATACTGGAGGGGGCGTTGCATGCCGACACGGTATAATATTTAGAGTGTTGCAACGGTACTCTAATCATGTTAATGCTAAATATGTTTTTTATGATTTGTACTTGTGCAAATCGTGATAAGTAGTGACAGTATAACATATCTTGCACATGGTCAAGTGGTGCAGAAGTTATTTTGTACAACATAACTTCTGCACCATTCGACCTAATACTTTTACGAAAGTTGCAACATACAAGTGTGTATTCGCTCTCTTGTCCAATGACAACTCAAATAATCGTTGGAAACTGACAGTTGCATTAACACTCTCTCAACGGATTTGTTGATTGGCTTCAATGCATGTCGGACTATAACATAATAACATGATTCACTGGTGAAGGATAAATCCCGATTTAACCGTGTATAAACCAGAAAAAAACATGCGTTGGCCAGATTGTTTAGCTTGTGACAATGTTGTTGCGGGTAGTGTCAGTGACTTTGTTTGGTGACTGTCTACTGGAGAGCATCTTATTTGGAGGACGTACTGCTAAGCTGGCCAGCACACCCTGGCGACCAGTTTTCACTGCCGTTTCATCATCATTCTTTGCAATCGCAACTGTTTACGACATCGTAAAACACTTACGACGTCGTAAAGTACAAACTGGGAGCTGATTACCGACACAGCGACGAGCATCCCGAGTAGTGGTTGACCTAACCTCAAGAACCCACCAGAAACAGGACATGGAGGAACAGGGTGTATACTTCAGATGTTAGTAGATCCCTATTCTAAACAATAACATTTTTGAGCGCATTCTGTTCTGTTTCATATATTGATAAAAAATAAAATGTGTTATACGAGTATTTGACTCGAGTATACGAGCAGACATAAATACTTTGATGGCTAACTGCAGACACGATAACTAGAACCAGTAAACTGTCCAGTAGGAATGCCTTATTCCTGCAGCCCACCATATAATGCCCATAATATCATCCATACAGCTGCATTTGATAGACCTAGCCTTCCCAGGGCAATAGGTCCGAGAATTATTTGAAACATACTTTACTTAACCTGTTAACATGTTTGACAAAAAGTATCAATATTGGAGTAGGAAAAAACTGTAATTTATTGTATCTACTATAGATACATTTACCATTTATGTCATATACACTCATCTACACGCACACAATCTGCTGCTGGGATGTGTAGATCGATCATGGGATGATCCCGACACGGGGAATGTTAATTTACACTGTAGGACGAAGCGGCTGCCAGCGTCGGCTTTATGAAGCCACGATGTTTTATTTCGCCATTTTGTGTCAACCAATACGTCATTGTTCTTGATAGCACACGTCATGACAAAGCATTTTTCGAACTAATCTGCTCCGTTGCTAGTTTTATCGATGAGTCTGGGATGTTTTTATCACCAAGCTGTGCTCCATTTTTCCTTTTACTACCACTTGCCTGTTTAATTGTCAATATTTCACATGCTTTATGTTCTATTTTATATTTCCTGGTGAACATTTAGAGGTCTCCAGCCTGGAAGTTAATGTTTTATTCAGAGAATCTGTATGAGGGGTATGCGTACAAATGTTATCTCTTTGCTGCTGAAATAGAGAATGCAAAACGTTGGCACAACGTTCCGCACATGGGGCTCGTCTACATAATCTATGATTTCATGGATACGCGATTGCTAACCAGAACTCTTTGTGGGTACGTGTACCCCCCCCCCCCCCCCGATAAATTGTTTCTTCCTTGGAAGGCAATTGTCCAAAGTACAATGATCTAGCAGGGATAAACATTAGCTATACATAGATTACGTGTGCACGTGTTATAAACATAACTCGTAGCAACTAACAGTTAACTAAGTTACTGTTAGGGCCATGTTACCTCTCGAACCAACTTACCACTCATTACTGTTTTGTATGTATTCCTCTACTAGAACTATGACTTTTATTACAGTTGGAAAGTACTAGCAGATTCACACCTCCCTTGTACATTCACTGCGCACCCTCAGTTCATCTTTGTGTGTTCCAAAGCCTGTTAGGCACGCCGCGTTGGCTCATTTGGTGGATGTGGTCGTAATCCTGGCCTGGTCTAAAAGTTTGTCATCGTGGTTGTACATTATTAATGTAGTGCTTCAATTAATACAGACCAGAATATACAGTATACTGCTAATAGTATTGTGGATTAGAATAATCCCTGATGACAATAAAGAAAGTAGGGTATATTGCGGCCTTCCCTTTTATCGCGATATTGCCACAATCTGCAAAACGCAACGTACATTTGCTAATTCAATGAAAAGTCTCTTTGTCACAAGTGAGGAATGTGCGTCTGTGAAGGGTTTAAAAGAAATTTGTTTTCTTCTGGAAGTAGGCTACTTATCCTGTTTCGCCACACCACAATGAGTGCATTACTTATACAAGCTGGCCAATTGAGCCCAAAAAAGAATCAGTTTATAATGGCTGCTGCTTAGACATAAATGTTTTCTTGTAAGCGTGATTGACTCACATAGTTTTATTCCAATGTGCTGAAATTTGTCACACGTGCTCAACCTGAACTAGTATTATGAGTTTAAATATGACACCGAAGGATAATGGCTGCTGCTCTCACAATTATTGTAAGTCCGTATATCAATGCTCACCATATACAAACTCGACAGACGAGTTCCAATATTACACCTATCAGATTCAAAATGGCCGCCACTCGCATATTTGGAGTCTGGTTCCTTTTACAATTTGTTTTGGGTTTACTGATCACTCTAATGCTAATGTCGCAGGCAATGTGCCATGGTAATGTGACGACACATTTCATGGTCGTACACGATTAAAGGCAGAGCTCTCTTGTTCAAAACTGACCTGTGATATATTTCTTACATAAATGATAACGTTTCAGATAATTGCATTTCACATGATTATTGTACATATATATCATTGTATGGATAATATAGGATCCACGCCACTTGAATAATCTCATGACTTGTCAAGGGATATCTCCACGGCGCACCAAACATGGATTCTGTGGCGGCGTGCATCACATAGTTATAATACTGATATCATGTGATGCACCAACTCTATAGAATTAAACCAGCTGGTCTGGCGTTTTATGCTTAATTTGGGGTTACATCCAGTGCTGAGTGTGTCAGCAGTATCACACCATAACTCATAATGTGATTCACAACGAGAAGTCCAAACAGCTGGAGTAAATTGTTAGCGCAGCTATCATCAGAATGGTTTTAGCTGCAGGACGTATTTACCATTATGTCCTTTCACATTCATCAATTGTGAACTAGCTGGTGTGGAACATTTCAGTATTCAATAGCACTATATACTGATATAGTCGCAATTTGAACGAGCTTTTTTTGCAAAATAATTTGATCATGTCATGTCTACACCACTTTGTATATATGCACAATACATTTGATCAACACAATTGTGACAAATAAAACACGCTGTCGGATAGTATCAGTTGTTAGTATCAGAGTACTCAGCACTGTACATGCTGTACCCACTCAATTGTGGAAACATAGCTGCATCAATATTCGAAGTTTATCAATTCAATTTAGTCACAAATAATGTGAATATCATTTGGGTGAGAACTGGACCAGTATTTATATTCCCAGTCTTTGTATTTTAATTTTTTTACTGATATCAATATTGATACAATAAAGCATTTTTCTGTTTCCGCTGTCTCTACCGCCACCGCGGGCGTATCAGAAACTAAAAAGTGAACTGATCAATTTTGTTTATTTTTCAAAGATATGTCCTATGTGCCTGCACAATTTTTCCCATATATGTATATATTTCTTTGGCACCGACCCATAAACGGTCATTTTCCAAGATGGTCGCCCAAAAAGCTCTTATGAACCGTTGGTTGAATCACCTTCAAATTTGATAGGGTGGTTGGCTAAGCATCTCTGGTGATCTGAATAACTTTCGTAATGAATCCATTTACAACAAAATAGCTGACGGCAGCCATCTTGTGAAATATCTTATAATTTTGAAGTTTCTCAAAGAGTTTTTTTGTGAGGAATCCCATTCAAATGTGACTACATCTGTCTACGGTCTTGTTATTTCTTGATGTACTCATCTGAAAATATCTAACGGGGATGCTTTTATTATTTTTTGTGTCGAAAACAGCCATATCTAGTTATAAATAAAATCACATCTGTGTTTGTATAAATTATAGCAATTATCAGTGAGGTCACTGAAATCATCGTATCTTTTCTCGTTATCATGGTTAAATGTAGGCTATAATTATTAACCATGTTATCATGGTTATGCATAGTACCATAAACACATTCTCTCTTCAGCTAATACCTAGTCCATTTGTGCAAACAAATTGTTTAATTTAAACATATCGTGATATAGGCAGATGGAGAGTCGCCTGTATTTCCCGCATGTACGTGTATGTACCGCTCATTAGCTGACTAATGAACATTGATTTGACAACGCTGGCTGTATGGTTCTCCAAGGCCGTAGTTATCAGGTTAAGCCAATGTATAGCTATGTATGGTATCAGCTGTGTCCTTGTGTTTATCAATGTGCCTTTTCTCCATTACTGACATGTGTGCAGTGGGCGCCCTTGTTCCATTCATAATAAGTTAGAGCATTAGTTTCACGCAAAAATGCGCTATACAATATATAAATGTCAATGTAATGTGTACTGTACGGATATATGAATGCCTGTGACCCCGACTGTATTTATACTAGTATACACACGGTACAGCTGAGGCCTAATAAATTGTTATGTGCACGGGGGCCGTTGGTGAGACTGCGGGAGGGGAATATAAGGTACATAAGTATTGGCGTTCACCTACGCCTGGCATGTGCCGGCCGTATCATTAGACTGTTGGCAGGGGATGGGTAGAGCACCTTCTCAATGCCATCGTGCATTACTTATTGACGTACATGTAGCTGTGCGCTGTATCAGCTGGTCATCCAGGTATTGTTAACCCCTGATGCCCCGCAGGTGGCACGTCACAATACACAGCTTGAAATCCTGAGCATTTGACACTAATTACGCCCTGCAGGGTGTATCTACTTCCCACTCACTCACTTACCTAGAACATTAATTTAGGCTAACACCCGCAGCCCGAATTTTAATATGTTTATATCTATTTTAAACATTTGTTATCGTAGCATGGAATATGTAGGTCCTAGTCATTCAAATTTCAGCCTTGATGATTTGTGACAGCCCATTCAGACCAGCCGTTTTAATTGTGAATCTGTTTCTCAAGTGCAATCTATAAAAGTAATTGAATCAAGAAAATGGAATAGATACAGGGCACGATGTTACGCCTACCATATAGCTGAAAAACGACCCTGTGCCCCTGCCCAATAATGGCCCTAGCATAATAAAGCCTACATTATTTTACAAGAGATATTTGTGTACTCTGTGGCCGCTAGCTCGGGTGTCTACTCAGTGCTAAGGGCAGGTAGGCCTACATATGTACTTATTTACTGCTATGTACGTCAGCGCAGAAAAATAGGCAGAACAGAGGATATCCTGTCATTTATCATCCCATCATTGGCAAAAAAATGCAATAAATGTGCTTTCCTCGACAACTGAAACATCCTTTTGGCTCCAGTTTCCCAGACCAATCGAAAAAAAACGCATTCTGGCGTCATAGGTAATGTTCTCAAATGTCAGAATAACATGTTTAATGTCCGCTAGGATATTGTATATAGGGTCAATTATGTTGGACTATGCGTGATGAATATCAATATATCTCTTGCGGCTAAATGAAATGACCGATAACTGTGTACTTAACAGTATAGATGTATATAGGCAGGCCTTACATCCATACTACATTCATGGCACACAGTGTAGTTCACAGGCTATATGTATCGACTATTGATAATAACAACGTAATCAAAATCCTAATAAAACAGTAGTTCCTAGGAAACTGATGGATTTTTGGAATGTTATGTTGTCAGGCCTTCGGACACTTGCTTTTCACACAAATATTTTAACATGACCACTTAAATGAATTTTACAAGACGTTACTTTGTCTCATAGTAATGACCAATACCACCAACTTATCATGCTTATTGAGCGTGAGTTTAAGCAGGAATTTGATACGGCCATTTTTTGTGGGCTGCTCTAAAAAAAAATTGACGCAAACTCGTTAACATAATTCAGTTAAAAACAAACTCCTGTTTGCCTTGCAAATAAGGCTTACAACTTCCCTTATAATAAGCCATCATATGAATCAATATATCACACTATATCGATTTCGATCCAAGCAACGGTGCGATTTTTCAAATGAGCTGTGTCCACTAAACATGCTCAAGACGCCATCTTTGGTGTAAGACTTGGCATTATCAGATTATAAATTATCGTACATGTACTGTAAACGTGGAAGCTTCGTAAGGTCTCACTCAAACAATCATTATTATTGTTTCTTTTAAGCCTGAGTGGTGCATATCTGTTTTTTCTACCTTTTTGTGAATTAGCTATTCATAGGTTCGACAAAGACTTTCCACAGAGCTGTGTCCAATAAAGCGGTCATCTCTAGTGTAAAAACAGTATAGCTAGTACTTGTATTGTAAACTTGCACTAGGTCTCACTAGGCAATTGTTGTTTGTAACGTTGTAAGCCTAAAGTGACACAGCGCTATGCGGTTATTACGTGAACTATTCTATGGAATGTTTACTATTCTGTTATGTGTAACATATTTTAGAGTATCATAATTTTAATGATGACTATATAATATTTTAATGATGACTATTAGCAGACAATAATCAATGATTGTGTGGTATTTTTTCAGATGCAAGATTACCTCAGTCAAGTGCGGGTGTGGCAACCGGGATATTTTCTGGTGTCAACACGTGGTCGCACTGTCCCTCTATAGGATACGTAAAGCCAAACAGGTGAAGCTACGAGTGCCTATATCAGGTAAGACTTGTATCCGTCTGTCTGCGACGTTTGCCCTATGTTGTACCAATGTTAGTTATGTGGGGAATTAAGCTGTCACGTACGGTTATCTATCTTGTGTTATTATCGGCAATGTAGAGATCCCCAGCAAACACGATACGTTAAACCAATGCCGATTTAATGTTGGCCCGCCGTCTTCGACGTCGGCCCAACATTAAATCGGCATTGGTTTAGCGTATCGTGTTTGCTGGGAGGGAGACATGTTGATGTGTGGGTTCTTTTCTGGTTAATTTGTCATGTGTATTTATCATTGCGAGTCGTGGCACTGCCTATCACGGAGACCTCGTCGTCCTCCTCATCGATCGTAACTCTTTAACAAGCTCAACAACTGTACGGAGCACTGTCAAAACGGGCGAGTACGCCATAAAATGATACTGATAATCATTATTTACCACTGCCAGCCAGCCAGTCAGTCAGCCAGCCTGCCAGCCAGCCAGCGGCACAGGGGGTACGATCTGTGCCTCGCTCACTAACGCAAATGCAACTTTCTTTATTACAACGGTAAATGTAAAACAGTCTTATAATTATTACAGTCAGTGGGGTTTATGTCGTGTCGTAAAGTTACCTCATGAGCAGTCGTCCTATGACTCCATGCATAGCATTAGACCTCTGTGCGCTGCGGGCTGTCATGTATGCATGCCTACTAAATAATTGTGCCCTAAACTATCCAACTTGTCTTCTTTGCTTTCATTCTCAATGTCGTCTTATTTAAATTATCTTTATTTATATCTTCTAAATACTTTGTATCTGAGACGAAAACGTCTGTTTCTACACTTTGATACGATCAAAATTTGACGCTAATGATAATTTACATATATATGTTATATGCTACTATGGACTAGCAGACTGGGACTAAACCCAGCACGAAAAGGGTGAAGTGAAGCACTCGATCGTTAGCGATAAGTAACTATTGTATGCAGCACAACCTGGGCAGTAAAATCTCTGTGGGGCTGATATTACGAAACTTTATGTATACCATTGTCCTGATAATTTGTGATAACGCAATTTTAAGAGCTTCTGTTTCCATAGCCTGTGACTATCAGATTTATTTTAAATTCATTTTGACATTTTATTAACCCTTTACCTGTCGTGTTTTATGTATTTAAATGTTAGCCACCCTACAGCCTATTTTGGGATAATACATCCCTTCTTGCTTTTCTGTGTTTCGTTTACCTATTTTAAGAGTCGGGTAACAAATAATTTGTTCAACATTTTTAAAAACGACATTATTATTTTAAAAATATGTTAAATGTCCACAATAAAAATGGAGAATCGTAAAATGCTTATACAAAACAAGTAATGTAGACAGGGGAAGATATGAAAATAAGATGTTTTTTATTTTAAAATATAGTGATTAAGCATATATAGTTAAGGCAAACTTTTTTCATTGAATTTTGCCGCATTACGATCTTGTCATCCTGGTTAATATGTTTGAATCTGCTTTTATTTTGGGTCCCAATGTTCAATATCCTGAACATTCCATGACTGCATCAACTATTTACAGCGCTCAAACATTTATCTCATGACAGCCATTTTTATTTTTCGCAGTCCCACAATATTACTTCATATTCACATATGAAATTAATAATTAGGTCACATTACAATTGTTTAATGTCTTAAAATATATAATTTTTAAATTAAACCACTGATTATACTCAAGTTGAGTATCAAGTGCTGACGAAACGTAGCTTGACGTCCATTACACCTAAACTCCATAACCAGATCTATTTTCTTTTATAACAGAGACTCTACTTCAGATGAGTCGAGAACAGCTTCAAAAATTTGCGCAATATTTGATCTCAGAGCACCACACAGATGTACTTCCTACCGCCCAGCAACTGGCAGACGAGATTCTGCAAACACATTCTGAGATCAACCAGGTGGCAGGTAAGTTAGGCAATTCAATGTAACCCTTTTAACACCACAGACCGATATATGCTGCACAGCTCATTTAAGAACAAATATGTTGCATTAAGTGTCATTGTGTAGACATCAGGTAAATCGTTAATTACAATTTATCATGTTTATTGGACATCTGATTTTTTCTAATAAAAGTGTTTTTCATCATTTGAAGCTGGAAATTGCGTTAGCAATTTCAGCTTCAAATGATGAAAAACACCAAGAATTAATTCAGTGTTAAAAGGGTTAATCTCAAATCAATGTAATATTTTTTGAATAATGACATTGTTTTTAAAGGATATGTAGATGTTGATAATTATGTGCACTGTTGATTATTAACCGATTTTTGCCACCTTGCGTTTAAAAAGTCATAAGTTTTTACAAAGTGATACCAAAACAGATTTTTACTAGTTGGAACAAAATCTATAATTTAACTACATGCTTGTATACCTTTAAATAACGTGTCTGTATCATGTATGCATTGCACCGTATATCATTTGGTTTATTGTGGGCATTAGAGGAGAAATCGTTATAAAAATGAGGCATTGTACCACCCAGTAACTAATACAAGTGTGTGTGTCTACTTGAGACAGGGGTCACTATCAGTCAATACGTCATTGTGATTGGTAATGAATCTCTGGCTCGGCGATTACCTTACTAGGTCTATACCCCAGGAAAAACTAGCGTGCACAGCATGCACTTAATTTCGTCTACCAATTTTTGCTCATTTCGTTCTGGGACAATGATTCATGAGAAGATTTCAGTTATTTTCCCAACATATCCAGTTGCCACAGTTGCTTTGTTCCGTTGCTCACGCGTTCTACCGCTATAGATACTATACACATTTGCATGTGTATTATTGGCTTGTTGGCTGCGTCATGTATAGTAAGCCTACGCCGGTATTGAACAGTTCTTTGTCTCTGAACGATTGATGTCATATTTGTCTTTGTTGAAAAGGCACCTTTTCGTCATTGATTGGTTGATTCTAGTTTTTCACATTGTGAAAACTATGCGTTTCCCACATATCACACTGTCACTGAATATGCGGCCTTTCTTCAGTAATTGTCGATCGTGTTCTCTGTGGCCCGTCTGTGGCGTATTTGATCGCAGTATTGATACGGACGCATGGCTGCAATCACTAGCCCCAGCCTTGCCGTGACAAGAAGCGCAACAAAACCTTTCCTGCACGCCAGTAACAGTTCACAACAAGCCACAGGCCCGGGCGCCATGACGCGGATCGTGTTCGTGGCAGGCCTGAAATCACCCTCCTCCTCATTCCTTACTGGTGCCGTAGGACAACAGGTGACCTGTCGTTCTATTTGGTAGTGATCTGGATTGAGCGAGATAGAATGACCTGAGTGATTTTCAAGACGGGGCGCCCATAACCTCTCAGCAGTTTGCTTCTCAGTGAATGCAAGACGTTGTATAATGCTGGTTATACGATGGACTCGCGTCTGAAGCACTGGTCCACCGTCTAGCCATCATCTCCTCCATTATGTCGGTGTAATACGGCTACCATGGGGGTCACCCGACTCTGCAGTCCATTATGGCGTGCAGGATAAATTAAAGCCAGCCATGCGCCCAGTTTCGCGTGCATCACAATAAAAAGCCAATGTTTCTCATGGGAACAGCATTGAAGCGTCAAAACGAAGCTAGGCTTTCCACGATGCATATAATTCTATCCTGCCTTCCTGTCTTGTACGCCTATTATCATAATTATAAAATGATCGCATATTTATTGCCTTGTAGCGTGCTAAAAACAAGACCATTTTTAATTCATTCATCGGCAAGACACAGCAGACAGGCAGGATATCAGTTCGTGGTACCTTACCTCGCAGTATGCGATACAACTGAACAGACCATTTAACCCATCATGCAATGGCTGTTTGCTTTTCATGGCATGAGATCACTATTCATAATATCTCTCTGTAACTTTATAATACATGTGGTAGACTATAAATTAACATTATTGCACAATTGCGTGAAGTGTTTATATGCCTTTATGTTGTGTATAATCTATATACTTTCCAAAGAAATGAACGTATTGTGGGTAATTAAGCTCATAGCTAATAACATAAAGTTAACAAAATTTATTAGCACTGGAACAAACGTTTCTATGTGAACGTAGTTCTATGTCTTTTCCTATACATATGAACATGTGTACTAAATTTGACAAATATCTAAAATTGCGATGTTGTTACAAATTTTTTAATGAAACAGATAGACAATCGATTAATTCCACGGATACATTATAATATAATATTCAAACTAAAAGATCAGTCCCCGATTCACCATAACGTAAGATGCAGCTCCGAACCAAAACGATTAGGTTACAACAAACAAAAAATAACTAGTGAGAACTCTGTACAGGCTAGTCGTCAACGTTTGCTATTGATGTCACTAAGTATCACAAAGTATGCGACATAAATACACGTAACTACCGCATCCCAGCAAACACGAGACTTTGACCCAATGTTAGTTTGACGCTGGTCCGACATCAAACCAACATTGGGTGTTTGCAGGGATATATCTAGATGTGCAGTCTTTATGGGACCAGATACCTCCCAATTATCACAAAAGCATGTTTTTTACAATGGCGATCGTTTTAGGACACATGTGCCTTATCAGTGGTTACACTTACATCTATGATAACTGGAAATGTGCAGAGTTTAAGTGTGGTTCGCGTTGGAAATATAACAAATGATCAAAGTTGTCTAATATTATTTCAGTTAGCGACTGCAGGCTTCGTTTTTTGTGCAATATCTCATTGTTTAATGTTTGGACTATGACTTTGGTTCGCATAATCCTGATATAATTATTGATTATCAATAACGTAGAAAAAAGTCCGCCTTTATCATGTTCATATATGATTCACACAGGTTAATGATATTATGCCATTAAGACAAAAGTGTATATTGTGATGGCGTGGAGAATATCATGAATTTAATTTTAATCTCATTTCACAGATTGACACTATAATCTCATCATGTTCACATTGAGTCTTAGCAGACCAGCCAGACTGTATCATTTTCGTTTGGAACTAAAGTTGATACCACTTTCAAATCACACAATGGTATTAATGTATTTTCGAAAGTGCACAACATAGAAAACAGCATTGCCTGATTTATCAGGGAATTGCACAGCGTAGTCTATGATTTTATGGTGCATTAATTCTGTTTCCTGTTCTGTAGAGCGCATGTAATGCTAAATTCCCGCAGTACAGGAGAACGTGTGTCCTTACTGTAAGCCGTAAGGATCTAATAACCCTTTGCCTGCTGAGTTAATTTATTTAAATTTTCAACCACTTGAGGTTGTGTCTCGCTACCGCGATCCACAACCGCAAGTGGTTGAAAATTACTAATATTTGTTTTAATTCGAGACCAAACATTTACAAATTTTGATGTTTAAACAGTCATTTCATTCGCAATAACTGTGATTTAATCGGCTAATGAAACGGATTAAAAACGGGTATTGTCGTGATCAGTAGACAAAGGGTTAAAACCTTCCCTTGTCTGCTAACTGCCACTTTCAAAAGTTCCAGATATACCCTGCAATCCCCAGAGGAGGGTAATTGAACCTGAAACTCAATTTGAATCAACGTCGTCGACCATGTGCCATAGATTTAATATATTTAATTCTGGACTGTATTTGAGCGTGACCGTGCTGTACCGATGATGAAGCTCAGTCGGCTGTGTGATCGGCAGGGCTAATCTAGCATCTGCTTAGTTAAGTATGTCTCCAGGCTATAATACATTTTTGTGCGGATGAAATATTATAGTCTACATTGTTCCCATGCATAATCGATATTTGAGCTGGGATATTATAATCTCCGCGAATGTATTATTGTGCAGGAAAGGAAATAAAAGCAAGGCGGCGGCATAACACGGAAGACGAGACGAGACTTTTATGTTGTACACAACCTTTTATCTCTCTCCTTTACTATTAAAAAAAGAGAGCGGCGTCAATATGGTGATCGCTAATGAAATTTGCAGTCACCATAGGGATATTGGCTTTTCCCTGTGCTTCAGACGCCGTGAAGCACAGACGACAGAAAAACGAGAGGCAATTCACAATTTATGCATCGCTGCGATCTTGTGTCTTCCAGCGCAACTAATCGACCGTATACAGCGGCACAACAAAGGGATCAAGCAAATTATAATATGCAAGGCTGGGGAAGATGAAGGCTAATTTATGTGACCGTGCTTATTGTCATGCAAATGTCACTGCTGTGCAAGTTATGAGTTATAATATCCACCAGCGTGTTGTAGCTCATCATCTAAATTGATAGTTACATTCAACAGTTTTTTTAACTTCTCTGGTTCTCATCCAATCTGCAATTCCAACTGTTTGATCGATACGTATCATGGCGCGATAAAGGTCGTCAAAACGATTATTCAGATTACTTTTAACGACTTTTATATCCTATAACATGTGAGATAATATGACAGGTGTATGAGGTAACTAAATAACTAATACTAGTAGTTATTTTATTATTTGGAGACAGAAACCAGGACGACCATGAGTGTGTTTTTGGACACGCTCAGTTTTGGTTTCCTGGGTAACGTAACGCCAGGCAATAGAGAATGCGCGACACAATGCTTATTGAACGGTGATTACAGGAGAATGCCTCAATTTAGCAGGTGTATTGTGTGGCGATCTGTGAGACTGACCATCCCACGCCCCCCTCCCGCCGAGCCCCTGTCCTCAACTCACTTCCTGCCCGCGGGTGTCCCACCTCTTCCTGGCAGAATGCACTCCCAGGCGACCTCCAACAAACACGTGACAATCCAATGTTGTATTGATGTAGGGCCGACGTTGAACACGGTGAGTCAACATTAAATGAACGTTCGCTCAACTCCTCGTTTTTTCTGGGCCAGATCCTCTTTTCTAGCCACCCCAGCGAACATAGCACGCAAACTGAAATTGGTCATACGATGTTGAGGCAACGTGTTCTTATTCTATGTACGGCTGCAGCATTGGCAGCAGAATCAGTGGAAATGACGTAATTACTTAATGGGCGTTACCACCCCTTTTGTAGAGATATTTCTGACGTGTGGTTAAGTCAAGCAGGTGGGGATGTTGACACAGTAAAATTATGTGACATTTACACAAATGACGACATACATGATTGTACTGATACCGTGTTGTGTTTCTGAGACCTACTTGAATTTTTGATCAATTTCAAACTTGTGTCTTACTTTGTTCCTCGATTAACTACATCTAGCTCAATCGATAAAACACAGAAGGGCTTGACGCCGTCTATCTTTAATAATACAGTTTATTATAATCATTTTTTCACACACGAGTTTATTTCAAGTACTGTATTGGTCTAGGGTTTCTCCAATGCATAGTAATACAATAACACTTTAGCCTGATTAAACATATTATATTACATTTAAAATATTCCGCGCAATTTTTATCACAAGATAGGGTAAAAGCTGGACCATAGATATAAAAGAAAATGTCCGGGAACGACATCACATGAAAAATATCAAAATAATTAAATTCAAAATGCCTGACTGCGGCCATTAGGCATACTTACTGAAAATTGTGACAAACAATGCCAGATATGGGCCTAACTCTATCATTGATACACATTAACAAGATGTGAAGTCTCGGGTGATGAAAATTTTAAATGTAATAAATTCGAAATGGGCGACTGGCTCAATATTATATATGATGCCTAATAATTATCTGGCAAACCGCGCCAGATGGCCTACTGAACAAAATGTGAGGTTCCAGGGAGGGACACGTCCTGAGTCATGAAATTAAAATTCAGGATGACAAATTGGAGGTCATTGTCCAGCCTACTACCCGACTACATTTTTATTTGATTGATATCTAGACGATTACTATAGGGCGAAAAGTAAGAGAACCCTTATTTTTCTGTTGTGGTTGACTTTCATCAAATATTTCCCTGTGATAACTAGAACTATATCACGAAGAAAAAAAGGGGTTTAAATTTTAGATAATTTAGCAACATTACTTATATATTAGGTTTACCACCTGACATCATTGATATAAATATATGTAGAATAATATTTATTCACAGAATGAAAAAAACTGCCTCTGATAACGTTAGTATTTACAGTGAATATAGAACATTTCTTATAACAACATATATTAAAAGTAAATATGTATCAGTATCAAATGGATTGATAAAACTGTATTATATATATTATATCCTCCTGTATAATGAGATACAAAACTGATCATGCAAAAAGCTGATTATTCTTTACAACATCACAATCCTATATAGAATAAGATATGTCCCACTATGTATATATGTATGTAACTTTGTTACTGTGTCAATACCGTCTACAATACAGTATGCAATAATATGAATTTATTCCTGAAGGCAAGATATGGACATTGTATGTTGCTTAGATGACGATGATATTATTGTGAGGGACATGACAGGTAAGCTAGCTTGTCTGGCACAATGTAAGATCTAATCCGCAGCTAGCCTGCAGGCCTTTCCTGTTCCCTGGGGTGTCACACGGCAGCAAGGCGTATTTGGGCAAAATGAGACGCAATTTGAGTTGTGACTAGCATCCGTGTGCTGTGAAAATTTACTTGGCGTGGCTGTCAGATACAGAAGCCAAATTATGAGAAGCTGCCATTTGCAGCATTAGGCAGGTTTGGTTTTCTGGCCTACTGGCGCGCGGCCTCTGTACAAGGACGGTAAATTTGGCCAAAATGTGATGCCTGGCATCACCCGCTCTTTGTGTCCTGCAACACCAAACTGCATATTAAAGTAGGGACACTTTATGGTGGCGTCGTCCTCTTTCCAACAGAAATGTATCCCTTTTGTGAACAACAGCCAAGATGTGTCACATTACAAGTGAGTGGGAGGTCGTGGTTTCCTCAGTGGACTGGGCCCGGAGACGTCTGGGTGGGGTTAATGGGCGATAACGTACGACGTCCACACAACACAGGGCCAACTAGGCTCGACCATGATACGACGTTGTGTCGGCGTTTTCTATTTGCTGTTTTTTTTCTCCTTAAAAGGAGACAGCCACACGTGTTTTATGTTTGAAACACTCAGTAGTAGTTTATGTCTACAGTCACCGAGGAAAACAGACCACTAAATCAGTGGTATCCTGCTTTAGATATTTGCCACTGACTCACAACGATATTTTCGGTTGAGCGAGGTTCACAAATCTTGCCCCACAGGCAGATAATACATTATTTTTCTTTCTGGTGTGTCACTTCCGAGTGAACTATACACACGCCCACTGCATCTACTGTGAATGCCTTATCAACATAAGTAGTGTGCGGTGCACGTGAATTATGTTTATGTGTGGTTAGTGTATGAGCACCATTTAGATGCCAGTGAATAGGCCTGACGTATACCCCTATACATTGTGTGTGAATGGCAATCTGTTCTGTACACCCCAACATGTACAGAGAGTGTGATGAATGCGCTAATGTATGCAAATCAAAAGTGTTCCAAAATTGATTGAGATATCTTCCGTACTTGAGTACGGAATACGG
The DNA here is from genome assembly GCA_964017125.1 of Flabesymbios commensalis. NCBI lineage: Eukaryota > Metazoa > Annelida > Polychaeta > Terebellida > Flabelligeridae > Flabesymbios > Flabesymbios commensalis. The sequence goes on from OZ024902.1 coordinate 100,504,274, forward strand.
CGTTCGCTCATCGTGATTGGCTCTATCACTGAAGTTAGGCGACGTCGCGCCCGGTTCATAATTGGATGGGTGACCGCCTGGTGACTGCCAGGTGCTGTATACACTCGTGGGGCTCAGAGAACCACGTAAATCAGATGGCTCGTCTGACTGACCTAGAGTTGGACGTAAAAGAACCTCAATGGACGTAGGCGCAGTTTCCATCCAGCGAGACCCCAGAAAATCCACAATGTGTGAGTACTTGGCACATAAGGCGAATTCGCTTGGAATGAAAATAGCTTGATGCGCCTCAATGGCAGCTCAGCTGTATATCTCCCAGGAGACTGAGTTGGAATTTGAATGATAACAGGCCTTGCTAAGTTACTCTCGATGTACAGCGCTCTGAACAGCCGCCGGCTGGATACATGCGCTATATAAGATTTCATTCATTCATTCATCTTAGAATGTACCCATTATTAACCGCTGGCCAAGAAAGTATGACTGTTAAGTTATGTGTATGACTGGACTTGTTCCATTAGACACTGACAGCGAGTGCAGGCCCACCTGTTGACCTGAAAAATCAGCTAACCCTACGTGTGCTGAAGTCGTCTTCACAATAATATAGGATTACAACAAAAACAAAAGCAATATGTTTTAATTGGTTGTTTTCTTTGTCGATGCGATTCTGATTGTTTCTATATATACGTTATGTACAGCGTGTAGTGATTCACCATTTGCTGCGGAGAGAAATATAAGTGTGTTCTAGCTAGGAGAGGGTTAAGAAAAAATTGCGTGACTGCAAGTATGGAGGGGGTGGTGGGCACAGCACCAAAGCAGCGCAGACTTTCAGTGCAATGCAGTGAGTGTAGAAATCAATGTAATCTTTTCCACTCTCTCGTGAAGCCTTGTTCTGTGTGCGTGGAGCCTGTATGCAGGGTATGCTCCACACAATGCTTCGCTCAGAAAACCACAGATAATAGCTAAACTTACCCTGTTATACAATATATATGTATGTATGGTTGGATGTAGATAGTTATCATTGGACAATCAATGCAGCGTATTGTTGTTACAGCGTGGTTCCCTTTGTGTCATATGTATCTACCGTCTCAATGAATTCTGTATTGTATGTCCGGCAAATGTAACAGGCGCGTTCACCAGTACGCAAAAAAAACATTTCTTTGTGACAACAAAATGTTAATAATCGCTCTGCAGCGTGTCAGACTAACAATAAATATATATTCAACAGTAACCCGAAAACAAACAATCACAATGTATTTGCAATGCAGTGCCACTGGCATATTGCTCTTGACTATTGTATTCAATATTGTGTTTTATCACATGGCTTGAATACTTGTTTTCAAGTAGATGTTGGGGCTGATAAACATTTGTACCAATAAAGTATATCCATGGACTAACAACGTGTTTGTTCACATTATTTCTTTACCCTTTAAATGCTGAATTCTACTCAGTTTTGGTTAGGTTTATGTGTGCTCAGTTTATAGCTAAATGATACCTTATATAGGTTGATTTTTGTTATTAAGAGTTGAAACGAAACAAATAATAGATGGGAAAGTCCAATGGATCAAAAAATGTATGTTTCCCCTCCATATTGTATTGCTTGATTAAATTGAAGAGCAAAGGGTTTTTTCAACTTGAAGTCATCATAAATGTCTTAGTAAGCTCTTTCCGCTTTATTTGGATAACTATGTTATGGGCCTACGGCCATTCAATATAAATATTAAATTATTTCAATGCGGGGATCGTCTTTAGACGTCAGAATCTGACATCTATCATGGAAGATTCTGACGCCTAAAGACGGTCCTCGCGCTGAAAGGGTTAAGGGGGATTTTCCAGTCTCCACCACAATGTACGTTGTCATTATCTATTTTGGGGGGTACTTTCCTCCAGTCCACCAGTATGTGCATTGTCGTTGTCTATTTTAGGGGGTACTTTCCTCCGGTCCACCAGTATGAGCATTGTCGTTGTCTATTTTAGGGGGTACTTTCCTCCGGTCCACCAGTATGTGCATTGTCGTTGTCTATTATAGGGTGTACTTTCCTCCAGTCCACCAGTATGTCCATTGTCGTTGTCTATTTTAGGGGGTACTTTCCTCCGGTCCACCAGTATGTGCATTGTCGTTGTCTATTTTAGGGGGTACTTTCCTCCAGTCCACCAGTATGTGCATTGTCGTTGTCTATTTTAGGGGGTACTTTCCTCCGGTCCACCAGTATGTGCATTGTCGTTGTCTCTTTTAGGGGGTACTTTCCTCCAGTCCACCAGTACATGTATGTGCATTGTCGTTGTCTATTTTAGGGGGTACTTTCCTCCAGTCCACCAGTACATGTATGTGCATTGTCGTTGTCTATTTTAGGGGGTACTTTCCTCCAGTCCACCAGTATGTGCATTGTCGTTGTCTATTTTAGGGGGTACTTTCCTCCAGTCCACCAGTATGTGCATTGTCGTTGTCTATTTTAGGGGGTACTTTCCTCCGGTCCACCAGAATGTACGTTGTCATTATCTATTTTTGGGGGTACTTTTCTCTGGTCCACCAGTATGTGCATTGTCGTTGTCTTTTTCAGGGGGTACTTCCCTCCGGTCCACCAGTATGTGCATTGTCGTTGTCTATTTTAGGGGGTACTTTCCTACAGTCCACCAGTATGTGCATTGTCGTTGTCTATTTTAGGGGGTACTTTCCTCCGGTCCACCAGAACGTACGTTGTCATTATCTATTATGGGGGGTACTTTCCTCCGGTCCACCAGTATGTGCATTGTCGTTGTCTATTTTAGGGGGTACTTCCCTCCGGTCCACCAGTATGTGCATTGTCGTTGTCTATTTTAGGGGTTACTTTTCTCCGGTCCACCAGAATGTACGTTGTCATTATCTATTTTGGGGGGTACTTTCCTCCTGTCCACCAGTATGTGCATTGTCGTTGTCTATTCTAGGGGGTACTTCCCTCCGGTCCACCAGTATGTGCATTGTCGTTGTCTATTTTAGGGGGTACTTTCCTCCGGTCCACCAGTATGTGCATTGTCGTTGTCTATTTTAGGGGGTACTTTCCTACAGTTCACCAGTATGTGCATTGTCGTTGTCTATTTTAGGGGGTACTTTCCTCCGGTCCACCAGTATGTGCATTCTCGTTGTCTATTTTAGGGGGTACTTTCCTACAGTCCACCAGTATGTGCATTGTCGTTGTCTATTTTAGGGGGTACTTTCCTCCAGTCCACAAGTATGTGCATTGTCGTTGTCTATTTTAGGGGGTACTTTCCTCCAGTCCACCAGTATGTGCATTGTCGTTGTCTATTTTAGGGGGTACTTTCCTCCTGTCCACCAGTATGTGCATTGTCGTTGTCTATTTTAGGGGGTACTTTCCTCTAGTCCACCAGTATGTGCATTGTCGTTGTCTATTTTAGGGGGTACTTTCCTCCGGTCCACCAGTATGTGCATTGTCGTTGTCTATTTTAGGGGGTACTTTCCTCCAGTCCACCAGTATGTGCATTGTCGTTGTCTATTTTAGGGGGTACTTTCCTACAGTCCACAAGTATGTGCATTGTCGTTGTCTATTTTAGGGGGTACTTTCCTCCGGTCCACCAGTATGTGCATTGTCGTTGTCTATTTTAGGGGGTACTTTCCTCCGGTCCACCAGTATGTGCATTGTCGTTGTCTATTTTAGGGGGTACTTTCCTCCAGTCCACCAGTATTTGCATTGTCGTTGTCTATTTTAGGGGGTACTTTCCTCTGGTCCACTAGAATGTGTGTTGTCTATTTTAGGGGTACTCTCCTCCGGTCTACCAGAATGTGAGTTGTAGTTGTCTATTTTTAGAGGGTACTTTCCTCCGGTCCACCAGAATGTGCGTTGTAGTTGTCTATTTTAGGGGGTACTTTCCTCCAGTCCACCAGAATGTGCGTTGTCGTTATCTATTTTTTGGGGTACTTTCCTCCGGTCCACGAGAATGTGCGTTGTCGTTGTTTATTTTAGGAATATTTTCCAGCCGTCCATCAACGTAATTAGTGGAGATTATTCCTACTTACATCTGTGATATATGTTGTGTTTGTAGGTGCTCCAGACCCCACGGCAGGTGCTTCTACTGATGATGATAACAGTTGGCATCTGGACGAGGACCAGGTACGAGAACAAGTTAAAAACCACCTCTCCCAGGGCGCCTACTACACTTCTTCAGAACACCTACACTCCATGTTTTCCAAGGTAATTTTTATTATAAATTTGTTTTGTTTTTAAAGCTGAATCCCAATTACCAGGGAAATTAAAATCACAACGTATATGTTTTTATTTCTGATTTTCTTCTTGATTTTGTTATTGAGTCATGTTATAGTGTCCCGTAGTATACTGCTCTGCAAAAGGCAGTATCTGCTTACTTGTAAAATAAGCAGATACTGCCTTTTGGCTTTGCATGGCAGTATACACCAAGTTGCAATGATTGCTGGATATTTCAGACAATTAACCTACTGCAGATTTAGTTTGTCTCCAACGATTATATTTATCTTTGTTAGTAAACGTGTTAGCGATTAATCAATAGTCATTTCATACTTTGCTTTTGATTATAAAGGTAAGAGAGATGTTAAACGCACAAGATTCCAATGGGGCCAGAATGCTGACTCTGATCACTGATCAGTTTCTGGCGGATCCCAGGCTGGTGGTATGGAAGTCACAAGGCACGCCAATGACAGAGAAATGTAGACAACTCTGGGATGAACTTGGTAAATTGATCTTCCTCTATAATAAGACTATTCTTTATATTCAACCTGATTTGTAATACTTCCAAGTATCAGTGAGCATTGCTTAATCCTCAGTGCGGGGACCGTCTTCGTACATCAGAATCTGACGTCTTTAGTCGTCAGATTCAGACGTATAAAGACGACCCCGCACTATAAGAGTAAAAATATTTCTAATTGCCGTAGACCCATAACATATGTATTCAAATGAATCAGAAAGAACTAACTAAGAGATTTATGATAATTTCAAATTGAACAAAACAACATTTAGTCTCCATACACAAATATTTCAATGTTGTACAGGTTAAAAGTGTAATGCCATGCTCGATTATAATGTTTATCTGAGGTATATTTAAAATGTGTTTTGTTTTGGGTGCAGGTGCTCTCTGGACTTGTGTTGTTCTCAATCCTAACTACTCCTCATCAGAAAAATCTTCCTGGCATCGGCAGCTACGGCACTGGTCACACATGGATGTATGTCCATTAGAGGACGCAGACAATCGACTGGTACAACCCGGTGGTGTGTCTAGTCCTGGTGCAGGTCAGTTTTATCACAGATGTGACATTATAAAACATAACTGTGATAATTACCCAGGCTTTGTGCAGCTTAACACAAGTGTCTCTGACGTGGACAATCTTTGACGAAATCCTAATGTTTACAGAGAAAGTATTATTTTAATGGTAATACTACACCACCGTAGTATATATGTCTATAAAAATACTGCCTATTATGCCTTGTGACAGAGTATGGAGACATAATAAATCAAACATTATTACCTATCACTGTATGATATATTATCAAATCAAGATAACGCATCTCATGTTATTATATATAAAAAAAAACAATGTGAGAACAGTTTTTAGAGGAATATGAATGGAAATGTTTTTAAGTCAACGAAGCTTAATGTTTTTTGTTTGTTTTAGAAATAGGCTCCAGACAACGCACAATATTTCACCGAGCATTAGAAGCTAGTAAGTTGACTTGGCAAGATTATCAACTACAGCAAATAATGCGAGAAGACAGTATTTATCACGAGGACTGTAGAGATAGTCGTAGTTTTGACTCAGAGGGATTACCTCTCTGGCATGGTAAGCAGCACAACACTATAAATACTGATAATTTTCATTTTATTTTTTGAAGTTGATTGGCGTTTTTGCGCCACAACTTCAGTAGATAAAAATTAACTGAATGTGAAACTAAATATACCTGCTAATGTCATTGAGGATATACATAAAAATAAATATTTCTTGTATTGAATCTTGCATTTTATGCGAGTATTGCAGCTTGACCTATAACGTTATAAATACCCTATTATAATCTGCAATGTATGGTTATATATAATAATGATTACGACACTGTAACAGGCTAAGTCGGGAAAGAAATCAGGACCAAGTCCCCTAAATTGACCCAGAAGTACCCCGAAAATTACCCCCCCCCCCCTTTGCCTTTTTTATATCGTGGATCCGCCAATGATTTTTGCCGATTTTGCGCCCGAATTGAATCATGAATACTTTCCATTTTGATCATGAATGTGAAGAATTTTTTTGTTTTTGAAATTTTGTGGCAACCCTGCTGTAAATTCTCAAATTTTATAAAATAAAACCAATCAAGTTACCATGTGTAAATTCAAAATAATATAGTAGGTTATTTTATATTTGTATTACAGAGCACATTCCAACAGCGTGTGCCCGGGTAGATGCTTTACGGTCACACGGCTATAGAAAGGAGGCGCTAAGACTTGGCGTAGTCATAGCGCGTACCATGCAACATCAACAGCGATTACAGCAGCAGCAATATCAACGACATCATATGAACGGTAGGTGATCCCCAGGAAATATGACCCAGTGCTGGGTTAATGTTAGGCCAGAGTCGCAGACGGTGGCCCAACGTTTACTCATCATTGTGTGAACGTGTTTGCCGGGTCAACCCTTTAGATGCCGAAGTATAAATACCTATATATATTATATTGATGCTAACATTAATATGGTACTTCTACTGTTATTAGCATATATTATCAGTATTTGCCTTACAAAGGCTTCCACTTGGACATGTTCATAATCTGCAATAATTTATTGAGAGGAGGAGAAGGAAGTGCCTCACAGCCCGCCCTATTAGGCCTATACCACGTCATTTGTATTAGGCCTATTCATTTAACCCTTATCCTGCTGATCCCGAATATTGTCGTTTTTAATCTGTTTTATTATTCGACCAAATCACTGTTATTTGAAATGAAATGTGTGTCTAAACATCAGGATTTGCAAATGTCTGTGCTCAAATTAAACAAATAGGAGTAATTTTCAGCTACTTGAAGTTGTGGGTCGCGGTAGCGAGACACAACTTCAAGTGGCTGAAAATTTAAATAATTTAACTTAGCGGGATACGGGTTAATATCAGTTACATAGTGCACAATAATTGAATTCTTCCATTTGAATGTATCATGCGCCCCAAAAATGGTGTTACCTTTTTACCATCACTAATGTTTGAGTACAACGATCAACATGCTAATCATAATGGCTTAAGTACTTTCTTCTATCTTCACGAAATGATGCTGTATTTTCTATGTTTGTGTTCACCTTTCAAAATATCACATTTAATTTTAATATACTATGTGACTGTCATTGCTCACCATACTGCTGTGTTTATTACAGTTAACTATTAGTAAAAATGGAGAATGGCGAAGTTCATTCCCGGTCGTATCCAGCAAGTGTGTCTACCTGCTATTCTCCAGTTTATTTAGTTTCTGTGAAGAACTGATTTAATTGCCTTTAACTATGTTGATGTTTGCGTTACAGGCAGAATGACCTCATCACATACAATGCAAGCTCCGGCATGTACGGAAGGCTGGGTAGGGCACCCATTAGACCCTATTGGCTGTCTGTACGATATCCTAGCTGAGGCTTCCCTTCTTCCAGACACCAGGAAACAAACGGCAGGTTAGAAACAGTGCAACTATATTTGACAATAATGTATAGGTTTCTTCGTGTGTAGTTTTAGCTATTTACAACCTTGTGTCACTCCTTGGCGCTGGTAGACCACATACCCAGCAAACTCAAAACATTTGCATAACATTTATACAATGCTAGACCAACGTCGAAGACGTTGGACCGACGTTGTATAAATGTTATACATATGTTTTGTGTTTGTGGGTTTCGGCAAAAGTGGGATTAACTTGTCATTTTATTCTTTGGTGAAAATTGGTAATAACCCTTACAGCGCTGAACTATTTTTATATAAACCTACTTTAGGCGTCTCAAATCGATCCCCGTACTGAAAGCGTTAAAAAAACTGCTTTGCTTACTGTATATGTGTTTGTTTGTGTACAGATATCGGTGGTAATCCTTCAGGTAGTGACAGTACACAGGTGACACCACGCTATCATCATCTGCTGGTTCCTGGCAGCAGGGACCGTAACCAGTCATACCTCACACTGGCCCTAGAGGTCGCTCTCATGGGTATGTCACAGGTGTCATACAGTTAATTGTTTTTAAAGCTGTGCAAAATAGCTATTTATTTGAACAAAGGATTTATAAACAAATGTGTTCTGTAAAAATCAGTTTACAATCTGACTAATTCCATCATGTATATGACTACTTTGTTTTATAAGCATTAGTGTGATACATGTGGGTTCGGACTGTGCTGTGTGTTGCTGCACACGCGAGTGTAAATGTTACCTAAAAAACACGTGACCTATTTTGCCATTTAAGTTAGTATTGTAAAATGCATAGGCCTACTGGTGTATCGCCCACTGTGATCTGGATGCAGTGATGCGTAATTGTGGCAAAACTAACCCAACCCATATCAGAGTGATAGCATAAAAATATTAAAGTGGGCAACAATAATTGTCCTTTCCTATATTTTTCTCCGACATAATTCCTAACACAAAATTGTGAAGAACAGTGGAAAATACACAATATCTATGGTCGTATGCATCTCCGGTCTCAAAAAAGAGGTGTTACTTTATAATATATAATATATATATATATTAGCTTGATCCTCGGGAAAAATGTGGACATACACACACTGTGTAAAATATCAATACGTTATTGGAGAGATGAGACTTTCACAATAAGATTGCCTTATTTCAAACAATCAGTCTATCGATGTCACACGACACTGGTTTTATGTCATTTTCTAGCGACAGGAATTCACAGTAGGGGCCTACAGCGTAGGGGGTTCGTCATCAATAACATAAAAAGATTAATTTCGTATGTGATTGATAAATATTTATTACTCACCTAAACATCCCTATGCAAACCTTGTTCTGGAATATTTTGCGTATGCAGTGTTCATAGTTTTGTGTACTCTTGTACTCTATCAGTCTTTATATTGGTGTGTATTACAGGTCTTGGACAGCAGAGAATCATGCCGCCTGGTGTGTACTCCCAAGACAAAGCTCTCAAGCAGGAAGAACAGCTAATAGAACGTTTACAACTACTGGAACTAGACGTGACTCTAGTGGCAGTTATGAGACGTCAAGCTGTTATGTTGCTAGAAGGTAATTTCTAAATAGTAGCCATAACTTGTCAGGGTATCCTTTTTAGATAGAAACCTGGAGTTACGACGGGGGGAAATGAATATCGATCAGTGCTCATACAAGTGTAAAATAAATGTACGACTAGTTTGTCAACCTGATTAGAACATTCTTTAACATGTATAGTTTACAATAAAAATTTAAAGATTGAACAAACTTTATATCCTTCATTTCAGGTGGTCCAAGCAGCGGGTTAGGGCTAGGAATCCACACTGAGAGTATACCTATGCACACATTTGCCAAGTACCTGTTTTCTAGTCTTCTTCCCCATGATCGTGAGCTGTCTTTTCAAGTTGGTCTCAGAGCTATGAGGTATGCACACCTAGAAATCTATGTCTGTCTTTATCAGATCTTGTCTCCACATTAATATATAAACTAAGAATATTACATAATGCGAAGCAATTAGATCAGATTTATTTTATTGCAACGGCTTATAAATTCACCCAAAATCATTTTATCTGGATAACCTTGGTAGATCTACATGTAGCCTTCTAAGGCACATGACGGGGTCTGCTCGCGCACCCGCCAACTTGATTTATATAATAGCGTCGTTTGTCACACACTGCCAGCAATCATATCACATGCTTAGTACCTACACATTTACTAGCGTATTGTGTTTTTAATCTTCAGATTGCCAATGAGTGGTTACAACAATGGATGTTTTAATTTGGTTAAAATGTAGTCCTAAATGAAACTGTAGTAGTAGTTTAATTTTACCGCAGGCTACCAGTATTAGAAGACAGTGAAGAAAATGACGATCCTATTAACAATGTGGGAGCTGTAGTACTTAGTCGTTATCCGCGCTGGATCCGCCTGGGACACATGGAAGCTCAGCAGTGTGAACTGGCAGCCACCATGCTCAGTGCCGCAACAACGCTCAGTAATAGTGGTGAGTGCCTGACTGCCTTACAAATCCAGAATATTTGCAAATGTTGTTGCAACATTTGCAAAAGATTGCATGCATTTTATTTTCAAATACAGTGTAATGTATATGATATGAAATAATGATTTGGGTATATAAATCCTGTGTGTTCTAAATGAATGTTAAGTTGCTAAACGTGATATTTCGCCCAATTTGTTCCTGTAACATTTTTGTCAAATTGTGTAGAAGGTATGAAATTAAAACATATATTTTGGCGAATTTGAAATCACCCTAAGGCCATTTTATGTGCAACCATGTGTTGACTCAGCAGCTTAGATAATAGCTTAGGTCCTATAGTAGGTATCACATATTTTGAATGCAATTAAAATGATAATGGTACAACATTGATGTTTCCTCATCTGATAAGACCAGAGAATATATACTAACATTGAACCGAGCAGCAATTTCCAGCTCAAATGCGAGTGAAAATATGTTTGAGTTGAAGTATCACTAGAACGTTTTATTCATTTAGTTTCGCTAGAGTTTTAGAAATGTGAACCTGACCACTGAACTCTTTGTGTTTAAAGGTGACCTCACCAGGTTAAACACTGTGAAGGAATCAGCGCAGCGTGATATACACAGCTCGTCTCAACTGTTCAAACTGGCGCAGGAAGCCTTTAAAATAGCCAAACCAGTCAATGGCCCCCGTCACATGCCTCTGCTGAAAACAGCCTTAGAGTTAGGACTCCAGGTGAGTTTAGATTAGGTCTCCTATTCTCGTACAAGTTACGAGTATATCGTAGGCTTCGGATTTGTCGAGGTGATCATCTGGACCAATCCGAATCCTACGTTATATCGTAACTTGTACATGTTGTACTAGAATAATTTCTAGCGTAGTAAATAGAGTTTGTTTACACTCATTGTCTGTGCTGTTGAGATTGATCAATATTTAATGTTCTCTTCTAACAATGTGAAGAATATGGCTATTAATATGGTGTTTATTCTTGAAACTCAAGATAGATGAAAATCTTGACGACTGTAAGCAAGTGGACATGCAAAAAAAATAATTAAAATTATGAAGCAAATGATATCTAATACTGATTAAATAAAGTTATAATTTGGGTATATTTTTTACATCTATTTTGCTTTAGTTTTGCATGTGTAGATTACTACAGTCTTTTCTTGGCCCTTTTCACCAGGTGATGCGCATGACCTTATCAACGTTAAATTGGAGGCGAAGAGAGATGGTCAGGTGGCTTGTAACATGTGCCACAGAAGTTGGATCAGACGCCCTCATTCCAATAATGGTCAACTGGTATCAACTGTTCACCCCCCTTGAAGCTACAGGTTTGTAACTTGATTTGTTGATAACTGTCGATCACCATTATTTATCACACAAGTTTAGTTTTTGTATGTGTTTGGTTGAATGTAATGACCATGGTGTATATATATAGGCCTACTGACGATTTTTTGATACGTGATGTACATTAAAAATAATGTCCTCAAGTAATGATGTTAGTTCCACGTAATCCTCGGGCACTATTTCAAATTTCTTAAAAATGTGTATTTACAATGCCTATTAAAACTAATTTTGTTTCTATATTAGAAAAATACCTATTTTTTTCTATAACATCTTTCAATTAATGAATGAATATTTTTGTTTTGCAGGTACTGTGGCTACAACAATCATGTCACCAACAACATTGATACAACTAGGTCTAGATTTTCATAGACAGGAGCAGTTGGCAGCGCAAGCTCGTACTTTGGCATTACAATGTGCCAGCAAAGATCCACCTAACTGTGCCTTGTGTGCTCTCAACCTGTGTGAGAAGGACGCCAGTACCTTCGAGGCGGCGTATAGGATTGTGGTGGATGCAGCTGAGCACATTATGAACTCCAATCAGTTGTTCACAATAGCGCGTTACATGGAACATCGAGGATATCCACAGCGGGCTTATAAGCTGGCTCTTTTAGCCATGCGAAACCTGCATCTCGCTTACAATCAAGACACTCACCCAGCCATAAATGACATTCACTGGGCGTGTGCTTTAAGTCATTCTCTCGGAAAGCATGAACTTAGTAATCTAGTGCCATTGTTAGTGAAGAACGTGCAGTGTGCTGTGGTGCTATCAGACATTCTACGTAGGTGTACACTCAGTGCCCCAGGACTAGCGGCTACAGCAGGCTTAGCTGACAATAAAGGCAGGCGGCAGCCTATTAAACTGTTATCATACGACAAAGCGCCGCTACGACAATTACTGGAGGCTGCCATATGTGCTTATGTAAACACCACTCATTCACGGTTATCACACATCAGTCCCCGCCATTATGGGGACTTTATTGACTTCCTGGCCAAAGCAAGGGACACATTCATTCTTGCACCTGATGGACATTATCAATTTGCACAGCTCATAGAAAACATGAAACTAGTCTACAAGGGCAAGAAGAAACTCATGATGTTAATTAAAGATAGATTCGGTCTATGATCCAGATCCACTTCCCACAATTCAACTGTTTTTCATTATTTATCATCAATCATCTTCATTATATTCAGCAAACTCTTCAAGACTGAAAGCCATGTACTAAAGTACATCGCGTAGGGTATGCTTACGATTGCTCATTCTAGGGTAATCATAATTTATTTGTTGCATCAAGTGATGCGAGTACGAGGTTATTTTGTAACTTTAATGTGCTTTTGGACGTTTTAAAGGAACATGCCTTTAGATGACAGAGGCCAATGATAATATAATCTATTATATTTATGAAGCATCCATGTTATCTGTTCAATTTCACTGTAAATAATTTGTGTCGGCTTCATATGCAATGAAATTTACAGAACTAGGTATAATTTTTTACTGAAATATTCGTTGTAAATTGTAAGACTATAATGCTATATGATAGTTGCTGATGAGAAAACCAAAAACATTCCTGGGTGTGTGCTGGTTTTCAGGTAAGACACTCTCCTACCTAGGCGCATCGTTCCCTGTGGACGATCAAAAAAACCCGCAATGGTTTTATTTTGGATAAGATGATACAATCAGCAATGCAAAGGGAACAAATCTCAGGCTGTGAAGAGCGAATCCAAAGAGAACAAATATGTGTGTCAGTCGTGACGTCACGACTGACGGTGGACGACGTGGTGAACTATTAAGACTTGCGACCAACGGGAAGTAATCAAAGGGCTTCATTTTTTGTGCTCTGCACTTCATCTTCCCAGCAGTACAACCCAGCCAACGCGAGATATTGACCCGGTGCTGTTGCAATGTTGGGCAAGCGTCTGCGACGCTGGCCCAACCTTCCAACAACATCGGGTCAATATCTCGCGCTTGCTGGGAACAGACGTATTGGTGCTAAAAGGCGATTTCCATTTCTGTATTAAATGTTCAGTAACAGTGCATTTGTGACTGTACGCCATGTGGCTATGCTTCTTGTGCGTGCTTAAAGTTGCATATGTTAATGTTATGTGTTGTACCAACCTTCCTGTCGGACTCCTTTATCCCACTAAGTTTCATAGTCTATATAATAGAGTCTGCATTTCAAGAAGATATTGCTACTCACAAATCAACTATGTAATAATGTCACGTGGCATTATGGTGTAATGGTGCATACATGTGTGATTTATGGGTACAAAGTCCTTGCTATTTATTAAGTTGTGTGTGTCAATAATGTAAAGCATTTCCTGTACATCTTGGGCCCAGCCAGAACTACCTCGCTGTGTTAAAGGACACCTGTATACGTGTAGGTGTGTTTTGACTGACCATTGTTATATGCTAGTCCACGCTGACCTCGTTCATAAACAATGTCATTCCATTGTAGCTGCTAATTTTGTTGACTTTGTCTTTTAGTCCAAATTGTGTCACTATTTTTTATTATCATGTTACTTTGTGTTACGTGGTCTGATCACGTTCAAATACAATGACACACCATGTTTATGTCTTGATAGCCAGTATACTTGACATCAGTCAAAGATTTGCAAATTATCATTCAGAAAAATCAACCTTCAAAAGGGGATAATATTTGTTTAGAATTAATAGGATTACCGGGACTATTACTTGGGTTGTTGTTTGTTAGTGTTTTTTTATTGTCAACATTATTTGTTATAAAACGGAAAACCGTTAGTGTCTATAGCACCAGAATCAGAGAAGCAATTTAGTTATAATTGCATTGTTTTTTTTGTTATTTAGTTTTAACCATAGTTTCAAAATTGCATTTTCAAAAGTAAAGGTATTTGCTTATTACAATTGATGATCTCATAGTTTACATTAAAGAGAACCTTCGCAAATGGCATCCAATATTAATGCAAAAAAGTTTTTCACCGTATTATCCAGTCTTTTTCATTTTGGGTAATCTGTAAATGTCAACATTTTTGCTATACCGTATTCTAGAGGATGCCAGTTGCTGTGGTGTTGTCATTTTGTCAATATTCATGTTATCTAGAAATGTAGCCATGCCTCTTCATTCCTGTCAACTTTTTTTATTTCACAATCATGTTCCTTTGACATTATTTTATAAGTGAATGTATCTATCCGATTGAAAATATTGACTGAATAATTTATGCACTCGTTTTGTAATACATTTATATGTAACACACCTCACATGTCAATAGGTAGTGGGATGCAGCTAGGAATCCCACCTATATTCCATCTTTAACTTAATAGCAGTGTGCATTATTAAGTGATTTAATGCTATAAATGTATGGAATACTGTTTAAAACAGCACAATATTAAAGTCTCCATTATTTGTAATTGAAAACAAATATATTTTAAAATTAAATATGTCTTTAGCAGGTCATTTGATTGGATATATTATCAAACTATAAACAAAGGGGAAAAGTTGTCCTGCCTTTTAAAAATAGCCGTAAGAAATATTATAAATAAATGCTGAAACAGTATTCCAACAGTTTTGATCATCTGTCTCAGTCGAGTTAAATTGTCTCCGGTCAGTGTCATATTTGTTAATTGAGCTTCAACGTTTTTTTTAAGTAATGCAACAATGCGAAGTTGTTATTTTTGCATGTAATGCAAACCACACATTATATTCCTATAGCACATAACTTTTACTACTGATGCAAAAACAAGTACATTTTGTCATGCCATTTTCCCATCCACAACTACCTCAGATGGAAACAAATAACAATAACATACCGTCTTGTATATTTAGTCTTCATTCACAACATCAGACACCTCATTTGATTGGAGTGATAGAGATCCAGTTGCGAGCATCTTTTAAAGATGAACCTATCTCCATAAATTTTCTAGTCAAAGGAAAGTTGAAGACCACAAAAGGTATGGATTTGTTCAAGAATGATTTTGTGTGTGTAACTGTGAATATGTCCTGCAGGCAATATCTAGGATTTGCTTGATGGCGATAAAAGCATCGTGTCAGATCCATTTGCTGCATGTGGCTGGTTGGTGGTAATTAATTATTTTTCAATTATATATCACTGTCAAACTATGGTTTTGTGTCAAGTGATAAGAAAGGTTAGTACGAAAATATCATAGGAAAAAGTGAATAAATAAAAATATATACATTATAATGACTTTCAAGCTTTATTTCATTTAATATATTATTTGTGAATACAATTGGCGTTCATATCTCCATCATACGTTCTGCATCCACAAGTATCTCGTTAGTAGATTTCGCTGAAAATAAATAAAATAACTTTATTTGCATTTTCATGTCTCCACTCCACAAAGTAACGTTTCATCTCAATTACTGTAATTATAAACCATTTCTTTTTCCAAAACAATTCCCCGTGCACAGAGATTGCTATAAAAGACAGAGAATGCCACGATGTTCAGAATTTTGAAATATAATAACTGGCACATATTCCTTTTATCGGGGACGGTCACATGATTATTTCTCGGTTTCTTTTGCTTCAAACAAATCAGTTAAGCCCCAAAATTGGAAATAAAATTCAAAGGTGCTAGTGCTGATGCTCTTTGTCTACAAGAAATAAAAGCGGTGGCATACAACACCAGCAAAAACGTTTTTTGGTAGACAAGTAATATTCGGATGAGGGTTCTATATTATACTGAGTTGAGAGGTTGCCTACTAACCTGCAGGGGCGGTGCTATATGAAGACGACACCAGACAATCCTTTAGCTCACACTTTTCACTGATATGTGCATTACTACAAACGATGCAGCCGCTCAGTACACATCTGTGAAACAAATAATTTCTATTGAATATCACTTGTTTAATTTTTAACTTGCCCTGAGGAAGGAATTATCGCGAATAAGACACAGCTGTAGAAAATAATAATAAATGCACAGAAGTTGATCGACTTCATATTTGTGTTTCAGGCTTAAAGCGACTCAATCAGGCTAAAATCGTCAAAAAATCGGTGATTTTATTTTGGCTTTTTAATATGACCATATGATATAAACATGTACATAGACTAGAACTGCAAACGTTTCAAAATGTTTGTGTTGCTCATTACCCAGTCAAGCGAGATATCCTTTCCACTGCCGGGTAGATATACCACAGCTCTACCACAGCGTATCAAAACGGATGGAAAAATCGGCCCTCTCACAAACACTGTGATATACCGCACTCACACCACAGCGTTCTAATCCCTATCCAAAAAGTGGCCTTCTCTCACGCATAGCGTAAAAATCCGTAATTTATCTCAAAATCTCTCTTATTCATGTATAGAGCAGCTGCCGCTATTACGTTTTTTTTACGCTACGGCAGACGTGCGAGGTGAGATATAACGAATTGGTACGCTATGGGTTTTCGTCTACACAGCGTCTAGGGTTACTCTACATAATGCATCTGGAGCGCCTGTGACGCTGGCCCACTATTGAAAAGGTATTTTGCCAACATATTCCGCTTGATGGGAAAGTAATATGGTGTATGGCACCAAGTGTAGTCTTTTTTCATGAATCCACATGGCTACGATTAAGATAATTAGCAAGGAGTTTAAATAATTTAAACCTAATATTTCCTGACAAGGTATCCAACTATATAGGTTGAGAATACGGGCCCAGACAACGAGACAGGGGAGTGCAGTCTGCGACTGACTGTCTAGTAATGAATGGAATACACAAGTAAATATCAGTTCAGAACAAACCAGATGAACACATAATTCAAACTAAACCCAATTTATAGTCATTACTACGATATTTTTATGTTGGAAACATTTCTATAATTTTATTAATTTTTGTAGGTGCCTAGTAAAAATCATAAGGGTGTCTGTGTCCTCTGAGAAAAATGGTTACGTATTAACGTAGGCTTTGTGTAATATATAATATTCTGGGTGAGTGTATTTCTTGTGGAATGTTTCAAGTTAAATGTGAACAGAAAAATACATCTTTGCACATTATTATCGTTATTCATCCAAAGTTTAAGGAGCATCATAATAATTCCACCACCTCATTTTACAAGTATGAGTTGTTTACCACATTGGGAAATTGAATTGTTCTAATAAAGAAAACGGAATAAAGACAAAAATACTAACAGCCTAACAGTTCTTCTGATGAACCGGAAAAAATTCCAACATCGTAATCGTGGAATGTAGGCCTACTAAGATAACAGAAAAGTCAACATGTCACGGCCGAGAAAATACACACGGAGATGACAACGTGCCCAGCAAACACGATACTACTAGATTAATATTGGTCCAGCATAAGCGACGCTGACCCAGCATTAAACCAACATTGGGACAATGTATCGTGTGCGCTGTGAATGGTTGGCATGTATCAACGCTGTAACGTACTGTGCCGTGGTGATGGATACACATTAAGTGCTACGGGGTGGCTGGGGCATAGCTACGCTACAACGTATTAAATCGTAACCAGACGAAAGGCCGTGGAACAGCCATAGTGTAATGTTCTGTTATTGACTCCCCTGTTCATTATCAAGATAATTAGTGAAGAATTAATTGAAAATTAAATGTTATGGAAACCAAAATGTCTTCACAAGAAATCAAACTAAGGGTTGCAGGTGTAAAATCGGGTATATTTAATATCTATGTCATAATATTTAAAGCATGTAAAAGTGACGAAATAGCTTATTTCACATAATCTTATAACTAACCATTTATAATTGCTAATTAGTAAACATCATGATAAGTTAGAAGCATGCCGCTAAGTTTACTGGGAAGAAATGGGGAAATACTCTCTGTATATCAAAGATTACAAGTGTGCGTTATTTACCAGCTTAGCAAAACTAGTTTTAATACTGAATAAAATGGAATGAGAATGAAAACTACTGACAGGTCTACGACATACGATGGTGCTTGTCAGAAGGCCGTTTTTTCGCTACGATCCAGTACGCTGTGACAGGCCTATGCTGTATGGTACTGTTTCTGAGAGGGCCGCAAAAACGATCCGGTTTAATACGCTATGGCAGTGGAAAGGATATAGAGACGAAATTCCCGTATTTCTTATTTTGGACATCCATGTCCGAAATAAGAAACCGTGAATTTAGTCTCTATATCTCGCCTAACTGGTAAATTTGCAGCACAAAAATTAGAAAACTTTTGCAATTCTAGTCTATGAATATGTTTACATCATATGGTCATATTAAGAAGCCAAAATAAAATCACCGATTTGTTTATGATTTTAGCCTGATTGAGTTGAATTAAGCAAATAAAATAATTTGTAAAGAAGATTTTTTATAATACAAGTAGTAATAAATTAAAGGGAGCCCACTAGCTGTGGTGGGCTAGTAGTCCCTTTAGCCTCGCACCATCGATGGTTAATCTCAATCGATTGACACCCAAGGAAGACTAATAAACAATGTAGGTATCAAAGAGGTTTATTCCAAATTTTAATTTCCTGGACGGTAACGGGCCTCAGCCTGTAATCATACGTTTAAAACAATATAATTGAAACTACATGGGATTGGGTTTGGCTGTGAACCCCGAGAAGCATCCCCCATTGGAAGTGACAAGAATTGTGACTGCAGTCTGTTTGACCCCTCAATGTCACCCAAGCTCAAAAGTAAAGATGATGTTGTATGCCCATGGTGGGGGTTTCCTGTCTACTATATAGCACTGAAACTATAGCCCTATCTTGTTCACTTTTCAAGTTATAAACCATTAAAGTGTGATTGACCTCCGTTTGACACCTTGATTTATAGACGATTGGGTCAATAACTTTTTATAAAAGTTAACACTATAACCTTTGAAATCTTTATTTTACTGTACTGACCAGGCTTTTTAAATTACAGGCATGTTGGATAGACATTATGAGAGAACATTTGAATTTAACCTTTGTCTGAAAAGGAATGATTCACACTTTGTCAGCCATTTTCAATCAGAGCTGCAACATTTTGAACCCTTCCACATTGTAGTTTATGGTATGAACACACACATCAAAAGAATTTCAAATGTTTTTTCTACAGGCATGAAATTCAAAATGACCACAATCTACAAACTAAACAAGGTTTAGTCATGGTCAACCTGTATGTGAAGTCTAATGTACATTCCAGTAATGTAAAACAAGTTATAACCTTGATAGTGGTGGACAGGCGGATGGATGGACAAGCTAATTGACAACAATAGGGCTCATGTCAGCCAAAATTTGACCTGAAAACAGTAAACGATTGATAGCATCTGCATCAGAATATAACAAAGTCAATATTGATTGTTTTTTAAATCATACACACCCTTCTTTGACAGTGACGTTGTTCATAATGACAGAATTGGAAATGCGTACTTTCTCTGAAACATTACAATGGTTTCCTATAACCGATCTTTTGATGCTCACTTTCTCGGATATAGTAGTGCCATCACCAATCATACTGTCTGCTCCAATCTGCTCAAGAAATGAAGACAACTATTTACAAAGTTCCCTGGTTTTCATTATATACAAATATATACACATTGACATAGACATTATATAAAACAACAAAATTCAAAATTGAATTCTTGTCACCTAAGAAATCATAAAAATTATATTAACATTGCCAGTATGCGGCAAAAAATATGTTTTCCTTATTAACTTTACATCACCTTTATATAGTTATGAGACCCGGTTGTATTGCCAGGCAAGGAAATCTACTTCATATTTAGCGTTCCTTAGGGGCACCAGCGGATTAAACATGTGTTCGTATTAGTGCAATTCAAGTTGGGCCTAAGTGACGCCTTGTATCACGAATGTGACATTTTATTACCTGTGGTCGTTGCGGCATGTTAGCTGTGGGATGAATAAGTGGCAGCTCTTTACCAGGAACTAAAATAGGCAGCTGACGTGGCATCTACAATAACACATCATTAAGAAGACATCAAAAGGTTTTTACAGACGGAACTCAAATTACATTCTGTAAAGAAAAGACAACACATGCAAACAATATGCAGTCACTTAGAATCAATGGATTTCAATATAGAGATATACAGGTGATGATTTCAATAAGGTAATTCTTATTTTTAAGCATTTGGTACCCGGCAAACACAACACGTTGAAACGATGATGTTTTAATGTTGGCCCAACGTCTGCGACGCTGGCCCAACATTAAAACATCATCGTTTCAACGTGTCGTGTTTGCTGGGTAGTACTGCATTAAAAACTCAGTTAGCAAAAGCCACAATCCACAACATGTTTAAGGTTTAGTAGCAAGTACTACATATGTGAACCATAAGGACGGGTTGGGCTCTGTCGCTGGAACATGATCATCTCAACATTTATTAGCGCCACCGAAACACATTTTAATCGAGCTTAGATAACTTAGTTAATAATCTGAATTAATTTTGAAACACCAGCTATTTATCATCTAGGAGCATTTAAAATAAAATTAAAACACCTACCAAAAAACAATTTGGCAATTTTTATCATTATGTGAGGATCTTACGATTCAGCTGGGTATTTGTGTTGTAACCAGAAACATGGTGCAGTGCGCTACCTTTTAACTACAAAACCTCAACGAATCTTAGCAATTTTTTTCCTATATTATCTAACCGTTTACCTGTCTGTTTGCTTCACAATACATAGCTACAGTATTTGCTCGAATACATTGTCCTCCACGCATTACATAAGCATGACATCTAATATTGTCACCATGGTAACAATCTGCCATATCTCCATGGTGATCATTCCATGACGACATGTTCCTAGCCACCACTGAGAGGTCATCTTCATCTTTTTCAGAAAATGTATGAATATCTGTGACAAAGGACAAATAGTGTACATGTGAAGCATAATAGTAGCTACCTGATAAACACAGGATATTAAACTAATGTTGGTTAAATGTTTGGCCAGTGTCGCAGACGGTGGGCCACTATTCGATTTGGCTTATCATCCCTTATTTGCGGCGAAACTTGCCATGGATAGACCTGCATATTACCACCATATACAAATGTCTAAACATGCTAAAGTGCAACAAAATGCTGTGACCTTGACCCTAAATATAGGTCTCTGCGAAGGTTATTATGTTACTTGAGGTGTCTCTGCAGATGCTTACACATAAGTCAAGGTCACCAATGTTAAAAATATTTTGTACTTAGCTCAGCTGCATCTCTGTATCACATTAAATATTTAAACATTTTGAATAAAAAAAATCGCTCATAAGGAATTTTTGACCCAAATGTTGAAGTCTGCCTGTACCCGATCAGGGATTGAGCCTTCAGACGCTGTGGACAATTCAGCTAATACCCAGCAGTCGTTCAGCTTTTATAACGTAACAGGTAGACTTTAACAGATGGGTCAATTTTAGTACATGCATTTATAATAAATATGCAAATAAAAGATATATCTTAATTATCAAGCGATTTTGCATGCAACATAGAGTAAGGTCACACATCTTCGATCTTAATCTATTTCGACTATTTTTCTCTGTTACATATGAAGTACACAGAGCATCATGTCTGTAACCTATATTACCCCACGGTTCTGTTATACAGGCATGAGAACATGACAAGGCATGTCGATATGGTAGCTATTTGAGAAGGAGCTGGTGGTGACGGAAGGAATACAAAGCAAATAAAATGACAACAAGTAGCTGTCACTAGAGACAACACTGTCCCCCGCCCGCAGTCTTGTCAGTAACAGGCAATTAGACACAAGAAGATTAGGAAGGCTTACACACCATTAACAATAATTATTATAGTACAACCTTCTGACTTGAAAAAGTTTTTGTATTATATAGTCAAAACAAAGCTTCCCTACGGCATTATCATTGTAGCAGCACCATTATGATTCCTAACACAGGAGATAATGGTATCAACCAAAGGAAATACCAACCTCAATTTTGAATGTGAGTTAAGCTAAATTTTTTATCCTCCCTCAAGAGAAAAATATCTTCAAAAACGTTTTAAAAAGTTGCAGCATTTATTGCAATCATTTAAAGCGCAAAACACTTTTTGTTCTTTTTTAAAGTTTACCCCCAACTCTGATTATTATGGAAGGGAAACATGAGCTACGGAAAAAAGGTGCGCCGAGGTGTGTACTATACCACCAAAATATAGTAAGCCTTTTTTTCATTAAATCGCTTTAACCCTCCCCAAGATTTCTTTTCCAATTTAGGCCTAAGCCCTTGGAAACAAAGTTCCTTCTGACATTATCATTCTAACAGCACTATTATGATTTGTAAAGCAGGTGATAATGCCACCACCCAAAAAACAAACTACATTTTAAATTTGAAATTAAGAGCTAAGAGATAAAAGTCACCTCTAAACGTGGGGTGACAGAGCCATGTTCATCATTCCCAAAGACCAACTGAAACTGTAGATTTAGCAGATTAGCTTCTCCAGTGGGGTCACTGAAGAGCTTTCCCTTACTTTTGTTGAGGCTATCCCGATGAGACTACACTGTATGTTATCCTCCCTGATGGACTTAACCTGGACTAAAACGGATTATTTTTTTGTTGATTCTAGACCAGCCATCAACTTGGTATTTATGTGTTTCATTCTGAAAATAGCCTTTTTTAGGTGATGGTTTATGAGATTTCTGATTGATTTGAAGTCATTCCAGTCTTCCTCACTGTTAGAGTTTGTCTTTACTTGGCAAACAAATTAATTTTCCTGGGTTTGGGTTTACAATATTTAGATTTGATGTCAGAGTCCAAAATAAACATACCGTCATGATAAGACAGTTTGTATGCACTAAATCTACGAGTTTGTGGTATGGTGCAGGATCGTTTTTGCTGGCGACATGCTCCAGCTCCTGCTATTCTTGTACTGTTAGGGTACATAGGGTTCCTACACATCATCCTCTTTCAAATTCCATGATACTCCCAGGGTGTCTTTCGTGCGTTTTTTGCATTTTCCATGATTAATTTCAAGATAATTTTACATTTAGAAATTGTGGGCAATGTATCGATGAACAGAGAATAGATTAGGTGAATTTGTTATGAAATTTCTGAATCATAAAAAAAATTGACGAGATAAAATTTGACACAAATTGATCAGGTTGATGTGTTCAAAGTCACGGGTTTGCTAATTTGATATATTCATAGAGACAAGGGGGACCAGAGTAAGGGGTTGACCTTTTTAGAGGAGGGCTAGACATAGGGCAAGAAGTGGTAGTCAAGGTCATTACAAGTTATTATGGTAGCAAGTATTCAGCTGATAAGAATCAGAGCTGATAGTATGAGAACTGTGTACATGTATCACATAATTTTGATTTTATCAATGTGCATAAACATAGGTCTGTCACATGTCCAAACTATCGATATTGCCACTAAGTTTAGTGGTTTAAAAGTTTTTAGGCTTTTGATGACTAAGAGGCAGAGGTGCACTGTATGGGAAGGTAACAGAGACATCTACAAGAAGAGCTGGGCTGGTGGGGACCAGCCAAGCTAAAAAATACTTGTCACACTGAGATCACATCATTGGTGAGAGGGAAGTATATAATACTATAAACCATATACATGTAATGTGGGGCTTTAAACTTTGGCAGTTTGGGGAATAAAAATAATTGACAGATATTTGGCAGATTTACTATCATGGCACTATTTATGGTGGGGACAAATATTGCCGTCTTTAATCAAACAGCCAAAACCACCAATATAAAATGTTAGCCAATATTTTTACCAGTGTAAAGTAGATAAATCTTTTAAGCTGAAAATAAATTGCCTGATATTGAAAAAAAAAAAAAAATTAACAACCAAGGACTTCTAAATATAATACATAATCACAGGAAAGCCAAGCTATGACACAGAATTTCAAAGGCCACAGACAGCGCAGAAATATCTAAGTGATTGTGTTTAATTTCTACAATGAAGCCAGGTAAATGTGGCAGAAAGCAAATTTGTGGACTTACTTATGTGTTGTTGTTCATCTTCAACAACAGATGCATTTGCATTTGGTGGATCCTTCTTTTTTGGAGGTTTACTGAATTGTTTTCTTATCAGGTATGGCACCAACTCTCCTTTTATTGCACTAATAGATCTAGAAATTAACCAAATTGAATAAGTTTGATTCAACTGATATACTCCCCCCCACCCCCCCCCCTCCTCGAGTTCACAATGACATTGACTCACCATTAAATAGATAACTTACAAGATTAGATATTGAAGAATCCTTGAGCCATTTAGTGCTTGATCCATAGTAAACTTCGGAGGTGGTTAATAAAATTCTGAATTAAATATATGCTTACGTTTCGTCAGCAAGGAAGTCTAGTACCCATCTCTTGATCAGATATAGATGCCCATCTAGTAACTGGGTGTGCATTCTCACATGGGGATGTCTACAAAAGATATATATATATATATATGGGGACGTCTGCAAAAGAAATAATAGATGGTGTGCGCAGTATAAAGTATGTATCAGTATGTCTAAAGTATCAAGAAAGGCCTATTATGGCCTTTTGCATGGCATATACTGATGCACGATATTGTCTGGCAACTACAGTATACAGTAGAACCTGCTATGAGCAGTCACTCTTATGAGCAGCCAACCTCCTATGTGAGGCCACTTGATTATTCCCAACAATGTTTTTTTGTATACAAATGAACCTCCTATGGGCAGCCACCAGCGTTAAAATGCTACTTTTCCTGTGCCACACGGGTGGCTGCTCATAGCAAGTTCTACTGTAAATACCCCGGAGAGTGTGAGACATTGAGACGCTTTTTGATTTGGTGCTGAACTACTGTGGCCTGGCATCAACTCTGAAACAACATTGGCTCGGTGTGTCTGATGTTCGCTGGGTCAACGTCTTGGGCTGTGCTATTTATAATTTTCCAGTGTTGGCTCAGCAAGGGGTTGTTGCTGGGCCGCCGTAGCAACGGCGGCATTGGAGCAGCATTGGGTCGGCATATCCTATTTGTCTAACCTTGGTCTGATGTTGGGCACTGAAAGGGTTAAATCTATAACTGTTGAAGACTAAAAAAAATTACTGCTGTGGCAGCCAGGCATCTTTGGCGCCCATCTTGGATAGGGGCCTTTGCAAAATTTGAACCTTAAACAGTAGCTAATAAGTCAGAGAATGATCAGTTTCACGAAGATTGGATAGATTTGTAGAGCGTCTACCGGTATGTCAAATTGTGAGGAAGTGCTAATATTCTAACTCAACCAGGGTAATCCGGGAGAGAAAGTTTTACGAAGATCAGATAAATATTGGCTACTGTAGAGAGTTTACTTTCAACAACAACAGACAGCACCAACCCTTGTCCTGCTCAGTTTAATTATTTAAATTTTCACCCACTTGAAGTTGTGGCTCGCTACCGCGACCCACAATTTCAAATGGCTGAAAATTACTCATTTTTGTTTAATTGGAGTAGAAATATTTGCAAATCTTGATGTTTAGACACACGATTCATTCCCAATAACAGTGATTTGGTCGACTGATAAAAAAGATTAAAAGTGATAATACTTGTGTTGTTGTGATCAGCAGGATAAGGGTTAAAAGTCCCCACTAAAATATATGCAGTGCAAATATATTACTTTTTCAGATGAGACCTCTTCATTGTGAGTTTTTTATCTTCAAAATCTGCCTCAGATGAAAAAAACAGAACCCTGCTCTCCTTCTCATCCAGTCCAATGAAATCTTTCTCTTGAAACAATCAGATGTAAAAATAGGTCTACATTAAATATTTGATATAACAAATCTAAACGTACATACATGTATTGTGTATTTCAGTCAACATTATTTTGTTTAAAATAGACTATTGGAACAATCTTGGAATATCAAATTGGGACAGTGTTATAGATAGAAAAGTCTAATTACTCATGTGTTTAAAACATATTACCAGTATCACATGGTTATTAGTTTTGATACTATACAGCTGATAACTGTAGTTACTCAAAACAGCCGATGGATTCAAAAACATCCAAAACCTATTTATATAAACAAGGTTTCAAGGCAAAACTGAATATAAGGTTGTATATACAAATCAATAATTTCAAGATGGCCATCACAGTTATCGGCCGCACATGAAAAAGGACAATCTCAATACACTCACAAATCCCAAAAAACTATATGTACGAGATTTCAAGGCATTTAGCTGAACAATATTGCTTTTTAAAATTAAAATCAAGATGGTTGCCATGGCATCTTTCTAGGTCACACATGAAAACGAACAACCTCAATAGACTCGCAGGCCCCAAAAAAACTATATATAAAAGGTTTCAAGGTATTTAACTGAAAATAATGTTCATCGATTTATTAAAATCAATAAAATCAAGATGGCCGACATAGCCTCTTCGGCACATGAAAACCGCCATTGCCAATAGACTTGCAAACCCTAAGCAAATCCTACACATGTATATACAAGTTTCAAGGCAGTAGCCAAAACAAATAGTGGCGGTGCAGACAGCGGCACACGCAGGGGACGACAATACCCCTTTGTACAAGGGGTAAACATCAATATTTTTGAGTTTGTGAGATTTTTTAATTTTAGCTATTTAGGCCTATCCCTGTCCTGTAATCAACACTGAACTTTTATATAAATAATAAGGATTATAAGATAAAAATTATTCTAAAACAATTAATATTTTTAGTTACATACATGTACAAAAGGTCACAAAATACATTATACACTTAACATGTCTTACTCTTTATGCTATTGTACTGACACACTCCCTCCTCGCAACCTATGAAACTGATCATTCCAAGGATACTTCTATACATTTTAGAAATTACCGGTCTGACAAATTTCAAGAATATCACAGTTTTTATTTAATAAAATACTGTGCAATGAAATCAATTTAACAAACCTATATTTTTGTTTGTTTTCCCACCCGGGACAGATGCTTCAGTAAGATCAGGTTGTGGAGCCAAAAGCATGGTGAGAGATGCATCATGAGTTCTGTGTACATCAGCTAACAAATGTAAAGAAATATCTGTCACCAAGTCACAGCTGACAACCAGCAAATCTGACTGCAAGTAAAAAATGCTTCATTAAATTAAATATAAGAAATTGAAAAATAACATTTCATAACAATTAATATTAGTATCACTTGATGACAGAAGTTTTAAAGAGCCACTAGGCTAGATGCCGACATGGCAGTGTCACAATTTTGAAAGGAAAATAAATACATTGTACTCCTCCCACATATCCTGTAGATTATTGATTTTTTGTAGAATGTTGTTGTGTGGCATTAGCTTGTACAACACTCCATGTGAATCTTAAAAACTAATCAAGATAGATTGAAAAGATGGGACACAGGCTTTACTTTGTATTTGCATGACTTTTCTATGACTTAAGAAATTTTTTTATAGGTCTTTTGAAGGATAGTAAATTTCCATGACTTTTCCAAATTTCCCATGACTATACGAGCCTGTAAATAAAGTATCTGTAAACTGTAATCTGTAAACATCACATGCCCTATTGGGATGATGAACTTATCACATTATGGAAAAGGTATGTTGAGAAAGAGAAAACTATAGAAAGTTTAAGGGTGTGAATTATTTGAAGCAGCAATTTAAAAGTAAATATAAGTTTAAAATCTTTTCATAAAATGTTGGGAAAAAAAGAATGTACTTATCAGAGATGTATAATTCTGGATATAGAGAGTGTGAATTATACAGATATTGTACAGGTATGTCCTCGAATAATATTATAACTCCCTTGAACTTGAAAAGGTGAATAGACTATTGTATTGTATTTTGGGCCTGTGGTATAATACAGGCTCATGGTCCTCTGGAAAATACAACTAGTTGAACATTACAGTAGTTTCAGATATAATTATAAAGGCAAAAAACAAAATGTTGATTTTAAATATGCAGACCTGTGCGGATAGATGTTTGGAAATGATGTGAAAGTGTGAAACAAGGTTGTAATCCAGCAAGTTGTTTATGACATACAGTCTGGAAAGGAATTCTTACTATAGACTATCCATTTAAGTATGAATGAAGATGTACCGGGTAAGAAAAGTAGAAAAAGGGGTTTCAAAACAATGCATCACCCATCACCACTTATTAAAACTGTTACACCTACTTCTAGCTCAATCATGCCCGAATTCACCAAATTAGGTCTGATTTTTCAAAATTTCTTTTGAGCATGCCCATTTTGAATACCTGAAATTTCTTACACCTAACAGCTGAACAGTTTTAGAGTGCAAAATAGCATGATGAAACTGTTTAACAATACATGGCAATCTTATTTTAAGTCATCTTCACGCACCACAAGTTGAGAATTGTGACATCAATTCGCTGCTTGTGGTGGAGATTTCAATTGTAATTTCAGGCTCGAAAGGTTAAAAAGAAAACACACTTCAACAAGTAAAAATAGCCATCAATTGATGGCAGGCTGTCCCTTCTGACAGCATCAACAGTTAGAAATTTATGTTTGTTTCCGTTACCTTGACCGTGAAGGTGACTAAGTATTGAACTTGACCTTAAGATTAGCTTAGTGCACATGTAGCTTAAAATGAAGGCCCTATGCTAAGGCACTATAAAGTCATCACGCTTACAAACCAATTTGGTTTCCCTGCCCTGGTGACCTTGAAATTACATCAAGGTAACTGAATATCAAACTTGACATCAGATTAGTGTAGTGGACATGTGGTTAATAAATGAAGGCTCTAACATGCCTAAGTCAAGGCATTATGTAGTTATCAATCGTGCTTATGAGCTAATTTGATTTCCATCACCTTGTGGCCTTGAAATAAGGTCAAGGTCACTGAATGTAGAACATGACCTTAAGATTAGTGTAGTGCACACACGGTTAAAAATGAAGCCCTAGTTATGAAGTTATCGCTCTTGCAAGCACCTGCACTTCCTGTGCTGCTGAGGTGAAAATTGTTACATGTACAAAAAACATGCAAACTATTACGACACCACAAAGTGCAAAGTGTCATGACTAAGCACTGCCACTGCAACTGAGATGTCCGACAGACAGACTTGTTTTTGTGGGATGCTACACATCTGCAGTCAGTGAGTGATTTGTGACATTACTCACTCTATTTGGTGTAACAAACTACATGTGGTATGTTATCATTTACCAGGGGAACATCTCTGATCATGATGCTGATGACACATCATCATCAAAATCAATTACACTGATCATTTCTATATGATATTTAATTAATGTTCAAGTGTGAGAAAAAAACAAAAAATCCCACTAATGAGGTGATAAGGCATTGATCAGTATCAAGATTTGATGAGTTAAGTTCAAGATAGGATTGATATCTGACTTTAAGCCAATATCAAACATGCTAAAACAACAATTTACATTTCTTTATAGTGTATTAACCAATTTGAACAATACAATAGGGTTAAGTTTTACTGTAGATAATTTTTTGCCATACCTTAATTCGATCTCTTGAAAGACGTCTGAGTGTGTCTGCTGTGCCCAAATCTTCGCCATCAGGGATAGCAATAAAATCCAAATTCAGATCAACTTCACATATTTCAGTCAACACCTTTTTTATATCAGAAAATGCTGATTCCAAGACCACAACAATTGCCTCTGTAAATATGATAAAACCTAGGTGACATCTTTGCATGGCAAACATATTGCATTGACACTGAACATTGATGAAGCTAACATAAACAGAGAGAGGATTTCGGGCGTGGGGCGCTCACTGTAGGTGAACGTTAAGTCTGGGCTGGATACTCAATTTTTTTTTAAATTCCTTTAACCTAGCACCTCAGAAATGTGTTTTGACCGAATTTAAATATTAAGACATATTAAAGGTTTTCAATATTATGCATGCTTTATAATCCTACATTATAGCATGATAGAGAGTCTGCAACTGAATCTTCAGTTTCAAAATTCCAAACACCTGACATATTCTCTATGAGATGTAGCCAGTCACCCATTGCTACTCTGACTTATTTATTCTCAAATGAACTTTTCATCAGAAAAGTGATATTCATCTTTATTTTATTTCTACATCAATCTGAGTATGATGATTCAAATTTGAAGATTACCATCATATACAGAGAACGAAATAAGGGCATTCCGAGCATTCGAGACAACCCATTTTGCCGTCAGACAACCAATATCAATCTCAGGGTTCCTGTTAGATAACTAGTCAAAAATTTCTGTGCAGGGCGCATTAACCCTTTAACACCTGAAATAAGCAGGAGATTTGCAGGGAATCAACAGCTATTGTTTTAAAATTAACTTATTTTGAAAACTAAATAAGGTTTTTTTCATGTTTTTATGTCCGAAAATTCTGACAACTAAAAATCTTGCTGACAACCTGAAAAGTTTGCCTGGTGATACGTTGGACACTCGGGCCAACAATCCTTATTTCGTGCCCTGATGTAAATATTGCTGATGATAAATTTTTATTAAGTGCCATGATCTTGTTTATCATTGAATACCTTCAAACTAGTAGTGAGCTGAATATAATATTTAGTACAATTATCAGAACAATCAGTTAAATATTGGGTATTACCTTATGCTAATACTTGTACAATACATTTTCTAGTTTAAGTCAACACTATGACCTCAATTATTGATACTATTAAGACAGCTGAACCAAAAGCAGCAACACGTAGTAAAGACACAATATAATAGCATAAATAAATGTATAGTTTGTTGTAAAGGTTTGGTTGTTGTAGATGTATAAAAAGACATTTTACATTAAATAAATGCAAATAAACATATCAGTCTAAAGAGACAACATTACTTCAAAAGCTGATAATTTTTAGATGATGACCTGAGAATCCAGCTCTTTTTAGCATTTGTATAGGGTACCATATAAGAGGCATGTTTGCCACAGGAAGCAGTGCCTTAGGCATCTTCTCTGTGAGATCTGTCATGCGAGATCCTTCTCCACCAGCCAAAACCACAGCTTGGAATTCCATGATTATCTAGCTCATCCACATTCATTAAATCTGTAAATCTGTAAACCTGCCAAAAACTTTATTGCTTAGTTACAAACAATTTGAGCTGTTTCAACCCTTTCAGTGCGGGGACAATCTTTATACATGCACTTCAGATTCTGACATACATGTATAAAGACGGTCCCCACACTAAAAGAATTAAAATATTTCTAATGGCCGCAGACCCATAAAACAGGTATTCAAATGATGCAGAAAGAGCTAACTAAGACATTTATGATGATTTCATAGTTTATACAAAAAATATTTCAGCGTTGTAAGGGTTACCCACCTGGCACACAGCTGTTCACTCACATGATCAGTCACCTCGAGATGGGAATTGCTGCCACAATTCCCAGCACAAAAGGAATGAAAATGTCCAGCATTTATAAAACATCCAAGTTTAACCCTTACAGCGCGGGGATAGACTTTAGTCGTCAAAAGTCCATCCCCGCACTGTAAGAATTTAAATATTTCAAATGGCAAAAGACCCATAACATAAGTATTCAAAGGAATCAGAAAGAGATAACTAAGGCATTTATGATGATTCCAAATTGAAAAACCATTTGGTTTCCATGATTTATACAAAATAATTCAGCGTTGTAAGGGATAATATCTGAAATGAAAGATCGGGATGACCTCACTGTGATGCACTTTACCCAGTCTTAGGGCTGCTGGTAAATTTGCCATATTGGGTCGCAAGAAAAGCAACGCTTGTTCTGCTCACATAAATCATTGCGGAAAACTGGCTCAATGCCGGCCTAATGTCAGGTGACAGTGGTCCACAAGTGATCCAGCAATAGACCAGCACTTTGTGTTGCTGTAAGCCATGGCAATTAAGCTGTGAAGACATGTGGCAAACGCAAGACGTTGATCATCTGTTGGCTCAATGTTGGGACAGGGTTCACTTGTTACTGATGCTGTGTCTGTTCTGTTAATCGCATTATTGTTTTGCTTATCCCGCGATTCACTGTGAAATGTCAGCACACCACTGGATCAATTACGGTTTATTGCTTAAGAATATTTACAAAAATAAACCCACCTCTAAGACTCTTAACAGTAAAAAATCTGTCTTGCTAATGCACCGTTAGAATGGGTACCTAACACAGGGTGTTATGCAACTGCCATGTCAGTGTCACGGCATTGGCACATTTGATGATTTCAACAATTGGAATGCGCAGTATGCAGTGTGCGGACATATGTCTTTAGAACAAAGGCCTATTTAGACCTACTGCGAGTTATTTACCGATGCTCGATTTCGTACAGTAATTAGTCAGTCTAGATATACTAGTAAAATTAGTCTAGATTTATTAATAAAGTGTACTATCTTCACAAAGGTTTTGGCAGCATCGTCATTATTAAGCCAAACCAGTGTTTACATACTGCCATGACTGTGGACCTAAGGTTGGACGCCATTCATGTAGGAATGAACTCGCTTAAAAACAGGTGAGCAAAATTATCACCAGATAATGAAAAAGAAGAGGCCCATGGAACTCCTGAACCATGTTCACCAGCGAAATATTATAACCAAAAGGCTGATGTAGATAGTGCCGACCGGTTTCGCTTATTTGAACTTCATCAGGGTACAATTTGTTGATGGTAATCACTGCCTTATATGAGGTAGAAGTTTTGTACACATGCCAGTGAGAGTGAACCACTGGTGGTTCACAGGTAACAGCCCAGTGTTGCAGCAGCGATCCTCCTGCAGTGTCTGTGTTCCATCTGGTCATTCTTTATACGTTGATCACTAGATATTATTATTATTTGTGTGCCGGCAATGCTAACCTGATCGCCATAAATCGATACAATATGTTTCATATATATTAATTGCACACTAATTGTGGACTGTTAATAAATCAACTTGTCCAGAATTGATAGCTTTAAAGTCATTTGTCATGGCAGGACGTATTAAAGTTCCTTCAACCTTACCACCTCTAGAGAAGGGTTAAACTTACGACCATTTCTGGTGCCCCATCAGCTTTAATATCTTTTCTGCAGCCATTAGTTAGATTAAGTTGTGATATTAGATCATCTTTTGGATTGAATTCTTTTCTGCAATTGCGCCCAATTGATCTTCAATTAATATCATACAGATTTGTCAATGATATGTCTGGAAGAGATGATGTTGATTATAAGTAATTTATATTCCCTATTTGTGTAATTAGTTGCTATCTGAATTACCTAAACACATAATTAAGAGATGCATAGAATTAAAAAAATCAACCAGGGTGCTAGCTACTATTGCAGCAGGTGCACCCCAGTTGATCTTCAATTTATATCACATGCTTAATTGGCAGATTGATCCATGATATGTCTGGAAGGGAGTATGCTCATTATAATTAATTTAAATTCCCTATTTGAGGAACTAGTTACTATCTCAATTATCTCAGTTTTAACACATAATTAACAGATTAAGGATGTCACGTGTGGAGTTAAAATCAACCATGGTGCTAGCTGCTATTGCAGGCTGCAATAGCAGCTAGCACCATGGGTTTATGTGAATTTGTGATACACTGCAATAAGAGACATATTTTTCTTTGTTTGTTTGTTCTTTTTGCTCACTATTACTGGTAGAA
Source organism: Flabesymbios commensalis (assembly GCA_964017125.1). NCBI lineage: Eukaryota > Metazoa > Annelida > Polychaeta > Terebellida > Flabelligeridae > Flabesymbios > Flabesymbios commensalis. The sequence goes on from OZ024902.1 coordinate 100,538,110, forward strand.
ATGCAGCCATCATCGTAGAATTAAAAGAGTTTTGAAAGGCACTTTTATCACCTGTTCTGGGGGGTCCCATCATTAGATTTCTCGCAATTACGAAAAATAATGCCAGCTCTCGCCTTTAATTTCATGATAGCTGCAAAAAATGCTTGAATAGGTAAGTGGAACAGGCATGCTGTGGCCCCTTCTGATATTTTTTTTAAATTTTTGTAAAAAAATGCAAAAATGAAAGTAGACTATGTCCACTGCCCTATGCGGAAGTTCTGGAGGACATCATTAAGCAGTGGCGAATCCAGAATGAGCAAGAGGAGGGCGCGTAAGCCACATTTTGGCTGAAAAAAGGGGTGTTAGCTCCACTTTTTTCAAAAAAATGCAATATTTTCATCAATAAGGGGGGGGGGGTACGCCGGCTCCGCACTATGCTAGATGTGGGAATCTCAAAGAAATGAGATACCTGGGGAAGGCTGCACTAGTTTACCCAGTGTAAGACCTGGGTGAAGTTTTGTTTGCCTACCCTGCACTACCCTGCACTTCGTCATGGGGCGCACCGAGGGTAAAAGTTTCATGGCTATAAGGATGAGAATCCATCAAAAGTTATGTTCTTCCTTGACCCCCCTCCTGGACGAAAAAAAAACGGAGGCCGGAGGCTATGCCCAAATTTCTGATTGTTATATATGGTGTATTTGCTACTGTTTCTGTATTGCGGGGCACTCATCGGGTGTCCTGGTGTATCTAAAAACAAAACTCTTAACAACGGCAACACCTCAGTAGTTTTCTTCAGCTGCCTAAAAAAGTTCAAGTGTCTGGGTGATGTTTTGGATTCTGTTACCCCCATAACCGTTGGCCACATTGAGGTGCCATCTTTCAGACGTTTTAAAATTTAGCTCAGCTTTTAATCTAGCACAGCATTTTTCTTGCTAAGTGAAAACTGTGGAGTATGGTCAAATATTTCTTTTAGCATGTCGGCAGTTACGAAAAAAAGCTCAGCATAATTTTATTGAACAATTTTAAAATTTATTGCATCTACCCAACTTATTATGTTGGTTATGACATCACTTGAAAATGGCCTGTAGGCTGTACAAAATTTGAAAATCGGTTAATAATCGACTGAAAAAAAGAACGAAAAACATGCGCTAGATCTACTGGTTAATTCCACACCTTGTCAACCCTTGAGAAGTTAAGGTATAGTCTATACATAAGCAACTGATAAGTCAAGCCTGATACTCCACAATGGAGGGCTGCTGGAGTATTTACTCAAAGGATATGGTAAAACAGCTCTAAAAACCCCAATTATCGCCCACGGCCATGGCCAGCCTGCACTGCCACGGCTATCTACCGGTTTATACCCACCTGGGTATAAACTTTTAAGCCCACCTCTGTGGTAATCTAGCACTGAGGTGGGTATAAACTTATAGGCCCATCTCTGTGCCAATAAAACAGTGATGTGGGTATAAATTTATATTAACACTTGAGGTGGGTATAATCAGATATAATTTTTGGGGCTAAATGAGAAATTTAAAACAATTAAATTTTTTTGGTGGGGAATTAAAGAGTGTATAAGTTTAGGCCCACCTACCATATGTAAGTGACTGGAGGTGGGCCTAATCCGGTAATAGTACTACTACCGGATTAGGCCCACCTTCAGTCACTTAGATATGGTAGGTGGGCCTAATCCAGTAGTAGTATATAAAGGAAATATTCTACAATCTTTAATCTGTAATGTTATTGATATGCCTTGGGGGAAAATACCCCCTGGAGAAAAGGCTTTTATTTTGGGGCCTGGGAATAAACTGCAAATAGGGGCTTGGATAATTTTTGGGGGTAAATAAGAAATTTAAAACAATTTATAATTTTTTCTCTGGAATTAAATGGTGTATAAATTTAGGCCCACCTACCATATGTAAGTGACTGGAGGTGGGCCTATTCTGGTAGTAGTACTACTACCGGATTAGGCCCATCTTCAGTCACTTAGATATGGTAGGTGGGCCTAATCCGGTAGTACTATATAAAGGAAATATTCTACGATTTTTAAACTGTAATATTATTGATATGCCTTGGGGGAAAAGACCCCCTGGGGAAAAGGGTTTTCTTTTGGGGCCCGGGAATAAACAGCAAATAGGGGCTTGGATAATTTTTGGGGGTAAATGGGAAATTTAAAACAATTTGATGTTTTTGTTAGGATTTATTGGGTTTATAAGTTTAGGCCCACTTCCCATATGTAAGTGGCTGACGGTGGGCCTATTCCGGTAGTAGTACTACCACCGGATTAGGCCCACCTGCCATATCTAAGTGACTGAAGGTGGGTCTAATCCGGTAGTAGCAGTATATAAAGGAAATATTCTACGATTTTTAAACTGCAATGTTATTGATATGCCTTGGGCGAAAAGACCCCTGGGGAAAAGAGTATTCTTTTGGGGCCCGGGAATAAATAGCAAATAGGGGCTTGGATATTTTTTTGGGGTTGATGGGAAATTTAAATAGGGAGTCTTTATTTTTTTTCCTTGTGATTTAAAGGGTGTATAAGTTTTGGCCCACTTACGATATGTTAATTATTGAGGGTGGGCCTATTCCGGTAGTAGTTCTACTACCGGATTAGGCCCACCTGCGATATCTAAATGAGTGGATAATTGACAAGTAGTATGTAAAGGGTTATCGTCGACTGAGCAGTTAAGGTACAATGTGGCTGTGAGTGTTTTTACCTAACACAAAACGTTTAGACAATGTCGGATTAATGTTGACAGGCGTTGTGCGACGCGGGGCCAACATTTAATCATTTATTTATAATAAATGATAAATGTTAAATATATGACCGTCATTTAGTTATAATAAATGAGATATTACGTTTTATTAAATGACGGAAATGTTATATAAATATGACCGTCATTTAGTTATATAATAAATGAGACATTATATTTTACTAAGTGACGGAAATGTTATATATATTTGTCCGTCATTTAGTTATAATAAATGAGACATTACATTTTACTAAATGACGGAAATGTTATACAAATATGACAGTCATTTAGTTATAATAAATGAGACATTACGTTCTACTAAATGACGGAAATGTTATATAAATATGACCGTTATTTAGTTATAATAAAGGAGACATTACGTTCTACTAAATGACGGAAATGTTATAAAAATATGACCGTCATTTAGTTATAATAAATGAGACATTACATTTTACTAAATGATGTGAATGTTATATATATGACCGTCATTTAGTTATAATAATTGAGCCATTACGTTTTACTAAATGACGGGAATGTGAAATATTATAAAACACTATTGATTTAATTGATGTATATCCCTACTAATCTTTCGTTGTCATTACAGAATTTCATCACCCATAAGCAGATAAGGCCATAGACTAGTCTTCACCACAGGCACAGAACATACATAAGTATATTTCTATGGTCTTCACCTGTCAGGAGGGCTTAATACATTGAACCCAGGGTGGGCCTAAACTAGGATATTGCCCACTGCCACTGCCCTTGGCCTGAGCCTGCTGAGCCTAAGCCTTAGGGCAGTGCCAGTGAGGCTGGGCCTGGGCCTGGCCCTGGGAGGCTGGGCTGGGGTCGGCTGCAGGCTGGTAGCAAGCTGTGAGTGAACTTGTCATGCTTGTTGTCATTGTCATTGAATGTCTAGAATTATTTTAATTGGATCGAAAATGTGATATGCGAAAAAAAAAAATAATTTGATTACCACATGTAGATCTAGGTCTATTTGCTTTCAAACAGTTGGAAGTTTTGCTGATGCAAACCATGGGCTGGGCGATAATGAAAGAAAATATATGTTGTAAATAAAGGTCTCGCGTGATAATTTAGCCCTGAATACAAGGCAATTCAGACATATGCAGCTAGGGCGGGATATAGCCTTGATGCCAATTTCAGTAGCTACAGGCCTAGTAGTAGTAGTAGAATATTGCTTAACATCACAAGTGACATTTCGATAAGATAAAAAACAGTGTTGTCCGTTGGTGAGATAATGGTGTAGGCCTACAGATGATGACGTGAGGGTGGGGTGATAGGACATACATGGTGGCCGAGTGTAGCTAAGATTTCAGCCCTGTGTCAACCACATGGGCTGAGGAGGCATGCCAAGATTTTACCTATCTTCGGGTGAGAAATTGAAAAAATCTAAGCTCACCTTGTAAGAAATGTCTCATTTACCACAACTCGAATAACTTTTGGTACTTTCCGAACCACTACGATCAATCATGGAACAGTTTATGTTTATAATCTAACATTCAAAGTTATTATCATTTTTTAATTAGAGTTTAATGAAGGTTTTTGTCAATAAAATCATATGATTACACACTGAATGTGCGGATTATGAAGCTCAATTGCCGTTACCCAATCAGAGCTCGCGTAACATGGTAACAGATTGCAAAACAAGTACGAGCAGTGATGAAGACAAAAAAGGCAAAACAAGTACAAACATTGATGATGAAAAAAAGTAGGCCTACGATACATTTCTTAGCTTTCAAGGGTGAAGCTATTCTATAGATTTCCAGCATATCTTTGAACAAACGAATGTATTATCTTGATTATTTGAATATTTTATAGTCTATAAGGGTATATTTTTCCTGGGGGTAGGCCTACAATTGTTTGAAATGTGTGTCCCTCCTATGTTAATCCTAGTGATACCTCTTTTGCTATTTGTCACAGTGTGTTTGTCCACATTCACTTATTGCTGACATGTTGAGCAGCCAAACTATGTTAAAAATATATGATAAATACATGTTCCCATAGAGCTACAATATACTGTATTTTAAAGCTGCATAACTGTTTTGCTTATTTCGACCGAAATAACCTAAAATGTTCGACACAATCAATCATATATTTTTAAAGGCTTTATAAATGGATAGAATCGATGTAAATGTAGCTGGATTAGATCACGACGCGATACACCATCAAGTTATATGGTGTGGTAAATCGGTCCGTCTGTGTACAATATGTACGTAATACTAATAGTGGTTAATTGTGGGCCAATATAATGTTACATTAGACCAACATCAAACCCCTTATTAACAAACACGAGACGTTGAGCCGCATTGGTCTAACGCTGGGCCAGAGCCGTAGACGATGGCCCTGAATTAGTTTGACATCGGATCAATGCCTCCCCAGCTAACACGAGGCACTGGCTCAATGTTGTTTTAATGCTGGGCCAGCGTCGCAGACGGTGGTCCAACAGTAAACAACATTGGATCTATGTCTGGTGTTTGTTGGGTCGTGTTGGCTGCGATGCCAAGCTCACACAAACCACCGGTTGGTGTCCTAAGACTAGGTCAGCCCCTAGGACTCAGCAGGCACGAGTCACTGACCCATTGATGGCTCAATGTTGGTCCAGCTTCTCTGACGCTGGTACAACATTGACCCATCAATGGTTGAATGCCTCTTGTTTGCTAGGAACTCAGCTACTGGTACCGTAAAGGATTCCTTTTTACAATTATTTTATTTTACCGAATTTCGCTATTTATATAGCTGTATGTGATGACTAACGATGAAGTAAAATAGTCTGATATTTTCGAATAGCATAGTCACTATAGATCGTGTTTCTCTTGTCATTCAAAATTCACTTTGAATTCACTCATAGCATTGCCACTATATTTTGAAATACCCGTGAGGTATCAAATAAAAGACTGCACAAAAAAAGATGATTTAGGCCTACACTGAATTTGGTGTAATTCGGCCTGCAATTTCCCACGGTCGGGGGAGAGCGTCTTAATGGCGGGCCAAAGGCTCAGATGCTGGCCCACACTTAAAAGCACCATACTAAAACAGGGTCCTCTTTTTCAATTGAGTGACATTCTCTATACCGGTACCGAAATTAAACATGACATTATATGCAGATATCACACAAAGTAATAACTTCTAGATATGTCTAACTGACATGAGACAATACACTTTGTACTGTGAAATTTATCTATGATCACTTAAAAAATAGGAATAATTTTAAAAGTCTTCCACTCTTTTTTAATGATGACCGTTATCTGCCACTTGGTACTTATAATGTCCTGGTTATACAAACAGTGTGTCTTACTCCGCTGTGATCAGGTCTCTGTTTTGGTGGGGCAACAATATCAAAAAACAAAAAACTTAAATCCTTAATAACTCAGTAACCGGAGAAGTAAAATAAAAAAATAAAGCACCATTCTCCATGGATTGATCTTTTGATTAAAATAAGCAAAACAGTTATGCAGCTTTAACTGTTATGTATGCTCTAGTGGCCACAACTAGGAGAACAATGATCAAATGATAACAATTTGTTCGAAAATGATTTAAAAGTTGAAAACATTGAAAGCCTGTCCCTAACTTGTTCAAAACTCCGTTACCAGCATGTTTACTACCACCACCTTGTGTGTAAACCTAAACTACGACCTTGTGAATAAATGTGAGTTGTCATTTCAAACATCATGCAAGCGAAAAAAATTCTGGGTAAGTTTTGCAATTGTTTTGAACAGTTTAAAAACTGTTAAAAACGTATATAAACTATGATAAAACTCTGTTACCACTGTTTGTTGACAAAGCTGTCAAATTTGTATCAACCCTATTACAGTATATTAAAGAGCTGTTAGCCCAGGCAGCATTTGCAAATAGAAAAGCCTTCATTATTGCCACCTGACATTGTATTTCCAGCTGCAACACAGATTTAAAACTCCGTTACTAAAACTACATTACTATTAGTCACATAGTTTGAAGGCTAATATTTAAAAATTTGATTATAGTAGCAAGAAATATGATTGCTGCGTTGGGATACTGACAGGCACCAAGATTAGCTTATATTAGTCTTCTCAGGGGAAACCAACATTAGCTCTTAAGTAATACTGTACATGCAACTGTTTCCATTTTTTTAACTGCGTTACTAAAACTGTGTTGCTAAAACTGTCAATGCACTGTCAATGTATAAACAACTCTCAGTTCTCATTGTAGGAGCTTGATTTGCATGTTTTTTATTTATAACTCGTAACATCTACCAAACTTCTTATATGGAAATGTTTTTTGCTACTTTTAAAAATACAGTTATCATATTTAAATTGTTTTTACTCGTTTAATCTGCAATATTAGAAACACCCAAAGTGATCTCAATTAAACAGCTTTACATCCTTGTTTTTTATAGCTAGTAAATGGTAACGGAGTTTTATTCACAAGGTATTAATTATTAATTTGCCTTTTTATGTTTGCATAGTTGTCTCGCTTAGGCAAATTTATTGTGACATATAATGAGGTTTAAACCTGGAGTGTCCTTGAAAATAGTTTGGTTAGTTAAATTTTCCCTGTTGAGAGACAGCTTTGTGAAGTAAAACTCTGCTACCATATCTTCTAGATACATCTATCCTCATAATATATCTGAGATTATGCTTTCTGTACAATTTAGGACATAATATGGACTTCCAAGTCAACTGGGGGACTGCAAAAAGAGTATAGTTTCTAATAACATTACAGGAATTGTAACGGAGTTTTAAGGTGATTTGGGGGTATTGTTATCAGTACCTTATCAGTAAAAACAATAAAGCACTGTAAGCTCCACTGTGCTTGATTTTGTCATTGTTATAATGCCATTTTAGGATATAAAATGTGTACCTTTAGTTTAAGCAACAAAACTATCAGTTCTCAGACAGCTGAAATAGCTCTCTGATGAAAAATATTCCCATATATATAGCACTGTTGAATATTTACTTTCTTGTATTGGCTAATTTAATTAACTAAATAGGTGTAAAATATAAAAATATTTAGTTGTGACAAATGCCAGTCGTTTCGGCCCATTTCCTGTTCGACCTCTGTCCTGTTCAACCCCTTACCCCTTGTGCCCCTTAGAACATAACAAGTTACAAGCCTATAGGCCTATGTGGCATGAGTGACGTGACATGTTGACCTGCTCGGCCCCCAACAGCGATAAGCTGTTTGGCCTCCTGCCCAGCCCTGATAGCCTAGGCTGTAACACTTATATGATTTTGTTTTAATTGGCACTTAATGACATTATTATCACACGTGACGCCATGAAAAAAGAACTGACTTTTGCAATGCAGTGCAGGGGCCGTATTCTCGTACATTGCTAAGATAAGAACAATTCTTTTCTTATTTAAGATAAGAAGTGGCGAAACTAAGAAGTTGCGTAAGTTGCTATTCTCGAAAAAATTTAAAACACTCTTTGCTACTCAAATTTCTTTACTTTGTTGCAATAGCAACAGCTCCAACATCGTCATCTTACTATGACGTCACAAAGCTTGCCTAGTCTATCAGTCATGTTGTGCAGATTCTAGGCCTATGGCTATGCCCAGTCTATGGCGACAGCTTCTCTCGCATGCAAACTTCAATGTCGTTTATCTTAATAAAAACATCAATATATACTGACGGTCTTTTGTATAGTGTTCAAATAAGTGTAAGTTTCACATGTGTGTAGTTTTTGGCTGTAAACAAGGCTTTTCTGTGCTGTTTTGGCACAAAATACACTGAGTTGCGTAAAGTTACGGCACCTTTGAAGCTGCCTTAAAGTTACGCAATAAAATACTCAATTTCTTATCTTAACTATTTCGAGAATAGCACTTAAGAAAAATTCTCAAATTATTAGCCTATTTACGCAATTCTTAGACTTACGCAATTCTTATCTCTTTCGAGAATACGGCCCCAGATTTTTTTTTAAAGTGGATCGAGAGTGCATTCGTGGTTATATACAGTGGGGTTCACATGTGAATTACAGGCTCGGAAGGAGATGGCTGGTTGGGCCTTCCTTGAAGGCCTGCACTGTAGTGGCAGTGAATTCTAGTCTATGAGTGTTCGTAGGAAGTATCTGTATTTGTATGTGTCTGTTGATGTGCTGAGTTGTCTGTATCAGTAGCTATTTTCGTTTATGTTTGAGGTGTGGCGTGTAGTTCTGAGGAGTATTTGTAAATATGGTGGGATAGGGATGGAAATTTTCCAATGGCAAATTTTGTAGGAAAGTACTAGTCTACTTTGTAGATGACTAACCGAAAGAGAGGGACATTTAGTTGTTTTTGTAAGAAGGAAACGCTTGTGTAGTGTGAATAGTCATGATGGACCCATCTTACTGCCTAGTTTTGTATTTTGTTAATGTTGCCGTGTGTGGATCCCAGATGGCTGATGCATAATCAAGCTGGGGTCTGACTAGTGTTTCGTATGCCTGTGATTTTACAGTTGTATAGGCTTGTTTAATGTTACTTATCAACATGTTTAGTATCTTCTGTGCTTTGTTGGTTGTGTTCTGTATGTATGTTGTCCATCTGAGGTCTGACTGTAGTTCATGGTTTTGGTGAAAAACACCAGTACTGGGCCATTACCTTATTGCCATGAACGGTACGGTACAAACGTTACATGCCAGTGAAAAACATTATACCGGCCATCATCAGAATGTTTGTTGGGTAGGGGGCGTCTGTTGTCAAATATGATAGACACCTGGTTATAAATAATATGATACTGGCACCAGTTACCACATCTCTACAGGGCCGGTACCGCAATTAGGGCTATATAATTATGTGCTCCTAACATTATGCCTGCGAAACACCGTACCAGTATTGGCCCGCTACGGTTACCAGTAATTATGGTTGTGGTGAGCCGCACCCGTACTGGACCATTACCATATTGCCATTAATGGTGTAAACGCTACCTGCCAGTACAGAATATAATATGGCAATTTTAGAAACTATGAGGTTAAAAACAACATCATTGCTTGTGTGATAAAATTGTGGAAGGCATAAAGTAAAAATGTCCAACTGATTAAACTAAAGACATTTAGTTTAAAACTTGATGTTATTATGATAATATTTAATTTGATAATAGTTGTAGCAAGTTTGTGACAAATGGAAATAACAGTGTCCGACATGATATGTACACTTAAAACCAGGATTATCATTTCTATATTTAAATAAACACAGGGTTTTTAAAATATGCATCATAATTATTTAAAACAACGTAAACACAAAATCTAGAGCTATACAGTCTTTAGGAAGCATATAAATAAACTAAATAAAACCTCTGCAAGATCTACACACATAGGCAAATACATATAGTCAAACACACATAGTCAAACACGTTACATACGTTATGCTAAGTTATTTTAACAATTAGAAACGCCATAGAAACTCCCACATATTATTGGTATTTACACAAGAAGGAAAAACCTAAAAACGAGTCAGTTGAGAAAGCAGCTGTGACTAATTCCTTACGTTCCCACCCAGTCCAATAACACAGGCCACAGGACTGTCCCTTCAAATTAAAACAATAAAACGAGCCCGAAACCTAAAAGAATAATCCCAAGTTAAATAATGTATGGTGTTTCCCAATTTCCTTTTTTGTGGGCAGTAGGCCTATCATATGATTCATCTCAACATCATGAGGTAGTTTGCCTGGTCCAGCTTAGGTTATATGTGCATGACATATTAACGCCCCATTCATGTATTCAACTGAAAAAATAATTCTAGGTCTAGTCCTATAAAACTGTCGCACTTATTATCGTCTGATATATTTGACATTTCGTGACCTTTGACCTTGGCTTGGCTCGCGTCAAAAGGTTTTATTGATTGTATTAGTCTAGGTGTGTAACGGTAGTGACAATGTATTAATTTTATCAGAAATTTAGGCAGCCATTTTTAATTTAATCATGTATGACACGTCGAATCTCGTTAATTTAAAAACTGTTGTTCTCATTTTCAAATGGACCCAAAGTGACTTTTTGACGGCTCTAGCTATATCCTGTGGATGATATGATTGTGACAGCTGTTAGACTATATTACACTTCTAGGTTAAGAATGAATCCTTTATATTAGCCTGTTCAAGGGTGATCATTACGTCATAAGTGTCACGTCATCAGGTAGGCCTAACTAGCATTGCTGTATGGAGAGTAGGGTTAGACTAAAACCACATACCATACGTGACATTGAAATAATGTTATATGAAAAATATGGGGATATTTGTTGTGAAGAGCTTCAAAAAGATCGTTTTACTCGGGTCAGAGTACAACGATCTTTTTGAAGCTTACTATGGAAACATCACATTTTTCAAATTTACATGATTTGTGACCCTGAAATTCTAACTTATCCAACGATAGGCCTACCTAATGCAGTGATGTGCACAAGAACTCCCTAAATAATTGGTTTGTGACGTTTTGGCTCCTGCACTAGCCTATATATATATTAAGGCTATACAAAATAATTTTCTTCAAAACAAAAGAACTGAAATAAATTACTTTGGTAATATACATTACGCTATATAATTTAACTTACATGTACTGCACTTTTTTATCGTGTATTTAAATCATAGGTTATATTACTTAGGTCTATACAGGTCTTTCTAGGCATAACACTTCCTATAATGTGCATAAACTAACATGTGGTTAAAATATGTGACTTTGCATTAATGGTGGGACTTGTCCTCGATGTATACACGTGGCACGTGTGCTTGTTTACATTTTTTGTATGATCACGTGGTTTCTTACAAGGTATCTGATTAGCCGAGCATTTTTTGAAGAGCGGGATCAAAATGGGAGTTCGAGAATTATAAACCGTCGACAATGACCCTTGTTGGATATGCTTGGATATAGTAATTAATATTAATCTTACAGATCGTTTAATAAGTGCCCGCAGCTGCTTGAATATTCAGGACCATGCGTACACACATAGATACTTGCAGGTGGGTACGATTCCCTCGTAATTTAACTCCACGATAACCAGGGGTCCTGAGGGGTGGGGTTTCTCGCCAGAAGCCTATGTATGCATTTGTGGCTGACCCGTTCCGGGTCAGCCACTGATGGGGCTAGGCCGAGTGGGTTATTGAGAATAGTTACCTTCACTCACACGTAGGCCTACTATAATAAGGGGTTCTGGGCATGTCTAGGAGATTTTACGTTTTAAGGCCATCTAGGAATCTAGTTGGTAAACTGTCTACCTCAATATCGATTACAAACAGAAAATGTAAATTGTACCTCAATATCGATTGAAGACAGAAAATGTAAATTGTATATCCTTTCAAATGTATCTTGTGTAACAGTAGGCCAAGTGTAATCCAAATCCCCATTGGTGGCTATAACAATAAGGCAACAAAATTTGCACAAGTGTCGACAAACATAAGTATACATTTTTGACATGGATACTCTCATACTCTCAAATCAAATATGGCCGCTAAAATGACAAAATGTCTGGCATGAAACTGTAGCTTGGTTTGAGTAGTTCATTTAGTGGTGCGGCAATGTTTGAAAAATCACAATCATCTTGCATTTTTGAACAAATGAGTTGATACATGAATACTAAAATCTGATATGGATATTTTGAAAAAAAATCCAAAATGGCTGCAAAATGACCACCAGCTATAAAAATTAAAAGTGTTAAAGCCAGAGTTGATCAAATTTAGACAAAATGGCTCTTAAAGATTATATACAATTTGGTTCACAGATCATAACATTAAAAAAATTAAGGTTACATCCATAGGCTACCGTACATCACAAATATAATAATTTTGACATGCTTTAAAACATTATATAGTATCATCAGCACCCCTTCAACTTTGGAGCTTTCTGTGGCACAAATTGACATAATAATAATATTATACATGTAAATCATTTTATATCAATTATAATACAGGAACAACTACTTTTTGCTGGTTAATTGCCTACATAAATATTTCGATCAATCCTATTCAGACCAATCAAGCCATTATTTGGTTCGTAGCTGGTAATACCTTATTAGATATGAAAACATAATACTATAGGCTACACTTCTCTACCTACATATTATAATCCTCAAACTTAAAACCAAGACAGGGGCCTAATTTATAACTTCAGTTTCATGCCATCTCTGGGCGTTTAGTTTATCATTTTGTTATGTAAATGCCAGACATTTTAAATTTTAGTCGCCATAATGGATTTAAGAGCAGGCCTTCAGATTTGGCGTGAGTGATTGCTCACGCACACCATAACTCACGCAAGTGTGAAGTCAGGTGAGCGAAATACAGCTCACCTTAATCTTGTCAGATTTTTTATTAATTGCAAATTTTTAAGTTTTATTCAATTTTCATCAACCAGTTAGCCATTGCATTTAACTATGGTGAGTGATCACTCGCCTCACCACCTTGAGGTGAGCTTTATTTCACCCGCCACCAATTTTCAAATCTGAAGGCCTGTAAGAGTGGGGATAAAAAACACTTTTATCAGAAATTGATACTTATTGACATTTGTGAAAAAATTGTTCCTTTAATCCGAAGATGAATATTGTTATGCCCAATAATGGGGATTTGAATGTCATTGATTGTCATTTCGGATTTGACCCCAGGTCTTGTGTGTATTTATACAGAAGATACTTTTAAAGTGATATACACCTTACATTGTGTGTCTCTAATCGATATCGGGTGGGCACGACCAGATTTCTACACGAAACTTGAAACGCATAAATACAAATTCCAATGTAATCAGCGTGGTCCAAAAATGAGGAATTATATTAGATTGCAACCCTATTATTTTAGAAAATAATGTTCAACTCTTCCTTTACCGACTTCCCCCTGATGAAACTACCCCCAGAAACCGACTTTTTTTAAGGAGCACCCCTGAGGTAGCCCCTGGGCACAATACAGGTTATAGATATGAGCATGCGCACATTGCACAAATTAATAATGCAAGAGAACATTGTGTCCAGGTCACTGACCATTCTAGTTGGCGATTTTCAACAACGCATGTGATGAAATATCTCCATTGCAATTAATGCATGTACACATGTGGATTTCGCATAAATGCGAATTTGGTAAAATAAGTAGTTCTCGCATAAATGCGAAATTGGTAAAGGAAGAGTTAACAGTAGGCCTACTTGCTAGTAAAAATATATATTTTTCCTGTAGGACATTTACTGCCATAGTAGTTTTGTTTCCTACATGCCATTAAAACGTAAAAAAATAACCATTCCAGTGTGATCCATGGCCAAATTAGTCGAAAATGAGTTATTATAATTATTAGATTCTAGACCTGTTATTTTAAAAATTAAGAACTCGAGATGCCCATTATTTTTAGACCATGAAACATAAAATATAAATTCCATTTAAATCAACGTTTTCGACTTATTCTGAAATGGAGTATTTAATTCATTTTATTTGGACCTATAATTTTATAATATAATAATTAACTGGAAAAAATGGAAAATGTTCATGTTGACATTGACAGCCATTCTAGATGACCCTGAAACGTAAAAAAAAACCATTCCAACGTAATCAGTGTAGGCCTACTCAAATTAGTTGAAAATGAGGTATTACATTACATTCAAGACCTTTCATGTCAAAAGCCTAAAAGATGCTGGTCGTTTATTTTGGTTTTGCCTCATGACCTTGAAACGTGAAATATAAATTATATTGCAAGCAACGTCTTCAAACGGATTATTTCATTGTATCACGCACCCATAATTTCGTAATATTATAACTGACAGCAGTCACTGACAAAAAATGGAAAAATTTATGATGACATTGACAGTTATCTTCGTTTTGACCTCAAGATAACCTTGATACGCCAAAATAACAATTCCAACCTATTAATCAGAGTTCCCAAATTAGTCGAAAATGATGTATTACATACGATTCTAGGGCTACTATGTCGAAAGTTAGAAATCAAGATGTGGCCATTTTGAATTTTTATTGGATTTGAAAATAGAAATGAAAAACATCCATATCGGAAATTGATATTTTTATTCTTGTCGACATGGACATAAAACTTGATAACGTGCTTTTATCCAAAAATAGACAATAGTGATATTTCTCCATACAATAACTTGGGAATATTTTCACACTTTTGAATTCTAAACAAACTAAAGAAGCTAGAAGTGCTTTTAAATTTAAATATGATCATTTAATCTATTAATTATGACAAATTTTACTGGGGTTTTTTATGCATTATTTGATGCAATCAAATGAGACATTTCAAACCCTACCCAGAACAATTGTTTATCACAGGACACTAAATATTTTTTTCTAAGCAATTTACGGACACATCTGTAGAGGAAGAACTAAGTTTATATAAAAAAACATATTAGCAGCTAAATTATAATTTTTTATGAAATATATTAAGCTATGGTGGTCGTAACATTTCGTGTCCTATTGACAGCTACTACTAAATCATGTCGATCATAAGTTTTAACAGCCTGCCACAATCGCTTCAAAAGTAAACTAAAAAGCCAAATAATATGATGCAGATACATAAATAATAGTTGAAAACAAATGAAAACCAAGTAGGGCCTAAAAGGGTTTAATTACTACTTTTACTGAACATAAAGTTTTTGTGTCACATAGGGGCCTACATGCATTGCCTTTTGATGTCATTTTCTTGGACAGTAGTCGCCATTTATTGTTCAAATTGGTGTGTAGGCCTATACATACATGTGTACACGGATTGTATGTGTTTTACATAATTGTACACAAAACAATATGGAACAGAAAGAAAAAGGTATTTTTATAGGAGATGAAAATATGGTAAAATGTGCGACCGTTCGACCAATCATATATATATAGACTAAATAGGCTAGTGTTTTTATTTCACAATGACTGCAGCAAATAGCAGAATCAATGTCTGTATCTATTTTTAAATAGTTTTGTGACAATTAGATATTAAACCTACAATTAATCAGTGAAGAGTTATGATCACAAAACATTGTGAGACACGAAAGTGGTCGTAACATATATAGTCAGATTCACAATAAATTCATCAACCAAGATTAGTGAATTTTGCGGATTCCTCAGTCAATTCTCAACCAATTTTCATGAAACACACACTATTTTCCATTCATGTCGTGACTACCCTGAAAATTTCGCGAAGTTTTGATAAGTATTGTACAAGTTAGACCATTTGACATGTAATATAATTCTGAGACGAAGCTAATGGGTTTATAGAGGGTAACATTTTTATTTATTTACTACATTTCAAATGGTCTAACTTCTAACGACGTGAATGGGAAATAGTCATGTCAAATGGTCTATCGTCCAACTTCTAACAACGTGAATGGAAAATAGTGTGTGTAAAATTTCATGAAAATTGGTTGAGAATTGACTGACAAATCGGCAAAAATCATTCACCATGGTTAATGTGAATCCGACTATAGGACATCAAATGGTCGTAACATTGAAAATCAATACTCGAAAGTAAGGACACGAACAAATTTCGTGTCGACATGGTCGAACATTTGGTCGAACATGAGACACCAATGTTCACTTATTTTTTACATTTATCCGCAATTTTCTGCTTCCAAATTCAATTGTATGACTAATTATCAATAATTTAATCGATCTGTTAAGTAAATAAGTTAAAATTTTGCTATAAAAAAACGGGGCCAAATGTCCCACTTGTTCGACGCACCTATTGAGAACCGCCCATATGTATAGGCTTGTCTATATTAAAATGTTTAGCTCTTGCAATATTTAGTGCGACGATACCTTCATTTGATCTAGACAATAATCACTAGGTGGTGCTCTGCATTAGTGATTGTCAGCAGTGCCAGTGGTGAGTGTGAGAATCGGTGTCAGCCAGCTGTTATTTATAATTATTTTTTAAAATGTATGTCAACTATATATTTCGTAATTGTTATATAGTCTAGATGGACTAAATGTTATGTACATAACCACTCAGCTGTCGCTTGGTAAAGTTTGTTGTTGTTGTTTGGGATAACTAGCTCTGAATAAGGCTGCCCGAGCCTTCCGACTCAATCGCAGAATCGAATGTAGGCCTATTAGGCCTATATCTCTTAGGAGAGATATCGTCTACTAGGAGATATATTAGCAATCGTGCTTCAAGCACACCAAAGAGGATGGAATAGAGAGACATGCTACATAGGCCTATTATGGAAATGGGAACCAATCCAATTGACGATTGTAGGCTGGTCTGGCTTTGGGAGTAGAGCGATAGTCATATTTCCTGATGGACTGGACTGGTACTCTGAGGCGGAGGCGCCAACAATATCAAGTGGTCATGCTTTGTATGGCCTTGTAGCAGAGAACACCACATACATAAACCACATATATTGGACAATCCTTCTACCACCGTACTATCCGCGAGTGGTATCAACTGCCCGAATACGTTGCTGCAACGCTATTTCAAGCTAAACTACAAGGACTATATGTACATCTAAGTTGCATCTACAAACTATAAATATTTGCATCCAATAAACCAACAAAGTCGTCATTACTGACGCAGCTTGGCAAAAATGGCGCTTGCATAGATGTCTGCATGCCATTTGACATGACACTTCTATGGTGGTTTGCACATTTTTATGCATCCACAAATCAAACAATTTTCCGAAGTGATAGGTTTTGTAGGTAAGTACGATGTGATCTTCTTATGACTAGCCTCCGTCAAAAGATAAAGGCATCTTTGTTAGTAGCACATTCCTCCAGATGGGCCACATTCAGTTTGTAACACACACACCATCCTCGTTTGCCACTGCATACCGTCTCACAATAAAGTTCTCAATAAGTTCAATTTCACATTAAATTTGTTGACTTCTGGGTTCAGTGCAGAATTGACCTCTGGATATTAATGTCAAATATTATACCAGAAGAGCCAGTACCAAACATCACCATCGTTTCTTGTGTCTTCCCTTTCTACATTGCGTCACGCACATGGATATCACAAAGGCTAGTGTTATTCAGGTTGTGATTCACATTTCAGCACACTCAATAACCCACCTTGCCCTATCACCCCCACCCTCACATCATCATCTGTAGGCCTACATCATTCATCTCATCAATTGACTACAACGTTTTTATCGTATTACAATGTCACTTGAAAGACTTTTAGTGCCGAAAAGTGACGTAAAGCAATGATTTACTACTACTACTACTTCAGCACACTGCAGATAGAAAGGAGGACAAACAGTACTGGCTTGTTATAATCCATTTGTAAGAGATCTGTCTAATTTGATGGTAAATTAGTGGGAAGACTAATTTTTAGTTTTGTGTAGACTCTTTAGTGTAAACATCCCAGACAATGGCAATTCTGCGAACACTCCTTATCCAGTTTCTTATGTATGGTATAACACACCTTGACAATAATCTTCGACAGCCACTGTTGTCCCTGGATCCATCCGATGGATTATTTGCACCAGATCACTGCATCAGCATCATCTTAAACTGCTGCGCAGGTTGATGGCGGTGATTTTGGTCTGAAACGAGATCTGTGAGTCAGAAGATAATGAGTTGATGTCAATAAGCTCACCAGGTGTTTCACGCACTCTAATGTGTCTTGGGATGCATCAACAGTCAAAGTAGCATCCGGTTGAAACATGCAGCAATGGGTGACAAATTATGCAGCTTATTATATGCTGACAAAGATCCATTGAATACATGTTTCCAAGTCATATTATATTTTAGAAGTATTTTATCTGCGTTTACCAAAATTGCAAATTCAGTTGAACAGCAACACATTTAGATGTGTATGCCCTCACCCATCCGGTATTTCAATCTGAACTGTCGCTACAGACTACGGAGCTCTGTAATATCTCAGCGCAGTCAAGTGACGTCATTCTCTACGTTATTGTCACTTTGCATACGTCTCCGTAGGGCTTTGCTAAACAATGTCAGTGATATTCTGCATTGAGGGCAATCGTATTTCCTGCGCATCCGATCAAACAATTGTCAAGAATATTGGCTGCGCGTTGAACTTTTACATCGATTCCAAAATAATGTGGCAGCTTGTCGCATAGCACTATTAAATGTCATCTCAGGCTTGCCGAAAATAAAACGTCAGTCACTTGGATTATCTTGTTTTATATCGTCTTGCTACATGTGATATCATGTTGTCTACAATCATTATTTATTTTCCATAATGATGAATCAAACGTTTCCTAGCAGCTGATCTAGCTCATACAGCTTTTGAAAAAAATATTATTCACAATTTTTTGGGGGATTGCCTAAGTTGTTCAGGGTGAATGTGGAGACGTGTATCATGTGATGGAATTATACAAATACCAGACTATACAACTGGTATAGTGGAATTTTTTATATAATTATGAAACAATTGTTGAAATATCTCTGTTTGGCTGTATTAACGTCGGATAAGTCATTTAATTGGATTAGTGGCGCTCGGGGTGCTTAAGCACCCCCTGGATTTTAGAATTTTTAGGAAAATATGAGGGTTCCGGAAATGCTCACAGCTTTTTCAGAAGACTCTTGGGAAAAAAATAGGCCTACATGTTGGCAATCTTGGAATTTGCTTGTTGAAAAAGTACCGTGATAAAAAGTCCAAGTCGCCCTGCTTTAACCAAACCGGAGAATAAACTCGACTATCTGCACGATTTGAGGGTTTTATTATTCGTGCGAGTGCAAATCGAACTCGACCAATGGCTTTGTTTTTCGTCATATCGGTGTGGCAGATGTAGTACTCTGATTTCCTGAGTCACACTACGCGGCGCGGCCGATTTTCATGAAATTGGTCGGACTTGCCTGGCAACAGCAGTAGCTGCTTTCATCATCTGGATTACCATTTTCACTGACTTGCAACAGGAGCGACGCAACTACAGCCAAGGATTGTTCCTTGTGAACCTTAGACAGTAGGGGCCAATATTAAGTGATATGAACATTAGGCATTAGGCTCATTATTATTTGTTGGGTTGTCTAAATAGCAACACGCGCCAATATGAGCTATCCAATACATAAAATGTAAATGCAATAGGGCCTATGCATAATGCACCGTACGTATCATAGTGATTACCAACATAATTTTAATAATATTGTATTATTATACTTTTATTTTTTATGTATAATTATTAATTGTATATATTTGGTTTTCATTGCATTAGTTATGATTTCAGACTTGTGAAATACCTGCTAAGAAGATGTAAAAGTTTGCAGAATGTCTGAACAAGGTCTCCTAAATGCTGTTGTAAATAGAAAAAAAGACGTTATCCAAGAACTCATTTCTCAAGGGGTAAATGTCAACAGCTACCACAAGGGCCGGACTCCATTATGTGCTGCTTCACAAATGGGCTATCTCGATATAGTACAACAGCTGGTACAGGCTGGAGCGTATATCGAGCAACAGGATCTCGTAGACACAATGTGGCATCGACAAGCTATACACTACGCATCTTCTGAAGGTCATTTGGATGTGGTGAAATACTTATGTGCCACTGGTGTATGTGTGAATGTAACTGACCAGGAAAATCGTACTCCATTACACTGGGCAGCCACTGGTGGTTGGGTAGATGTAGCTCATTATCTAGTTCAGCAAACTGCATCAGTCAATATGGTTCAGAAGGATGGGTTTACAGCGTTGCATGCCGCTACTTGCCTTGGTCATTTAGAAATGTGTCACTTTCTTTTAGACAATGGTGCCGAGATTAACAGAGCTGATAGTGATGGCTGGTCGCCGCTACACACAGCTACGTGTTACTCACATCCTGTATTAGTTGATTTGTTCCTCTCCAGAGGTGCTAAAGTCAACCAAAGAACACGTGATCTGGAGACATGTTTACACATTGCAGTTGAGCCTGGCAGTAAAGTGATGATGGAACAGCTATTGGCAGCTGGAGCAAAACTTGAAATAAAAACAGTCAATGAATTTACCCCATTCTTTGAAACTGTATGGCGGAATAAATATAATCTAGCCAGCTATTTGATCGACATGGGTGCCGACATAAATGTGAGGAATTACGCAGGTCATTCGGCTCTCTATGTTGCTACTGTGAGAGCAGCAGAAAATTTTATTAATTTACTATTAGCTGCCGGTTGTAAGGTACAGACCGAATCTTGGATTAAACGGGGACATTTTCCAGTGGCTTTAAAAGAGCAAAAAGTCCTATGTCAATATATTCAATGGCATACATGCAACCCGAGAAACCTCCAGACACTTTCTTATCTGAAAATCAGACACTGCCTTAGTAAAAATATAGGTTCAAAAACAGACGTTCTCCCATTGCCTGTTAGATTAAAATTTCTCATCAAATTGGAGTTTGTCCACGAAACATAAGCGATTCGATCTTAATAAGACGTCACGTAATGTTACACAAAGCACATTTCAAATACTTTTACTGCATATAGTCCTAGTAGTAGGCATAACTGATTCATTTTGGGATAAAAATAAAAAATATAACGTATGAATGTGGAGTTTGTGTTATCAGTATTCAGAATATTTAATACCGCTATAATTTCTGGCAAATAGTAAGAATCTACTTCTTTAACCCTTTCAAGCCTGACTTTACCATTGTCATCTTCATCCATACACTACAAGCCGCGAATTGCTGCCGCAATTCTCGACTTGTAGTGGATGAAGATGATTTGATGTGGGTGAAAAAGTAAATAAAATTGCCATGTATTGGTAAACCAGTTTCATTCCAAAACCCTTGGTTGTAGGAAAACTAAGTTTGTTTACAGGGTTGTAAAATGAACGAACCTTTAATGTATCGTGAGGGCTTAAAGGGTTCGGTAGCAGACCTGATTTTCTGAGCAGTATTCCGATAGCCCCAACATCATTACGCGTGATGTATTTTAACAGCGCGCTCACCTGCCGTTCAGTGATGCGACTGATTGACATAAAATAAATATGATCTTATTGAAAATTACTTTGCTGGATGGGAAGTTTTTTCATAATGTATTCATAGTCATGGTGGGGGTGTTTTAATGTATATAAAAGACACTTTACCCTCATACATATTGCCCAGATCTTACCAATTTTAATAATACTGAAGTGGTCTGGCAATGACAATGAATCTTCCCCTTCTTTCTATTTATCGTGTGCATATAACCCCAAAGCGGACAATGAGAACTACTACCAATGCATGTTTAATAATTTTGAAAAATGTTTTATCAAAGAATAAGGAAATTGTAATTCTTGGTGACTTGAAGATTAACTACATCTTAGACAAAATTTTGAGTGAAAATCAAGCTCACTTTATAGAAACACCCCTTTGTTTCAAGCAATTAGTAGTTCAACCTACTCGTGTTACACAATCATCTCAGTCAGTCATTGATCATATTTATACTACGATGCCTCAAAACCACTCCGATTACTGAAATATACTCTCAGTGATCATTACTTGATATTTACAACTCTGAAATTCAAGCGCCAAGCTTCTCCTCCAAAAATGATTGACAACAAAGATTACAATGTAATGAATTTAAACTTTACCAGTGATTTAATGGATATTGGACTATATAGTGCTGTTGATGCAAAAACAACAGGTGATGCCTGGAGAGATTGGTCAAATGCATTTAATACAGTGGTTAACAAACATGTCAAAATTAAAGAAATTAGAGTTAAGGAATAAATGACCAACTAAATTTTAGCCCTTATATATAAACGTTATTATACTGTTCGACTTGCCTCTTCTGACATAATGAAAGAATAGAAAAAACTGAGAAATTTTGTCATCTCAACAATTCGAAATTCGCAACGATCCTATTATAAGAGAACAATCACAGTCAATAAACCCTGTGGCGTTTGGAAAGCAGTACATCAATCCCTAGGAAAAAAATAGAAAAAGTTCCATAATAGATGAGTGGAATGACCACTTTACTTCCGCTGGAAATAAACTGTGTAGTAAATTTAGTGAAGATGGTGAATTAATATGGAGAAAAAACTTAAGTATTTATAAGTTTCAATTGAAAAACCTTCTTGAAGAAGATGTTCTAGCATTTACAAACAAATTGCCATCTGAAACTAATGTTGATATTCTAGGCTATGATTCTTGTATTCTCAAACTTAGCAGTGAGATTATCTGTAGTAGTCTAACAATCTTATTTAATATGTCATTTTCTAATGGAGAAATTCCTAATTACTGTCAGAAACAAAGACTCTAAACAAGACCCTAACAAGTTTCGACCAATGTCTGTGATTGGGCATTTCCCAAAAATATTTGAAAAATTAGTTGACGCTCAATTGAGAGAATATTTACAATCTCACTCTTTCATTACACATTCCCAGTCAGCTTTCATGAAACGCCATTCAACTGAGACTTCTTTGCATAATGTGACTGAAAAGGTACTTGACAATATTAATGAGAATGAAATCAATGGTATTTGTATGTTTGATCTTCCTAAATGTTTTGACACAATTAATCACAAATTACTTTTAAAAAATTAAGCAAATATGGCTCTGATGACACTGGCTTACTATGGTTTACAAATTATCTCAATGAACGAACTCAAGTGTTCCATAGGGATCTATACTTGGTCTTCTGCTTTTTACTATATTTATTAATGATTTCCCCTCATGTCTATCAAATGCCTTCTGTAATATTTTTGCTGATGATACTCTGGGGCCCAGCGACCGGTTTCCTTTCGGCCGGAGTGGGAAGTGACGAGTTGCTTTCTTCTGCCTGGCCTCGCCGCCAGGCAATTTTGCCGCGTTTTTCATCACTTACAAACCAGCCAGCGAAGAGACCGGACGTGTCGCTCTGTGACCAGCAGAGCTAGCCACGTGGCAGAGGCCATCAACATATCCGAGAGAGAAAGTGTGCAGTGATTACATGAGTGTGAATTGAGATAATAAACCAGAGAAAGAGAGAAAGAGATTTCCAAGATGTTTTATTAATAACCGCCGACCAGTCAGGGAGTTTGAGTTCAACTCGCAGGATCGATAGCTGGGGTGCGCAGTCAGGACCAACATGGTGACTGCACGCCCTTGCCCGCCGACAATACTATGATAGGTGTTAGTGATAAATCACTAACGAAAATACAACAACTACTTCAGAATGCTGTCAATGAAGCTATTGAATGGTTTCGACAAAATAAGTTAACTTTAAACATAGACAAGTATAATTTATTAATTATATTCAACAAAAATATAGTAGACAGCATAGATATTTTTATAAATGGTGTTAAATTACCCCCAAAAAATTGCAAAATATCTTGGCGTAGAAATAGATAGTAAATTATGCTGGTCTAACCACATAGATGGATTGTGCAAGAAATTATTTTCGCAGCTTTATATCTGAGAGTTAAAGAGGGTTGAAACAAATTCTCCCAACGGATGATATTAATTGTGTTCATCACAGTATATTTCAAAGTATTATTGATTATTGTATCACTGCCTTGGGCTCGGCTGCACAAAACAGATATATGTAAAATACAAAAATTACAAAATAGAGCAGCACGACTTCTTGCACAAAACTTTGACTGGAACATTCGCGGTATAGATATTGTGAGGGATTTTTGCTAGTATATATATTTGCTCTTCAACATTTCGAAAAAATAAGTGGCACAACGTTGTAGATTTAATGCACACTTCACAATTAAAAATAAATCCCTGGAAAAGGTTATAATCGTTCAACTACTACATGTGAATCTAATATAATAGTAGTAGAATTATTTGATAATAAGGGGAATTTTGATTCAAATTCTTCCTGGATAATTGGACAGTAAGTTGTAATTCAGGTCATTCAATATACCATTATATACGTCATTCTATTCTAACTTTTACGTAAATGATTCTAAACAAAACATCGGTTGATAGTTTTACATTAAGACCTGCAGGTATTCGTAATAAAATTATATATGTCTAATTATTGTATGCAGACCACGAAACTTCACTGTCATTGGATATAGTCCAAACATATTTGTGATTATTTAAAATGGGTCACTACATTTTATTACGGCCAACGGAAACCTCGATTCCAATCGATATCCCATTCTCCATCAAATATATCACGCCATCTGAAGCCATCTCCTTTGAACATCCTCTTCCAATTCCCTCTGTGATGTCGCACAGACTCTGGTAATAGCCGATCAATTGCGTGAACCACTCCATTAGTGGCAGTGATGTCACAAGAAGTTATTGGAATACCCTCGATGATGCTGTTTTCTGCATCTTGAGATATTTTTACCACGCTTCCTGCCAACGTGTGTTGCCGGGTACTCATAAACCACTGGGGCTGGAAAATCCCGGCACAGCAGAGAACATCTTACGGAAGAAACAAAACAGTTAATTTCAGTGGTGGTTAAAAATTGACATTGGCGTGATGCGATATATTGTTGTGATAAACATTTGAGAAACATATTCCATTCCATAAAACAGTATTATATGACCTTGTACTATACATGTGACATACACGAAAACAGCCCTCTGTTACGGCCAGTGTAGGCTATTTTGGATTTTGTATCTTCAAAATGGTTATGTGTCATGATTTATCCGAGTTACACCGAGTTATTTATAATGATATTCCATATATAAGGATGCGTTGAAACGAAATGGACTTTTTTATCTCGATCTATACTTATATATCCCAAGATTTTAAGAAAATAATATGGCCGCCGATTTTATTTTGTATTTACGATTTGTGTCAGTTTTAATCTTTGTGTAGCACCAGATAATAGAATTAAAATGAACACTTAACTCCAACGAACAGTTTTTGATAGTCCCCCATCATAGCATATAAATTGTTAGCTATATGGGGATTTAAGTGCCATATCAGTATATGTAATATATGTATAAAGTATAAACAACCCATGTTCGTAGATTTTGTCGCAATTATAAAACCAATACATTATTCAGCATTTATTCGTTATCCTCACCAGGAATCAAATGATGTTGAATGAAATTTCTCGCTCGATCAATATTATCAGTCAAGGCAACCAGCTGGTCTGAGTTCAAATTTTCAAACGCCTGTAAACAATAAAGGTTTAACGTAAGCTGTAGTAAAAATCACTTATATATTTTTTTATTATGTCAAAAAAGTTTATAGATATATACAAACTGGTAGCGAGCTTAAAACATAATGCCTTTTTTAAATAACAGTAAAATCACCTTCACATTTCCAGATGGTGTTATAATGTGATTGTAAAATATCAATTATTTCTGAGTTCAATTTTTGAGTTATGCGCCCACAAAAAATTATGAAGTTCATCCATGGAGGCCACTTTGATATTCAGTGAAACCTTAAAAAAATCACCTGCACATTTCCATATCGTGGGGAGTGTGATAGTGAAATTTGAATACTTTCTGACTAAGTTTTAGAGTTTTCACTTTCACAAAAAAATGTCGGAGTTGAGCTCTGGTGGCCATTTTGCATTTTTGTAGCATGTTAAAAAATCACTTGCACACCCATGTTGCTAGGGAAATGATTTTGAAATTTCAAAAAAAATTGACCACTAGTTTTTGCGCTCACAAAAAAACGTGACACCTGACGCCTGACAGAATCCTGGCGCGGCTAAATTCCCTCTCCCCCTACGGGCGGGGGATAAAAACGGCTCTGGTGACCCCAATTATAATGTAACAATCCTTATCTTGACAGAGCTATGTGGGAGATGGACGCATGGAATTTTATTTAGAGCAAGCAGTTTAATAATAAAGAGTGTACGTGCAATTAACTACTGTTATGTCATGTGCGACCGAAAAACGAGGCTATGGCCCAATCTTGCCATCTAAATTTTAATAAATCGTTCTTATATTTAATTAAATGGCTTGAAACCTGGTATATACAGGTTTTCTGTATAAACAGGGTCTGTGAGTTTATTGGCATTGTCCATTTTGATGTCCGACCGAAAACGAGGCTAAGGCGGCCATCTTGATTTTATCAATTTAATAAATCTTTCTTATTTTTAGTTAAATGCCTTGAAACATGGCATACTTAGGTTTTCGGGGTCTGCGCTCGGGTCTGCGAGTCTATTGGCATTGTCCGTTTTCATGTGCGACCGAAAACGAAGCTGTGGCGGCCATGTTCATTTAAAGGACTCAATCAGACTGATATCATCGGTTTCTTAATATGTATATATGATGTAAACATGTCTGTAGAGTAGGACTGCAAAAGTTGTGTAATTTTGTGCTGCGCAATTACCAGTTAGGCTACATATAGAGACGAAATTACCGATTTCTTATATCGGACATGCATGTCCAAAATGAGAAATACGGGTGTACATGCTGAAGGCTTAATTGCACAAGACCCACGCTTGCGAGTTTAGAACATGATAGAATCTTTAACTTTTAGCTTCACATTCAAAATTGACGGGGTTTTTTTCTTTGGTTGGTACCAGTATCACCTGCTTGTCATCTTTAGTGATAACTAAGTGTGATTGAGTAGCTGTTTTTTTTTAATTTTCAATAAATGAATGAGGTTTTGGCGCTGAGTATATTACTATCTGTGATAAGTCATAACCTTTTTTCAAGTTGACTTTAAAAACCTTTCAATGTCGACAAAACAGTCAATCGTCAATACCATATATTTCATATTTTGACTAACCTGATTTGTAGGCGCGAAAAAAGTCAAGCCATCTGCCCTTTGTAGTTCATCTACAAGGTCACCTGACTGCTTTAGAAGCTCGACCAGTTTGGTAAAACGATCATCCTGGTACAATATATCTATGATGTCACCGTTGGGTGGCATCAATACCTGAAATTCACAATAAGGATAGAAAAATATTTAACTATTTATAAACTAAACTAAAATTTACATATTACGGGGATTTCACCCTTAAAAGTGAATTTATTACTGGAAAGGGTGGCCATTTAGAAAATATATAATCCACATAGTGAAGAATGTATGATTTAACATCGAGATCAATCAAATAGGATAACTTTTGATCTGGTTCGAGAAAATATATCTTTATATGCAAAATTCCCGCCATTTTCAAATTTTGTTTGGCGCACATTTTTTTCCGTAGAACTTATAATGCCAATTTTGGAACTTGTGTGTTGCACTAAGTACGCAAGCGTAAGCATGCATTTCTGTAATGGCTATATATGTATGAAACCAGCATAACTGCAGATGCGGGGTCACTGTGGCTATTGAGTTCATGAATGATGATATGAGTGGCAAAAAGGCATGGTTTATGTAACCGAGTACGCCAGCCTTTCCTCTCAATCAGTCTGTCAAAAAATGTATTTCATGCGACCAATTTCGATCAATAAATCAGTCCAATTCAGAAAACATTTCCGAATTGTCCAAATGTCGATATATTTTTTGGTTTAGGTTTTTAATTCTGCTACTTGTCATAACATAGATTATGTAACACATCTCAGATATCAGTTTATCTTCTATAAGTGGTATTTGAAAACTATATAATTCTTGTCAAGGAATTGTTCAAGCTCTATTGGGAGAATGGAATTTGGTGTCTCTCACAGTTACTGTTGAATAATCAGCCTACATATAACACTATACTTTATGGTGAAAGAAGAAAACATCTTTTTTATCGAAGTAACACAGCAAAAATATAGTATGCCATTAGCATCATCAGCTTGAACATATTAAGCCCGTTAAGGATATTATTCATTAGATTTTGAATGAGTAACACGATATACAAACCTTTTCCACCATATGACCTATGCCTTGACAAGTCTCCATGTCGTATTGAATGAGGGGAGAACATTGGGCTGTCATTTTATACTCTCTTCCCAATAAATGCTGAAAAGATAGCAAAAACATATTCGACAGTGAAACACCATATTTAGTTAGTCCTAATCATGGACCAAATATGTATTAATTACTACTTTAGTAATGTAACATTGAACTCGCTTTATTCCAATATAAATGTATATATAATCGTTACCGAGGAGTATTCTTTGATTAGGACTGTGCTGTCGTCATCCCACGAGACAAGTTTCTGGCCATTGTGTAACTTTCTGCCGGTAATTGGAGTCTCTATGATGTGATATTTAAGGATTTTTTCCAAAATATCTGGCTCTGTAGTTTCAGAAAGGTCAATATTCTGAAATGATCAAATTATGCTAATTAAGTGACTAACATTGCACTTGTTTAAGCGCTGTATTACACGTTTGCTTTTTCCCAATCCATTTGTATAAAACCAACATTGCTAACGCATCAGCTTCAAATTTAAAAAAATATATACGTACGTTTAGAAAATAGGCCTGTTATAATTTACAATTGGTGCATTTCTTTTATTTCAATTGATATGGTTTCTATTAAAAAAAAACCTAGACTACAAGGTCAGTATAATATATATACTCAAACGTCGTTCTATACGTATTATTTACACGTGTACCTACCCAAAATATTAAAAAAACATAACTAGTTTACAACAAACCGATGTCTAACAAATAAATATATAATTCACTGGTAAAGGTGCTGGACATTGGTTAGGTTTTAGTTGATTCCATAACCAGAGAGCCTGTAGGCCTAAGTTATTTACGTGCTAATATTACACATCTGTCCAGATAAATCACTGTGTAAGATTGATGCATGGGTTAAAACGTTTCAGTGTACATTACTATTCCCTATCAATACAAATGGTTACATTTGCTGTATCCGAACTTATTAAATCTTCGCTGATTAATAATATACAGATAAATCTGAATCTGGGCTTAATTAATGTTTACCTCCGTAAGCCTATTATTTTTTTCTTATTTATTTCGAAAAAAAATTAGACATATTTTAAGAAAAATAGAAACTTCGTTAAAATGTATTGATACAATATGTATGGGGCCTATAATATACATGACATGTTCAATCACCAGGGGCGGATCCAGAATTTGAAAAAAGAAGGGGCGCAGGTGGCTTGGGGCGAGTTTTTGGGCATATTTAGGCCAATTTAGGGGACTTTTTAAAGAATTTGGCGCAAAAACGGGTGGGCGTGTGCCCCCTGCGCCCCCCTTCTGGATCCGCGCCTGATCACTGCTCAAAAACTCAAACTTGTATGAGTTCATCACGCTGAGATTTATATCAGATACTCCTATTTACCACGAGAACACGTTTGTGATTCATATTTATGTTAGCCAGAGGAATAGGCCTACCTCAAATGCTTCGTTTGTTGGTATCAGCAATGTAAAGTTTCTTGACGTCCGCAGTATCTTTCCAAGGCCAGTCTTTTCAATCAAATCCACCATTTTCGTTGCTCCGGCTTTGTGCATCATTTGGAGAACATCCACAGCTAGGACCATACAATGTGGTAATGATACGTTAAAAAAATGTGCAGGCTATAGCTGTATCATATTATTATGTTATTTAACAAAAAAATCGTCGTGACTCCATTCCATCTCAATATTGAATATAGCCCACTTCCATGGAGAAACCTCTCTGGAGGGGCAACTATGCGTGTCTATTAGAGCTTATTAGCGTGTCTATGTAGTAGCTTGAAAAAAATGCCTCCCCACATATTAGCCTAACTCGATATAGAGGAAGAGCCAGGGGTGATTTAATCACATTGACCAAGTCTATGTTTGGTATCATTGGAAAGGTAAGCTATTCAGGGTTCAGAAAAGTGAAGTCTTAAGTGTCGCTAGCAGTTGAACCGGAAGTTAGATGTCAATGAACCCTTAGACCCCAATGTCATTTGTATCACTATTAATTATGGGAAAACCGCAGTAATCACAACAATATAGGCGTGTGACATATCAATATCAAGGTAATTTAATCACAAACTCGAAAAAATGAATTCTTAAATGTCGCTAGCGGCGGAACCGGAAGTTAGAGGCCAATAAATCCTTTGACCCCGAGGTAATTTTTTATCACTATTACTTGTGAAAATCGCATTAATCACAACAATATAGGCGTGTGACATATCAATATGACAGTAATTTAACCACGAGCTCGAAAATATGAATTCTCAAGTGTCGCTAGCTTTCGAACCGGAAGTTGGAGATCAATGAACCCTTTGTCCCCAAGGCAATTTGTTATCATTATTATTTGTGAAAATCACAATAATCACATCAATATAGCCATGTGACATATCAATATGTCGGTAATTTACCCACGAACTCAAAAATATAAATTCTTAAGTGTCGCTAAATTTGAACCGGAATCTGGGGGTCAATGAACCCTTTGACCCCAAGGTCATTTCTTATTACTGTTACTATGTGAAAATCTCTATAATCACAACAATATAGGCGTGTGACATATCAATATGACGGTAATTTAATCACGAGCTCGAAAATATCAATTTCGGAATAAAATAATCTACAATAAATTGTTCTGTGTAATTTATAAAAAATAGGCCCTGGTGTCACTACTAGAATCACACATAGGCCTACCATTGTAGGCCCTTTGTTGATTTCACAACTTGGTTGATATGGGGCTGCATGGACATATCATCGTCCATTATCACTCCCAAGTTAATTATGGTGTTAGCTGAAGTCAGTATCTCGTTCCCTACTTGGGTGGGAAATTCAAGAAGTCGAACGAAGGCCAGGCGGTAGAACGATGATACATCCCCATGAACTCCGTCGATCTTGTTATCATTCGATCAGTTTATTCGCTGTCATCCACATGCTATCATCCACATCTGACATAAGTTCTGATGATGTTATTATAGAGATAGTATGAAGATGGAGAAGAGTAGGCCTAGTGGACCAAGAGCAGGTTCCTTCAGCACATCTGCTTTCATTTTCGTTGGTTTTAATATTGGTCCATTCGCCAGTAGTGGTGTATGTAGGCCTACTGCCTGGGTATGATCACTGCATGAGGTAGGACTGCATCCAACTCAGTGCTGTCCCAGCAATATCACAGTAGGCCTTAGATGTAAGTCTATCCAGCAGAATTCCGTGATGTATTGTGTCGAACGCGACACTTAGGTCTGATAGAACCAACAGGAAACCATCACCATATCCATCAATGGCATTGTTAGTTATTTCCACTAAAGCAGTCTCTGTGATATGACCAGATCTATGAGAACTCTGTAAAGGTTCTTGAGGTAAGATACATAATTTGTGCTGCAAAGACTTTTTCTGACAGTTTTCTAATTACGGATTGTTAGATACAAAAAGTTTTTTTTATCTAATATCGATCAATTCCAGTTTTCTTGAAGCATGCAACTGCCATAAATTGAGGTGCATATAGTGGGACTGTGTTTATTTAGGTCGGCCCAAATATTGTATTCTACACCAATTTACATACTAGGTAACAACAAAATGACGAGAGGCGATCAACTGTCAATTTTTCTGAAGTTCTCCTGTAATAATTATCGGCACGAATACAGTAACTACTCATTTTATGGGGTTTCACTTGGATTGTAATTAGCATAGACCTAGCTGCATATTTGCAGGTTTTACCATGTAATTACTTTGCAAGTTATAATACAAAACATATACTAGATAATTTCACGAGCTGCAAAGGGTCGCTGGATATCAGTGACCTGTTTTAGTTCATTACAGTCAAGAAATACAGAAATACCAGTACATCAATTTAAATTAGTACCTTTCATTTTCCCAGTCAACATTATGCCTATTACATAAAAAGAAATCTTAATTTGTATGCTAGATATTGATCTTACCGTTATCTGGTATTACAACTTTGTCTATGAGATGAATAACACCATTAGTGGCCATGATGTCCTGCTGTGAAATCAATGCTTTATCTCCTACAGTAATACGACCATTTTCCGGTTGATCTAATACTAGGTAATTTCCCAGGACGTTTCTCGTGCGTACGCGTCTTGTCACAACCGATGAGCAGATCACATCTGGCAGTAGCACATGGTTAACCATATCTGCAAACAATATCTGAAGATATTAACTGTTCAACACTAATGATTAGTATAAAAACATACTCAAATAATTCACTAACAATTTAAATATGCAAATCTAGACCTACTTTTATCACACTAATTCCAATACATACACTTAACTTGATAAGTTATCTCAAAATGCGAAAATTTACACATTTTTTTGGAAATAATTTTTATATATTATTCCATATATTAATAACACAGAAATAATATCTGAAAATATCTATAAAATGTCATGCTTAACTTCATTCATTCTTTCATTCATTCATTCATTCATTCATTCATTCATTCTTTCATTCATTCATTCATTCATCATTCATTCATTCATCCATCCATCCATTCATTCATTCATTCATTTATTCATTTATTCATTTATTCACATCATTCATACATTATTTATTTATTTATTTATTTATTTATCTATTTATTTATTTATTTATTTATTTATTTATTTATTTATTTATTTATTTATTTATTTATTTATTTATTTATTTATTTATTTATTTATTTATTTATTTATTTATTTATTTATTTATTTATTTATTTATTTATTTTTTTAATTTTATTTTTTTTCTTTATTTATATTTATCTAGCTACAACGATATTTTACGGTACTTTCACTTACTCGATAAGCACGTCGGGTTTTCTAGCAGTTGATTTAAGATGTTCCTGTCGAGTACACGAAAAGCGTCGTCTGTAGGGGCAAACAGTGTGTACTGACCCTCATTTTTCAGCATATATGCCGTTCCAGTTTGATCAATAACTACAAAGAAAGTGTGTATAATAAAGTATTGCATCTCTTTTTGTATGCAAATTACTCGTATATGCACATTTGGGTATGGCTTCCGTTCTGTGTGAAGGATAAAAGATGGAAAATGCCGCTAAAATTGATAGCATTATGATACACACTAATTGGAGTTGTAATTTTTTTCGTCATTGCATCTCTCCCTCTATCTAGCATTTTGATTCACCATTTGACGATTTACTGAAGCAAAGTTGAGTTAAGCAAATAAAAGAAATCAACAGGGCCAATACAAGAAAAATATCTCGCATACTGAAATAAATAACTGCGTTAGCCGCTATTTTGCAAAAAATCGTTAAAATTTGCAGTGAATGAAATAGAAATTTAGTCTACACACAGATTCATAGCGACAAACTCATGTGGTAGAATCAATTATTCATTGTCCGTCATTGACTTGTTATTTGAATAGAAGTGAAATAGTATACTCGAGCACAAACTATTCAAAGCAATCAGTTGTCAGGCTATCTACTGAACACGTAATTATTAATTATGTCTCACAGATGTAATACACACTTGTTTTTAAAATAGTAAGCTGTGAAGATTCGTCGATAATGTCTGAGATAGAAGCAGTGACAGGCATAAGAATACCATCAACCACATGTACAACCCCGTTGGTGGCTAGATTATCTGGTGATGATACAGGCTGACAATTAGCCATAACAATCTGTCAAAGAATCAACAAAAATTCTGATTATATCATTGTCATATAAGATCATACTACTAGATGAAACAAAATAAAGCAAATATGATACTTCATAGAGTTCACAATCGTCTCTAATTTACTGGTAGTCTTGTGTTGTATAATATTATTATCCTTCGTGTACATATTATTACGTTTAATTAATTGCATGATAGTAATAGTATAAATGTACTCGCCCTAGACGGGAAATCATAATAATTGAGTCGTATTTTCGCCTCAGGGTAGATGGTAGTCAGGAGCTGTTCGTCGCTGGTGTCTGCTGTGGTGTAGATGCCAGAAACCACGTGACCCGCCATAATGTTCTCTAGCATTCTAGCCATCTCCAACACTTCCGGTGTTATAGAAATTATCTGTGTATTAAACTAAAATCAAACGTTTTTAATTACATATAAATCGTGACAAGAAATCTGCGCTTCAAAGCTGAGAAAAAGATGTATGCTTTTTTGAATAATTGAATACAAATCAATGTTACCTTATCTGTTAAAAATGTTTCTGATGCATTATTTGCTGGAGCAAATATCGTGTAGTTATCGTACAGCAGTTCATTTGTTAATCCCAGCTCATCCAAAGCACTAACAAAGTCAGTGATGTTAAGACGCTCTAGTGTACTTGGTAAATCATCTAAATCTACAACTAATTGAGAAAATAACTCCTTTTAAGCTGGTACATGATTTATTGTCCTACATGTCTACAATATATAGGCGCGGACCCATGGTGAGGGGGGGGGGGGGGGGGCTCGGTGATGCACCAAATTATTTTTAAAGTCCCCTAGATATGAAAGAAACACGCCCTCTCCTTTTCAAATCCTGGATCCGCCCCTGATATCAACACACTCGTATTATGTAACACTCGTCAAAACGAGGTGATATTATGTTAAAAATACCCCCCCCCCCCTTATAGAGTTATCAAGGAGTGACAATATTTCTGAAAGTATTACATATGGGCCTAACATTATGCTGGCAATAGAGTAAACTAACCCTGATCTAGACCACGTATTAATACAGTGTTATTTTTATTCGTGTGGTTACAGTTTAAAGAAGCTGGTCGGCTCGTTTCACTGATCACTAAACCCACCAACTATTTAATAAACTGCTAGACCCTCCTCCAAGATAGCAAATGTTGCGCCCTTAATGTTTTTCATTGATTGCAGACTTACCTTCAGTACATCCAAGTTGCAGTGCACCTCGCTGATAACCAGGGCAACATTGAAATGTTACTCTTTGTGTTTTGCTTCTGCCGAGGAACCTGGTTCTAAATGAAAAAAATATATCTGATTGCATCAAGGCGTTTCCATAAGGAAATCATGTATCGTAGGTGTGATGATTTTATAAGATGGCCCAATTGATAAACTGTGCATCACTTCCGTCTACTACCACCGACATCACCTACTAGCCTAACATACATCATCTATATCGCTGCAAACAATGCTAAAAAATGCGAACATAAACAATTGAAGTTTGTAAATATAGATTGTTTTTGTTTTGTCACTCGCAATACTATTAGGAATAGGTTTGCAGCTTGTTGGGGTAGGCCTATTGTTTGTGTCTGATCACACACAATATGAATGGGAATATGTTTCTAGGTTGTATAATGTGGCTCACTTGGTGGTACATGTGTAGATTGTTTGTGTCTAATCACACACAATATGAGATTACGTTTCTAGTTTGTATAATGTGGCTGACTTGGTGGTAATTAATCTATGGATTGTTTGTGTCTGATCACACACAATAATATGGTTCAGATTAGGTTTCTAGTTTGTATAATGTGGCTCATTTGGTGGTACATCTCTAGATTGTTTATGTCTGATCACACACAGTATGACTCAGGTTAGGTTTCTAGTTTGTATAATGTGGCTGACTTGGTGGTAAATCTATGGATTGTTTGTGTCTGATCACACACAATAATATGGTTCAGATTAGGTTTCTAGTTTGTATAATGTGGCTCATTTGGTGGTACATCTCTAGATTGTTTATGTCTGATCACACACAGTATGACTCAGGTTAGGTTTCTAGTTTGTATAATATGGCTCACTTGGTGGTACATCTATAGATTGTTTGTGTCTGATCACACACAATAATATGGTTCAGATCAGGTTTCTAGTTTGTATAATGTGGCTCATTTGGTGGTACATCTCTAGATTGTTTATGTCTGATCACACACAGTATGACTCAGGTTAGGTTTCTAGTTTGTATAATATGGCTCACTTGGTGGTACATCTATAGATTGTTTGTGTCTGATCACACACAGTGGAACTGAACACCTGGTGCCTGTTGACATCTGCTTCCGTAACGTCTCCATCATCTGAGTCCACTTCATCGACTGTCTTACACACATTAGGTCTGCAGATCAGAATAAAAGGTCAGATATAAGTGGGTTAGGTTTAAAATATAATTGCACACACAGTGACATATTAGATTGTAACTGTGTGTATTTTCTCAGAAGGTTCTGAACCACACAGGTTGCACTTCTAGGGGAGTGTAACTTTTCCAGGTATTGATCATCTGAATGTATATAGATATGCCCTATATATAGGGATCATATTAATGTGATAGACCTTCGTTTGACCACTGAATGTCAGAAATGATTTTGTCATCATTTGTCCCTTATTGAACTTCCTAAATAAAATAACATTTATCTATCTCTTTCAAGATATATATAAAGATCAAAATGCTGAAAGGTGAATTTAAAATTGCCTCTAAACTTATCATTAATTTCCACACCCGCACCATGCATATAATTATCGTTACAGTTGCAGTCAACTTCCACCAGCGTTGGGTGTTTTTCTCCGATCTCTCACTCAAATCTTGATCAATTTACATGACATTTTGCAAGCACTCTTTGCAAGTATACCCGGCGCATACCCAGAAAATATCGTGAAATTTAAGTAAATATTTCAAAAAATAGACCATTTGACATGTAGTAGAATTTCGAGATTAGAACAGAATGAAATTAATGGGTTTATAGAGGAGCGTCATAATTCAAAATTACTACATGCAAAATGGTCTAACTTTTAAACTACATAATATTTTTTCTTGAAATTTTCAGGGAAGCTGCCGTAAGACTAGACAATAATGCTTGCCAAATTTCATCGGATGAAAATTGCGTGAGTGATTAGCGAAAAGCTTGCAACGCAAAAGTTGCATATATTTCACACTTTGGCTACTGAACTGATATGATTTACCAATGTATGGTAAATCTGCCTAAATTCTGAATTAAACATTGAGCACTCCTAATTATTACTGATCGTAACCGGTCGTATTTGTTATTTAATGATGATCGTTGAGCAATGTTCTCTTTGGACTCTAACCTAAGGTCTAGCCCTATACTATATATTTTATACATATATATATGCAAAACCACGACAACAAATAGGCCTATCTTACCAGGCCGAGATTTAATTTAAGATTAATTCGAGCCATCGGAGCCGGCCAATTATAAGGTATCGTCAGGACCAGGTTTGAAGCTGGTTTGATGCAGAATGAAAGAGCGAAACAATGTCCAACATTTCAAATGGCCGTGGTGGAAATGTGTCAGCATTGTAGGCCTACGTGATGTAAGTACAATATATGTTTGGAGTATATCTGTAAGTGGAATCTAAACAATAATGTGTACAATACTAACAAAATACTACAAACAAATATTAAATCTTTAATACTACTAAAAAACAATATATTTAGATATATAAAATGATCACAGAACACAATAAGATCACAAAATAATAAGTAGATGTTTCTCACCCTGTCCACCATTCACGCCCGATTTCATCAAACATCACTCCCACATTCCATTCTACTCCCACACCTTCACCAAGACTTAAACTTCCTTTTGTGATCGGAGACATCCATTTGGAGAGACCGTCTTGCCAGCTTCAAAATAATGACTCTGATTATTATAACTGATTATAAATTTACTTGTACAATCTATTTTCAATTTGTCCATGTATGTCAACGCTGATCAAAGTACTGAGGCTAAGGCAACTGAATGCTTTCTTCAACTTTGTGTTTTAACCATATGTAGGCTACGCGTAAATTTGAATCATTATATCATAGAGGAAAAACAATCAATATATTGAGAAACGGGTTATAATTGTAATAAATGCTATGTGG
Organism: Flabesymbios commensalis; assembly: GCA_964017125.1. Lineage (NCBI taxonomy): Eukaryota > Metazoa > Annelida > Polychaeta > Terebellida > Flabelligeridae > Flabesymbios > Flabesymbios commensalis. Next base: position 100,576,075 of record OZ024902.1, read on the forward strand.
ATTAATTTTACACAAATATCTTTATTTGGCTCACGATTTATAGAGGCTAAACGATCAGTTGATCCTCCACTAAACTATTTGAAAAATAACAACATTTAGTCACTTTAGCTGGATATAATAATAGCTCGTTTTCAATTTTTTTATCACTAAACATGCTATTGAAGCGCGATTCATTTAATTGCTCCCTTTAGTTTACTTACTACTTTTTCTCGAACAACTTGACACTTGGCCATTGAATAAGAAAATCATTTTGACTACCGCGCCTGAATAATTGACCAGCGGCCACCTTTTCTTCATACGTGTCTTTCCCACTGGTTACCTCCTTACTTTTCTCATCCTCAGCCGTATTTGCTAATCTAGTCTTGTGGTGATCTTTGGCTTCTCGGTATGAGTTCCTGGTGCGCCCATGTTTTCCACGCCTTCTGTCTTCCCTGTTATTGACAACATGGTCTATTGAAGCATCACGACGTTGGTTATAATTATCATTTGGATCTTTAGATTGTCTCAGATGAGATAGATCCCAGTCGTTCACATGTGGACGTCTCCCTCGTCCTCCACCAGACAAACCTCTGGCCAAATGACTCGCCACTCGTCTATCATGCCTGTCATAAATCCCAGCCACCAAATGAAGAAATACAACACAAGACAGTGACAGAAAAATAAGGGCCAGCTTACCCATATTTACATCGGGAATATAACTTGCGCAAATAAGTAGTACTGAAATGACGCACAAAATAATTATTATCCTACTGTCTTAGCAAATTGATAACCCAAGAGCTTTTATATCTGTTTATGTCAGAACGTGCCTATCATAGTATAGGCAGTGGCACCGACAGTAGTTCAGCTGACTGCAAGATAGCAAATGTTGTCAAAACAGTCTAAAACTGTGGAGCATATATCACGTTGCTAGCTGTGTTATCACTGCCACTAGATTCTGGAATGTTCCCTTGATTGATGTCATGCTATTTACGCAGCTATGGTACGGTATGGTATACTTAACTTTAGATTCACGTTTTTATCTATCCTTGATGAATTTGCTTTTTGTGTGATCAATGTCATTAATTTTATTCCTAAAAAAATTTTTTGAAGTAAAATAAAATACAAGTATTAGTTTTCATATTGTCAACCAATTATGTTGGCCTAACCCTGTTGTCAACGAAATAGCGATATTATCACAACACTTCAACAGACCCAGTGGACAATACGTTGATACAACATTGCCCCATCGTCTCTGGCGCCGGTCCAGCATCAAACTGAAGTTAACCACTGTTTACGTGGAGTGATGTCAGCAGACACAACAGCTGGTGGCAATTTAGCCACTGTCTCACTACCATAGGTTCCTGGTATCAATTTAGTTATGTGCTTTGTGACGACTTCAACTCGAGAAAAAATAAAACTTTAGTACAATGGTAGAGAATATGTAGTAAAATACATTAAAGGTACAAATTGCACTCCACATAGCATACAAATCATTTATAGACCTAACAAGTTTGTTATTTACAACAGATAATCGTAACTTATTAAAACTTGATTAATATGTCCGGTTGTAATAAAATATAATTGTTTGGTGAAATTTTACCAGAGACAAATCGGGCACGGTAACAATACCAAAACTATACCGTGAAATCGTACGCTACAGATGGCTACTCTGTGGAGCATAGACCCTATCTCGATTCAAAAACTGTCCCATTTCGTGGAATAACGTCGGTCTACTGAGACTAAATAGGCATGCTATCTCGTGGTAGGTCTAATAAGAACGGATTTAGCGACATTTTATTTACCCAAATCCTAGCTGTTAACGAGTGCACCGTGGGCATAAAAGAAATATATAGACTCGTCGCACAGAGTAGGCCTAATTGTTATGTAATATACTACCATAGACATAAACTTGTATGCGATACATTACCCAACAAACAGGAGACGTTGGTTTACTGGTGACCCACCGTCTACGACGTTGGTCCAACAGTAAACCAACGTTGCGCCAAAGTCTCATGCTTGCTTAGAAGATAAATTTCGGCCCCTTAAAATGGTTAGCTTGACACAAAAAAATAAGATAAATATCCATTTAGCGGTGCACTGATGTAAGTGTAGCCTACACATCCTGTGTAAAACTGACAAAAATAACCGAAAGTAAAGAAATAGTCGAGAAAATGTCGTGAAACTGATACTACGACTTTGTTTACAAACACGGTAGTGTTTCTAAGAAGGAGGCAGCCACGAGGCGAGGCAGAGATATCACGGCTTTCCAACATATGGTACGTAATTTTACCCTTGTCGTCAACTTGTGCTATAGCCAGACATTTGCTAGAGACAAATCCGATAATGCATATTGTAGATAATATTTTTAGAAGCATTATTTATACTTGAATGAATTGATTTTTTATTCTTTGAGTGAGTGGATATTGCATATTACGCCGCTTTCTGCAAATCATGGCAATTACGTGACAGAAAAAAGATCGAAGCCGTGACTATGCCCTACACTTATCGAATGAGTTTAGTGACTTAAGGGTTCCTTATAGTGTCCATAGATAGTACTGCACACTCCAGACCTTTGAACAGTTTGGAGCACTGTATATGCACAACCTCGATGACAAAGATCAGACCCGGCAGGGATTCGAACCCATGCAGTAGGCCTACCTCAATCAAATTAAAACCTTCCGCGGATAATTAAAACCTTCTGCGGAGGATTAATTCTCTGCGGGAGGTTTTTAATCTTCCGCGGAAGGTCTTTAATTATCCGCGGAAGGTGTTTAATTGTCCGCAGAAGGTTTTCAATTATCCGCAAAAGGTTTTTAATTATCCGCGAAAGGTTATAATTTTCCGCGGAAGGTTTTTAATTTTCTGCGGAAGGTTTTTAATTATCCGCGGGAGGTTTTTAATTGTCTGCGGAAGGTTTTTAATTATCCGGGGAAGGTTTTTAATTATCCTCGGAAGGTTTATTTACTTATGAGGGTGATGGCCAGCCATACACCTCCCCATGTTGCTGAGACGCCTTACGTGCTGCTGAGACCTCCACCCCTACCCCCCCCCCCCCTCCCATGTTGCTGAGACGCCCAACGTGCTGCTGAGACCCCCCACCTCCTGTGCTGCTGAGACCTCTACGTGCTGCGGAGACCCCCCACCTCCCCATGTTGCTGAGACGCCTAACGTACTGCTGAGACCCCCACCTCCCATGCTGATGAAACCCCTTAAATGCTGCTGAGACCCCCACCACTTCATGCTGCTGAGGCCCCTTACGTGCTGCTGAGACCACCACCTCATCATGCTGCTGTGATCCCCACCTTAATTCTCACAGTTCAGTAGCACTCGACGCCATGCATGTTGCTGAGACGCCTTACGTGCTGCTGAGACCCCTTACGTGCTGCTGAAACCCCACACCCCGTATTGTTGAGACGCCTTACGTGCTGCTGAGACCTCCAGCTCCCCGTAGGCTACTGCTGAGACCCCTTACGTGACGGTGCTGCTGAGACACCTACCTCTCTGTACCGCTGAGGCCCCTTACGTGCTGCTGAGACCTCCATCTCCTGTGCTGCTGAGATGCCTTGCTTGCTGCTGAGACCCCCACCTCCCCATGCTGCTGAGGCCTCTTAGGTGCTGCTGAGACCACCACCACCTCCCCATGCTGCTGAGACGCCTTACGTGCTGCTGAGACCTTCACCTCCCCCCCGGGTGACTTATATGAAGCCTTAAGCAACATTCGCATGGCAAACAAGGAGTTCCACTAGAATCCCATCAGGTAAACTTAATTGTCTATCCTCAGATAAACAATAATTGTCTCTCCTTATTCCGGAGTAATACATCATATAATCATGATCATGGTACCACGTTATTATTGTTGTTTACCACTTCCATGATCTGGAGTAGGCCTATATCTGAATGAATTTGCTGACAATTGGCCTGGCGAACGATCATTCACAAATGCAGGGTTACGAAGGTATACGAGATGCATTAATAAAACATGTGATAGATTGAACCCATGAGTGCATAGATAGTACGTGTTTGATAATATATATATATATCTTAATAATAATTATGTAGTTATTTTGTCTAGGTCTGGTATTTTAGCTCATATAACGTTCAGAGAAAACAAGAACCCTGTGGATTTGTAAGTTGGTGCATTAAAAACTATTTTGAGAGGATAATAAAAAATTATAACAGTTACAATGTGTTGAACTTTATAATCAGTCAATCAAAGGATTTATTTGAGAAAAACAGATAAAATAATCAACGTTGAGAACATTGTAGCCAGGCAATATACTGATAAAAGTCTAGCCTACTATATTGTTGTTCAATCTGCAAATTAGAAGAGCCTATATCCATCATCTAGTAAGACATCCTGGCATACAATCAGCAGCGGTGCTGCAGAAAATGCTAATGGTGCACAGAGGACAATTTTCATCTTCAATTAGACTTCGACTTTTAAGCTCAGAATGTAGCAATTTAACTGTTATAGATAGAGCTACTCTGTTGACCATCCTGTGGTGGATACGTGGTGTCAGTGTGTATAATTTATATGGAGCTTTTAGACTGTCTGGGAATAACCAAGCATATTTTTTCTTCGACATATCCTCTTCACACCCTGTATCCGGAGTTTTGCTACGCAATCCGTATCTATGATCCGTATAGTATAGTAGGGGAGAGTGAGGCAAGTTTGGCCACTTTTTTTTCAAATGTTTATTGTGCTCATACAATTCATATAGGCAAAATGAATTGATGTATTTATGAAAGGTTCTGTTGTTTTTTTTTGGTACGTAACATACACAAGTGGTAATCTACATTGATTTTGACATAAATAATAAACTAAATAGACTGGCACGGCCCATCTTGCCCCAACTCCGGGGCAAGAAGGGTCATGCTGGGGCAAGTTGGGCATAGACCAATGGTAAAATTTGGATGATTAATATAATAATTATTTTATTTCCAATCACTAAATAAACCAAACTAAATGGGTTTATATCACCCTCTCAACTCTACTCAACTGCGAATAATCGGCTTTTCGTTGCGTTTCCCTGGTTTCACAAAAATAGCGGCCATTTTTAATTTTTAGAGTCCTCGAACTCGTTATCTCAAGGACCGCTAGTCAAAATCGCTTGTAATTTTGTATGTACACACTTACTTTCCAGGTCACAAATTATAATGTTTTAGTTGCAGTTTACTTTAAAAAAAAATGGCGGACATTTAAGTTTTCAATTTGAAAAATGGCGGCCATTTTATTTTCAATTTGATTTTTTGTAGACTCGTTATCTTGATCAGTGAGTGCGGATCAGTTGTGATATTTTATATAGGCACTTACCAGCTGGCTTGCCACAAAAGCAAAATGTTTTGATCGCCTGTGAATAATTTTGTAAGAAATGGCAGCCATTTAAAAAAAATGTTTTTTCTTTCTATTTTTTTACTCGAGGCAATTGGGCCATGGCAAGTCCAAGCCATGCTCAACTTGCCCCATAAAAGTTGCCAAACGGCCCAACTTACCTCACTCTCCCCTACCGGGCAAATTGTGTTGTGCGGTGCTCATACTCGTGGTGTTATGGAGGGATTGGGCCGCATATACTCTGTAGGCTAACCGAATACAGGGTGTGCTCTTATCAAGTGAGTAATACATATTAGATAAGCATTTGATTGCTGAAAATGATGCACTCAAATACTTTTTTAAATAGCTTGACTATTGCACCACCCCACTACCAATGTTCTTTACCCTTGTGGTTGATGGGCCTAATTCAAAATTTAATCAGGTCTCTGCCATAGTAGGATTTTTCATTTGCATCTAACATCTCGCAAATCGGTGCATAGGCTAGGGTTGGAATGCTCACAAGGAAAGCTGGGCGCTATCTTGGAAAATGGCCTTCGAGTTACCACAGTGCCGAAACATCATATTTGGAAATCTCAACTAGCCCTACATTTACAACAAATAAAATATACCACGGGTTGAGGCATTGTCGCTAAAGTAATTTCTGGCGGCGGCTGTGCGTCGTCGACGGCTGCGGGGCCAGCGTCGACACATGACCACACTGAAAACAATATATGTATGCAGCTTATCGATGGAGACATACATGTGATGAACCCCTCATTAAATCCTTTTTATGTTTTCTTTCAGATTATGGAAGGAATTTCGAAAACTTTAGAAAACAAATGTACAGCTGCATTACTAAGCCAGGATAAAAGTTTGTCGTTTCGTCATAGAGCGCGATGGAAGTATCTTAATTATAAGGAGAAAACGTTTTTTTCTCTCGTGACCTCGTCTTTGAGATAAAAGGAGGCCTGAGGCTACGCAGAAACTTCTGATTGTTATGTGTATATGTGGTATATTTACTGCTGTGATTGTATTTCAGGGCATTTATTGAGACCGTGGTGTATCTGAAAACTAATCCTATCATTTAAACATATCTACACAGGTTTCTGTAGCTGCTTCAAAAATGTTGAATGCGTTGTGTTAACTTGAAAAATTGCACATGGAAAAATATTAACGTAATGGAGGTCATAGAAATGTTAAATGTGAAATCATTCAAGGTTTGGGAATGCTTAACCGGTAGAAGAAGTTTGACGTACATACCAGTAACGTGAAACAAGTTATGGCCCTAATGGTGGAGAAAATCGGACAGACGGATGGGCGTGATGACAATAGGCTCTCCAATAATAGCATAATTAAAATGTTCAACAAAATTAAAACACAACTAGATGTTATATTTGCATGGCAAATATGAATGTCTCCGACTTACAGCGGCATGCCATTTTCGATACGCAAATTAACTAATTTTCAAAATCAACCAGGGTAATCTATCAGACTGTTTAAAACAAGTTTTTGTGAAGATCAGATGAATATTTGCGTTTGTAAAGTGTTTACGTCGTCGAATTGGTTGAATAATAATAACAATAGACAGCACTAAACAATAAATCTCCACCACATAGTGGGTGGAGACATAATCAAATTGAAAGAATACATTGTAAAAAAGTAATTAATTGCCATGTTTAATAAAATTCCCCGGTTTGAATAATGTGCAGGATACACCAGGCTTTGGGGAAACACGTCATGGATAAAGTAAGCTATAATTATATAGTTTTTATTAAATTAATTTTAAATGCGGTTGGAATAAAGGTATCAGATCATAATGACAAGCTGCTGTGTTAACATTATAAATAAGTTTACCTACAACTAATAGGAAGTCTTGCGCAAATTTTACTAAAAGACAGAAGGCGCCCTTAACAGTTACATAGTGAAAATATTCATGCACAATAAATTTTTACAAAAATATCATATTACTCAAATTCATCTGGGACAAAACAAACATTATAAAGAGTAGTCATTCTGAAGATTGTTTCTGAGATATTTTTTAGTTATAAATTCTATCATACCATACAACTATTTAGGTTTGTACATAATTGTGCATAATATAATTTATAGGTCCCTGACTCCATGTAGAAATGGTGAGATACAAAGCTGCACATGTACACAAATTTTTACATTTTGTACAAGTACTATGTACACAGATATCATTATTATAAAAAAAATAATCAGCTGATATTTTTCAATTTCCTTTGCAGCTCAGCAACATACAAACCATACATATTTCTTTTCAGTAATCAAGTAGGAATGCGAATCACTGCCTTTCAAAATTAAACTATTTCATATAATATCATATTGTCCCAAATTACGCAGCAGCTGTATCCATAGCTGAATCTTTTGTACTCTCATCCAATTCAATTTCAAACTCTCGTGGACCATACAACATCACATATGCACAATGCCAGTCACCTAAAATGACACAAATTATTAAACACTAATATAATATGCGGATTATATGTTGTTTCCTAGGACATACTGCATTTTTTTTATAAAACATATTAACCATTGCTCGCCCAAATTCGCAATAATGCGAATCCTAAGTAGTCACCTAAGTGTTTGCAATAATGTGATTTTCATACATTTCAAAAATTCGTTTATTTGACCTGAAAATAACCTTGAATTGACCTTGGTGTAATCTAACAACTATGTACCATGAAAGCCCTGAGGGTTATATAGTCATGTGCCACGTTTTATTATGCTGCATCTAATGACTGTTTATGAGGGTCTACTTGAAATATTATATCACGATTTAAAAAAAATAAACTTGGGTTCCAGAAGTACGTTTTTTGTGGGAAATTTGGGCAAAGAGCAAAGAAGAGTTAACACATTTAAAAAGTGCCCAATCAATGCTTACAAGTTAATTACACACATGGAAGATTCATGATAAAAGTGGTATTACGGACAGTATTACAAAATACATTACTATGGGTAGCATATAATTTTATTTTACTTTTTAAGGTCCTTATTGCTTATAAATATCTTAACACATATGTATAAGTTGCGTGTTTGTTTATATGTAACTTAATTGAGTTGCTAAAATGAGATAGTGGTATTCCACTGCTAGTATTCCACTGCTACTTGTAATGTATTGGGAAAAAGCAGTACTTCAAACAAAATTATCTTGCTAGTCACATGGTACATTTACATCAAATTAATTTTCCAGGCAAGCTTCCTGAAAAAAAAACGCCATTAGATTGGACAAAAACATGACACACCGAGTCCTAATTGATACAGTTATAGCAGTATTTGGCATTTATATTTAACCTCCTTCCTAATATAATGTATGAATAATAATTTACAAACTGTGTGAGAAACTTACCTCCCCCTGATAATCGCAATATATCTTCAGCCAATACAGGTGATACCTTGTCATCATCGAACATCAACCATTCATCTTGACATAAAAAAACAGATTTTACATTTAAGTAACAATCATTTTTAATACAGATTACATTTTTTTTAATTGAAATACATTTATCCAATTTAATGTGCCTGAACAGAGTAAATACTAAATACACACAACTGTTGATAAAATTACATTTAGGTGAGTAATTTAAAAGGAGTCCATGTACCACTTTTCTTTTTATAGTTTTTAATTGTATGGCCATTTTGATGTATGCGGCATAAGCTGTTAATTTCATCTAATATTTAAAGTCTTTATGTGAACTACAAGCCCTCATCTGCAAAACATTCCCATACAACCTGTTACACAAAACTAGAACCCTGCTGTTCTGTAAGTTAGTGTATTGATTCTGTTTTGAATGGACCGATATAAAAAAATCTCCAATAGGTTTCAGATATATGCTCTGGAAACAAGAATACAGAGAGACTGACAAAGGAACAAACAGACAGACGGGCTAACAGCATAATCATCCGACCTCATTTCAGGAGGATAAAGACTACAAATGAACTGACCTCCTTTTCGCCGTACCCATGCAACATAATGACCACTTGAACTGGACCTCCCTTTGTGTGTTAGTACTGCTTGTAGTTCATAGAAGCCACTATTATTTGAACCGGGATCTGAAGATGACATAAAAAATATTTTTGTATTGTTTTGGAGTAATATCGATTTTTAAATATTTTTTGTAACTTGAGTAATTTTCCTCTGAATATTTCAAATAGAAAATATATTTCAAATAAGCTCTGTATATTGTTCTTACCATCTGGAAACGAGTAAGGCTCTTTCCTTGTCTTTTTTTCTTGAATTTGTTTTTCTGACGCCGGCTTACCTTTTGCCTACAATTAGAATGTCTTATAATTATTGCGCTTTTCATGAGTAAATAAGCACCAAAACCCACAATCCCTTTTCCTTACACAGGTGGTGTAATTTTTAAATTCCTTAGTAACTACAAGCATAACGACTCGTGTCGAAACTATATAAAAGGAATAATTATTTTATAAAACACAGCAACACTTAAAAATTAGATCCTAAATGTGTGATTGCCGGTATATACCCGGTACAAGAGTATTACTGTACATATCCCAGGACCATACATTTGATTTTACAGTCATGTTACCCGGTCGACAGATTATATGGGAGAAAATTACAATTTTTTTCCAAGACAAGGAAATTAAAATGAACAACTGGAAATTCTTTTTATCAAATTGGCTCATATGTTGGAACTTATCTGAGCTATCAGTAAAATACACTTGTAGTATAAACTTAAGTGATTCTCCCAAAATGTTGAGTGTATTGTATTAACAAAACTCATAGATATGACATAAATCTTCACTCTATTGTATCCAAGGACCCTCCATTTTTAATTACAGCCATGCTGGAGAGTTAATGAGAGAGAATTACAATTAAAGTCTTCGCTCAAAGTGTGATTGATGGCCTATTTTAATCTATTGACACAGGCTCAATCTCAGAATGTGTGAAAAAAATGTGTGGCTTTTTAACGGGTACTCATCTGTGCTCAAATTGCTCCCATGTTCAAACTTATCTGAGCTATGAGTGTTGCAAATTTCAGAGCAATACTCTAAAAAAATATTGAGTGAATCAAGTTAGGGAGAAAAATTGCAGATTGAAAGGTGAGGCCACAGAAAGGTGAGATATGAAATCAATCAAGGTTTATTATTTGTTACCTGGTTAACCTAATAGTGGCGGACAGATGGCAATCGGCCCTCAGCCAAATTTTGGCTGAGGTATAAAAACTGGTGAGTTTCAAGTTTATTATCAAGAATTATTTTCAAGAATTTCAAGTTTGACAAGTCTGACATAGATGTTATTATTTTTTGACTGGGTAATAAAGCTGTATGTATTGTAAGGTTACCAGTATTTCTAGTGAGTAGGTCTATATACAGCTGAAATCAATTCATAGATTTTTTGCTAATTAGAAAATCAAAAAGTGTGGCAGTGGCAGCAACAGGACCGTCTGTAAATGGGTTAAAGCAGGAAAAAAGTCCCAGACTGGCAGATTTTTTTTTGACAGACCCCACTCCAATGCTTACATTTTTTTCTCATAAGATTTAAGCTTATCTCAGAAATGAGCCCTTTGAAATTCCTGAGCATTACTTCAACAGGAAAGAACTCTTTAACCTCTAGCAATAAAGTAAGCAGCATGCCTTCAATGAGGGTCGATTGAATGGTTTAGGGCTGGAGATATTATTTACTGAAGTAAACCATTGTTTTATGAATTGATCATGTGATCTGTTTGAAAAAGCTAATCGAAATGTTTGTTTTATGAATCCTTAGCAATTTATCTATTTCATGAATCTGCTATTTGATGTAAAATAACATTTCATATTATTTGGCATAATGAAATACCAGTTGAGCCTCTTCTGTTTTACGATCTTCTTCTAACTTGAATTTTTCCCTCATTGGCAGCAGTTTTTGTTGTAGTTCTTCAGAACACAACTCATACATGTCTAACGTCATCTGGTACTTGACATCCTATACAATAAGAATAATTTATTCACAGAAAAATTTTCATATTTGGATTAGTGGGACCTACAAAACACAGTTTAAGGACATTGTACTCAGCAGTCAATAGCCTAACATATCAGTTGATTAGTAAAAATGGAACCAGACAATGAGGATTATTGCTGATGCAGTAAAGGGCGAACAAAAAGAGTCCTGCTTTTAAAGGTAGTTTACAGAAAGAGAGTGATAAAAAAAAGACTGATGTAGCTGTTTTTTCAATGATTTTCTGCCATCTATAGGGGTTAAATGGGCTTGTTCATTTTCAACATAAAGTCAATAAATATATTGGGGGAATCATGGTAGATGTATATCATACTACATATACTATTTAAATTGCAGAACATGAGTAAAATCTAATGTTAAAATGTAGCCAAAAGATTAGATGAAGAAATACATATGTATCCTAGAATAAAAATGTTGTCAGTCACCTTCAAAATCTTTGCGTTCACTGCTTCTTTTTCTTTGTAAAAAAATCTCACCATCTGTATTGTCAGGTAAGCTGGAAGTCTATCTATTTTACACTGCAAAAAAAATAAACATTATAATACCAACATGTATACATGCATGTATTCAAAAAAATATGTTCACATGTTTCAGTTGTGAAAGAAAGAAAGGAACTTACAGATTTTAAATACTGTGCATCCCTTGATAGTGTTGAAGAATGTTTTGTTATATGTTCTTCTAGTTTCTGAAATTGAAAAAGTATTATAGGCTTGTTAAGTCTTCCACCAAGTACAAAAAATATTAAAACGATATAATCTACTGGTACACATATTTAATTTTAAAAATTCATTTTAAAATATATAGTCATACTATAGATATCTTTAATAAATGTCACACACCTCAACGAAAATGGAAGTTCAAAAACTTTATACTCACATTTTTTAAACCTGTATATAAGTACTTGACTTCTGTATAACCGAAACAAAGATTATTAATAATTACTTGAAAGATATTCATCAAGTGGACATAGGTGTATGTAAAGAATAGTCTAAATGTGAGAGTGGTTGTTATAGCATATAGATGTAATAATAATCTCGGATTGCATACATTAAGATGTACATATACCAGTAACAAAACCTTAAGAAATCTTATGAAAATATCAAATAACTGAATATGTTTTTGAAATTCAATAGTTACAATCAGCTATATAATTGTACATAAATATATACAGAAAACATGTAGATATGCATACACTGAAGTCATTAAATATCAGTTAATTTACTCCTAATGTAAAATTCACCTTTTTCTATAAAACAGCTAAGTTGATAGAATGTTTCTGAGCTGTGTGTCACTGTTTCCTCCTCCGATTCTATACATTTCATACTGTACATTTGTCAAGGTGTTTAATACAAGGGGTTGCTTTAGTAGTATTTGTGTGATGCACTATTGCATCAGAAAAAGGTCCGGTAAACTATATATAATATAACTATTTGAGTTGATAAGGCAGTCTGCATATGACATGAGTAATTTGGCAGAGAATCATAAGAGAGAATATGGTGATAGATCAATAGATTATAATAACTTCTAATAGTTCATTTTCAGGATTCTTCCTGATTTTCTGCCTTATTTGGAGATTATTAGAGTTGCTCTGAAATGAATACAAAAGCAGCCCTCTGAGTAAAAATGGTCACCAGTCAGGCAATCCAGATTTTTTGCACACAACTCGCCACAGGTTATCCTTGTGTGAGACTTTACATTTTGTTCTCCGTTCATAGTCAGGATATTTTGCATTGTTTTTGAGATATATAAACATTACCAAATTCTGCAAAATTGTTTGTTCCTAAAAGTTAATAAGGTCATTGCTTGACATTGATGAATAAACCAAATTGAATGAAGGTCTTTTTTTTCTTTAAACTAGCTAATGATTAGTAATTGAAGGGTTGATTATTTGGGGATCAAGATGTCATCAAACAAATTCCCATGTGTTATTGTCATAAGACAACAGCTATATGATGATGTTGATGCCCTGGCTAGCAGTAGCAGTCAAGGTTTCCAAGATAATGACCAAAACACAGTAAAAATGGCCTCCAGTCAGCCATTTTGGATTTTTATCCACAAAACACAGGTTATCCTTGTGTTAGACCTTACATTTTGGGTGGTCCAGCTATTTTGCATGGTTTTTTGAGATACATAAATATCGCAAAATTTCTCAAAAGCAAAAATATTTCCAGGTCATTGCCCGATATTGTTGAACATATGTCCTAAATTAAATAAAGATCTGTTGGAAACTTTTCCTCAAAGACGAAAAAGAATATTTCTTTCTTGATCAATCTAGTAGTTAAAGGGTTGATTATTTCGGCATCAAAGTCAAGTGTCATCAAATAAAATCCTTAGTGGTATGCAATTGATCTAAAAACAAAGATTTCATAGCTTTGTTGCTCTTTTGAAAACAAATAGTTGTGGTAGCAACAGACTGTGTGGAATGTTGCTTGATACAGGTGAACATCGATATAACACGAATCGTTACAACACGGATCGGTTATAACACGGTAAAGTCATAAACCCCAAAATGTAGGACCCCTTTTCTAGTTTTTTTACAGAATACCGTGTTATAATCTCCAAATCTACAAGATCTATTGCAAGAGTAAACAGTATGTGCATCGCGTATACTAATCACTATCGCCAACAATGCCAACACGCATCATGTTAACTCAGCTAATGCTAAGAGTTACGCCCAGCATTGAAACAATGTTTGGCCAACACTGGGTCTACACATGTGAACGCGGAACAGTGTGCCGTGTTATGTCATAATGCCGGGCAGTGAGGCAAGACTAAGTGGCCCGCTGGAGTCGCTTTGATATCTTCGTATATTATAATACCGCATTATATAATTAACTCAGACAAATCGTGTTATAAAATTGTAAAGAACGTATTGTATTCGATTAGTCTAATGATCCTGTTATAAATTTCTGTAGATCGTGTTATAAATTTCTGAAGATCGTGTTATTAATTTATTGAAGATCGTGTTATAATTAATTCAGATTATAGGAAATTTGTAAAGAATGTATTGTATTCGAACAGATAATTAATATAATTAGTCTAAAGATTGTGTTATAAATTTCTGTAAATCGTGTTAATAATTTCTGAAGATTGTGTTATAAATTTATTGAAGATCGTGTTATAATCAATTCAGATTTAGGAAATTTGTAAAGAACGTATTCGAACAGATAATTATTATAATTCGTGTTTTTATTGTGTCATATTGCTGCACAGTGAGGCGAGAAAAAGTGGCTCGGCGGAGACGCTTTGATATCTTTGTATATTATAATGCGGCATAATAATATTTCATAGAAATCGTGCTTTAATTTTGTAAAGAACGTATATTCGATATTCATTAGTCTAAAGATTGTGCTATACATTTCTGAATATCGTGTTATAAATTTATTGAAGATCGTGTTATAATTAATTCAGATTATAACACAACAAATGATTATAGTTTTGTATACAATTTAAATCGCGCTATATACACGAAGTAAAGAATGTTATGTATTTAAGAAAGATCGCGATATATTATGCTTACAGATACAGACGATGGTATCGTATTATATATCTAAGAAAAATTGTATTATATTTATATATAAGATTGTCGACTTAATACGTCTTGTTAGGCCTACAAATCGGAGGAAAGGGTTAATCCCCCCACAAAGACTGAGTGTTGTATAAACGTCACCTGATAAAGTGTTGACACCACCAGAGTTGTCGAGACTCGCGCCTATCGACTGGAGCAAATCTCGCAAGCTCTCGTGAAGTATTTTCTGACGAGATTCTGTGAGAGTACGCCAGCTGTCAATCACCGCACCTGACCTGGGAGATCAACCTCTTGACATGGGAGGAGTCAGAAAGAGAGGGGGTATCTGAACCAATCAGCGTGAGGACAGTGATGTCAATAATCAACTGCAGAGGTGATAGCAGTGACAGACACAGCCACTGCCAATATATTATACACATTTATTATATTGTGTGCAATTAAATAATAATAATGCTCGCGTAGTATTACATGCAAATGAAAATCAAGGCATTAAATACATAGTGTTACACACTGTGCACAATGATATGTATAAGTATGTAATATAGAACTAAAATATAGCAAATTCGCTACTCCTCTGCTGCATAAAGATGTGTAGTTTATTGTTATTTTTAGTGTTCTTACTGTATAAATTTGTACGATAGAATAGTTGTAAAACGTAACAATTATTACGCCGCAAAAAATATGATAATTTTTTATATAATTTTGTTGTTATTCTTATAAGTTATAGCTGTAGCATAACATGTTACACCTGTACAAACAAGACCGCTTATAATTACGATCGTCTTCCTATTATAACTCATGTTTTTGGAATCATTTTCTGGTTTGGTTTGGAATCATTTTTTTTGTATAGCACGATTCACTTATAATAGGATTTGACTTATTGGAACCCAACGATCCTGTTATAATGATGTTCACCTGTAATGTGTGAAATGAAAAGTTGTACCAAAAAACTTTTGTCAAGAAATACTTGAAAAACAATGGTTCAAACATTTTACCAAAACTATATATTTCAAGGATACGTTATGGCATATTTTCCACTGAAATAACGATCCATGAATCCACTGGAAATAGCAGATACCTGTGCAAAACATAATGGCAATTAATGGGACAATTCATGAAAAATAATCATTTGAAAAAGATTACACATTGAGATGAAAATGAGACAATTAATCAGTTGCTAATGTAAACAAATTGAGGATGAGGTTAAGTTTAGTTGATTTATTAAAACAAACCAAAAGAATAAAAGGATGCATGCCTTAAAAAAGGTATATCATGACAGTGTAAATAATCTGAAACATAATAATTACATATCTTCTAATCATTATGATATAATTTTATAGTACATGTTACATACTTAGGGCCGATGGTGAGGGACGTTGAGGGATATCATAAACTTCACATTTTGGCAGGTGTCCAAATATTGACAAATTTTGCATGTATCACTTACTATTTAGAACAATTAACCCTTGTGCTGCTGGAACCGTATATATACGGTTTCAAGCATATTTTAGATCAATAGAAATATCACAAAATTTGATAAAATATTTTTCGGTAGATTTTTCGGTAGAGTTAATCCAATAATTCAATATTGGAGATGTATATTTTGTCATAAAAAATGTTCATCATTTTAAAGCTGGAAATTGCGTTAGATGAAAAATAGAAGCAAACAATTCAGCAGCACAAGGGTTAATATCCAGAACTAATCTAATAATAAATTCAAAATAACAAATTTTTATACTTCAAATGAAATGACCTTTGTTCCGGACCATATTTTCAAGAACACTTGGCACTACTTTTGTAGATGTAGTGCATAGCATTCTGCAGGATTTTTTATAGACATTGGTCGTCAGTATATAATCAGACACTTTGTATTTGTGCGTTCTTTAAACAAAAAAAAGCCAAGTGATAGCATTCGATTTTCAACCTTAAGGGAAGTCACCCCTGTGATAGTGACAAATCAAACAGATGATATAGAAAAACAAGACTTAAATTTGTAAAAGTTTGCATTTGATTACAGCTGTTTAAAACACTGGTGCACAAATTATACTTGCTGTTATAAATACAAACAGAGTAGTAAGTAAGCCTACACATGGCCTAAAATTGTTGGTACAAAAATTCGCTTTGCCTGTCTATCACGAAGATACTGTGGTCCGGTGTATCAGAACTAACAATTTATTCTTCTTTACTATGTCACTTAAATAGTTACCTCAGTTGTAGCAGCATCTTCTATACTTGGCAGTTTCTTCTGCAGACATCTCACAAGCTCAGTCCAACATTCATTTGCATCCTAAAATATAATTTAAAAAAATCAAAGAATTAACCCCAAAATTATCAGATAATAATTGAGTATCTAGCTTAAGGATTCGTTAATTTTGTTATAACATACATGTACAGTAATAGCAAAAAAAATAAAATTGACAATGAGGCCCTTGTTAAAACAATTATATGTCGCTAGCACAAGGGCCACCCATTATAATAATGAGTTTTGGCATGAAACAACATTAGAGAGCTGTCCCGTCAGATTTGAATGCAATCCAACAAATTGTTAAGATGTATGACCTACACAACTTTACAGCCATCTTGGAAACACACAATTTTAAAGGTCAATGTCAAAAAAATGTACAGGAATAATTTTCCAAGCACATAGGTCGCATAATTGAAAATAAACAAAATAACCTGTTACTTTACTTTACTAATTATTTGTATTATTTGCGGAAATGCTTGAATTCCTGTAATAAACTATTATATTTTATTATACACAGGACAATGCAGTATTTATTGACACAAACCTGCTGCATAAATATGCCGTTCTCATTCTTTTCTGAGAATTGTGGAAAACAGGTGTGAAGAACATTGAGCATTATTAGAGGAGGGATAGGCTGTGCTGTCTGCTCCATCGAAGAGAATAATTCTTTCATGGCTGAAAAAATACCAAAGACAAGAATCACTTTAATAATATCCAGGATTGCAGTTGAAGTTTATTACATAGCAACTACTGCATTTCGCGGGGTATTAGTACAGGTCTGTGTAATACACAAGTGTCAAGATTTGTAAAAAAAACATAGACAGTACGTAATGGTGGATAGTAAGTGGCCCATACGTAAGTAAGTAGATGACTTGGTATGGCAATATGTGTGCAACAACTAGGCTACTTTGATCATCAAAGATGTTGGTAAACCACAGCTGCTTACACAAGCTCATCATTCATTCTGTTTAAAAGTTACATAAAGAAATCACTACCATATTATTTAATATAGAAATTATAACAAATATAAATAATAATTTTTTCAGAAAAGTCACCACTTGACCAAGCAGTCTTTTTAGTTGTGGTAATTGTGTCTATTGCAAATCACGAGACACAATATTTGCACTACCAAAACAAACAAACAAAAAACAGCCATGACAAAATAGACAGCCACAACTTTATTTATATTACCACTTCATCGCTGATTTCAAACCAATATAATTGTGTTTTTTTATTAAATGTTATCTCACGCGACATGAATACATTTCTGTAACAAATAGTGACTTTATGGCTGGTAAAAACAACAATAAAAGAGTTAGCGTAAATAGTATGAAAACTTACGTTACAATTAACAAGATCAGAGCTTGACTGAATCTAGCCAAGATCCAGAAATGGTACATATCTGTGCATAGTACGCACCAGGTGAAAAACGAACAAAAAAAGAAAACAAGAGGCCTGAAGTCCTATCATCCCCCGCCATAAATAAGTTAGAGTTTTTGCGGTCAAAAATATTTTAAAAGTCGACTTGTGGTGGGCATTTTAAATTTCAGTAAACTCACCTGCCCATTTCCATATGGTGGGTAATATGATTGCAAAATTTGAATTATTTCTGACTTCAATATTTGAGTTTTTGAGCCCACAAAAAACTGTAAAGTTCATCCATGGCGGCCATTTTTAATTTCAGTAAAACCTTGAAATCACATGCACATCTCCATATCATGGGGTATGTGATTGTAAAATTTGAATAATTCTGAATTTAAGTTTTTGGCCTACAAAAAAATATGAAGTTTTATCTGTGGTGACCATTTTGAATTTCAGATAAACCTTGAAAAAATCACATGCACATCTCCATATCATGGGGAATTTGATAGTAAAATTTGAATAATTTCTGACTTTAAGTTTTAGAGTTTTTGAGCCCACATAAAATTTTTAAAGTTGACCTCTAGTCGCCCTTTTGAATTTTGGTAGCATCCTTAAAAAATCGCTTGCACATCCCCATGTTGCTAGGAAAATGATGTTAAAATTTCGAAGAAAAATTGACCTCTAGTGTTTGAGTTTTTGCACCCGCAGAAAAGCGTGACGCCGGACACTGGACGGAATCCTGGCGAGACTAAAATCCCCCTTCCCCTACGGGTGGGGGATAAAAAAGGTGAGCACTATAGCCTCCATTACGACTATGATTGTTAGTCCCTAAGCCCCTGAGTAATGTGTGCTTTAATGTCTGTGAAATTTTTAACTGATTTCAAAAATTTACAATCACATGCGCTCAAAAATAAAACTAAGCAAACTTTCACTCAAAGGCACAAGTATGCAGGGGAATGTGGTATGCATTTTTAGAGTTTTAATAAGCTTAATTGTAAATGAAATTTACTTGGAGAAGTAAATAAGATATTACCAATAGGCCTACACAGGAAGGCTGAAGGCCCTTACAACAATTTTAGTAGTCCAGATTCTCAGAGAATGAAAACCGATAAATACAAGACACATGCTCTTGATTTGAATACAAAATATTCATAAATGACAACTGGTACTATGATCTGGCTGCCAAGAAGTGAATTTTTCAGGCACAAGCAGGATAAGGGTTAAAACAGAGGACAACAGGACCGCTGAGAGTGCAACTCACCTGTTGTAATAGATTGATCTGGCTGCATGCTAGCTGCTAATAATCCAGTGCCTCCGTTATACCTGCAAACCAAATGTTTATTAAATCTAATATTCTGTAACTGACTGGTGTCTTTACTGTTGCTGTACTTAGAGAAAGGAAATTATGAAATAGAGTTGAGTTTTATCTTTCTATTAAAAAGTCATGTGTGTTACCTAGTTAAGGCAGTCTTTAACTCTGGCACTGAGCGCAGACACTGAAGTGTGGCATTCATGTAACATGTGTTCCCAAGGTTATTTAAACCTGCCGGCATCTCCAACTGTTAGAACCATCAATTGCAGGTAATTTTCACATTATTTTTTTCAATCATTCAAATAAATTTTAAAATACAGTGCAAGCACAAGGGTGTCAAATATGCAAATTCCGCAATGGATGAACCAATTTTGATGAACCAATAACTGAAAAGGTTCAAAATATATTTTATTGATGTTATGTTGTGACCTTGGATCAAGATTTTCAAATTTAACCGGTATTTCCCGAAGGCACATCTGAATACCAAATAATCACTTGATGAGCAGACATTTCAAAAGTTATTTTAATGGTGAAACATTGCGCCCTAGACATTGACCCAAGGTGAACTGGGGGTCAGTGGAAAAACAATCCGCAGACATAAATATCTAATATCAGGTCACTACCATTGAACTGAATCTGTCACCCATCATGTTTCCATGGGGGGGGGGGGTATGGAGCACACTGAGTCCACTCCCGCGATGCGCTCCCATTGCGCCAGGAAATTTTTTAAATATTAGACCTTCCAAGGTAAATTCTAAGACTATATTAAACTCAGTATTTACATTATTGGCACATTTGTACAGTTGACAAATTTTAGTTCAGATTTGTGGGGGGGGGGGGGATTCGGACCCCCCTCCCCAGTCCTCCACCCCTGTAATGGTCTGGTTATCTGACACGGTTTGCCAGATATCAAGCATATTAAAGTACATAATGGCCGATAGTCGGCCACTTTGAATTTAATCTAGTTGAAATTTTTCAGGGCATATCCCATATCAGTTTTATAGTGATGGTCTAGCAACTGTCACAGTTTGTCGGGTATCAGCAATATTATAATAAATAAGGCTATTTTTGCCCGGAGATGTACCTGTCATGTACCTGTCAAAGTTCATAACCCCCAAAAGGCACATCAACACCCCCTAAGGTGATGTGTGTGGGCAATATGAAAGAAATGGAGCCCCCCCCCCCCATGGGTTTCCAAGATATGTTTCGGAAATGAAAATGCGGACAGCCAGACAGAAACAATGTCATAAACCCCTGCTCAACTTTATTTGGTTTCTGTGACCTTGAAAAATAGGTTACCTCCCTCTAGTATTTCAGATATTGTTGAAAAACTTTCAGATACATCTCTAGTATGTATAAATATGTAGGTGATCGGCCATCACTAGACTCCCGGTGAGCCGGCATCATAATTTATGATCGGTTAATTGGCATTTAATGGGTGATTTTTATCTGCTCGTAGTTGGCTCATTTCTCATGCTATTTTTATAAAAACGTAGAGGGTGCGAAATAGCAATTCATAAAAGGGCTCCAAATTTACAGCGAGATTAATAAATCAGCGGCCAAAATATCGCGATCTTTGAAGCGACGCCAGGTGTGCCAACATCGACATTTCTAACTGTGATTTTTTTCAGTTCGTGGTTAGCTCGTTTCTCATTATATCTTTGTTTTTTGTTTTGGACATCAAGTTTGGGTACAGAACGTCAGATTAATTTAGTGGTGTTCTGTTCACTAAAATCTACCCCTGCATTGCAATGACGATATCCTAAATGAACAAACAAATCAAAATCATAACATAATAGATTTGACCTGTTGCTGTGTGCTGCTGTGGCAGACAAGGACAGATATACAGCACTGGGGATGATGATACCCTCCTTAGGGTCATGAGGGATGCCAGTCATTATACTATTATTTTTAAGCTTATTTCTAAAGCACCTTTTATAACCAGCAATTGTTTTTTGAAAATATTTGGGATGTGGCTGAGGAAGTCTTGAATCAAAGGTTGACATATCTTTGTGTCCCACACTAATGCAAAAAGGCCCAGCATCAGGGGAATGTAATGGACTTCGTGGTTTACAGAGACTTCACTTACAGTACAATACATAAATGGGATCAATGCCTCTGAGAATATGTACAGAAACAGCTTAGAGTCAATCCCTGCTCTGATTAGTAAGTTGCATGGCAGAGGTGTGATGTGATTGACACAATGTCTGTGACATGGATTGATGAAAAGTTTTTTACCCACATCCACCAGTAGTTTCTGTCACATATTTCCATATGGTTTACAATAACACAAGTGAAGCACTAGGACAGTTCTAGGTAAAGTTTCTAACCAGGGTATGATTACTAACCAGCAATACACTGTATAATATAAGTAGCAGAATGATTGTCAAAATATTACATTTTTTTTTTACTTTCAACATAACAACCTGTTGTTATAGAGCAATTAGGCAACAAAGTTGGGCATTTTGGTTAAAAATGTGATCCATCAAATATTAGTCAAACTTTTTTTAAAAACAAAGCCGATATTAGTGAACAAATGTTACATACCGCTGTAGCTAGCTGTTGTTCTGTCATATCTTCAACAAATACAGGTTTCTCTACAGGTGCCTGTGGTAAAGCATCAGCTGTACCCATCATCATTAGAGTCACACCCTTTGTGAAATAAAAATTAAACCCATAAAATATGACACATAATTTTCAAATGAGTAAAATGTATTCTGTTATAAATTTGTAAGCCAAATAATATTCTTATTTGAATAATCTAACAGCAAGACAAATAATAGGCTTATTTCAATATCAAATTTTAGTATTCTTTCATTTAGATGTAAATTAGATCGCATTTTCCACATCTGGAAGTAACACACAAAACAAGAACAAATTTCAAATTTCAAATTTTTATAACATTTTCGGTTCAAAAGTAATCCTGATATTCATATCATTTCTACATATTTCTAGATCTACCGTAATTGCTGGACTATACCACGCACTGGTCTATACCGCGCAGAAGGTCCAAATTTAGGCCTTTCTTAGTGCTTAGGCCTTACACTCGTTATTTACACTCGTTATTTACCACTCAGTTTAAAATTCCGCCGTGACACGGCAGTCGCCAATGCTAATGGTATGTTAGTAAGATTGATTTGTGATGGCTCGGGTCCCAGATATATTAGATTGTGTTTAAATAGTATTATTTATAATATATAATAATAATAATTAACAATTAATACAAGTTTTCATGTTTAGTTAAAGGTGTTGCGGTTCAATAGAGTCCCGTAATTAACATGAATATACACACGTTTCTGTACTTCAGGGACCGTCATTCGGTCACGTGGGAACTAGCTAGTTGTGGATAATAGCCAGAACACACACACCCCAAGTCCCAGCCGCCAGACAGTAATCAGGTAATTGCTTCACTGAAGGTGTGACATTTTATAGCTGCGGGCCACGGTTAACCTGCAAATAACTTACCAGCGCATATCATCTTTGAATGTTTTATGTGAGCAAATAAATAAATTTTACATAGTGGGTGAAATTTCAAAACTGCGACCCCCAGAATGTCATCCAGACTCCCGCCGCTGGCTCACCAGTGAAGCACGTGGTATCTTCCCGTGTGGTGTATACGCATGTATGTAGATGTGCAGTTTGCAGACATGCACATATAATGATGTATTGTACAATGTTGGCCTGTGAGTTATCATTTATTGACAGGAAGTTACAGTGACATGATATAACTACAGTCTGTTTCACCAGAACCTGGTAGTAGGCTTTTTCTAATTTGCTCGGTCGTTCTTTAAAATTTGTTAACAAAATTTTTCTCGGATCATTTTTTCATGTTCCCCTAACATCCCTGAAAATTTGGTGCAATTGTGTTGTGTATTTTGGAAGTTAGACCATTTGGCATGTAATAGGATTCTTGTTTCACGGCAATGGTGTTAAAGAGAGCTGTCATTTTGAAAACTTATTACATGCCAAATGGTCTAACTTCACTAATACACAAAAAAAATCTACTAAATTTTCAGGGATGTTGGGGGAAGGTGAAAAAATAATCTGAGAAAAATTTTGTTAAAAAATTTCAAAGAGCGACCGAGCAAATTGGAAAAAGGCTACTCCCAGGTCCTGGTGAAACAGACTGTAGACCGCTCGTACTTTTCCCTGCCTAATGAGCCGTGTTCATTCACACGTCAACACTCCCGGCATGGATTATAACGGCACCAGCGCTATGACAAAACTACTGACCTTTTACAGCTCAATGCTCTCGCCTGAGGCACAGAAAAAAATTCCACGTGGATGGTAAACTGAGCACCCAGCGTGGATAACAGGGTAGATACAATTTGATGATAAATCTGCAGTGGACTTGGTATCAAGATAAACTAAATACGATTACTTCAAACTGATGTTGTTCCCACGGAGGCCGGGAAGTGGCGAGTGTGATAACTGATGCATGAGATCTAAATAAAAACAGTGGGATTCCCGCGTTTGCACGTGTACTTTAATTTGTACCCTGGCTGTTCTAGGCTCGGCACGGGGCATGTCCTGAAAAACACGGGACGTTGACCCAACCATGGTATAATATTAGGTCAATATCGCAGACAGTGTTAACAAATATCAACTAGCAGTGAGCAGAAAACACCGGATATAGGTCACCATTTGCTCAAATTATACCGAGCCAACATCGGCAACATTAAATTATTTTTTATTAAAATTACTGGTACTCACATCTTTTAATTTGCTCTTGACATTTTCCCAGTCATCGTCCTGCAATGCAAAAAACATATCAAATAACATAATTGCATGGTATATATTAAATCATATGCATGCATGAGTTTATCAAGCTCTTGGCTTCAATCAGTATATTATTATTATCATTTATAAATAGGTTTCAATATATTTATCTCAAATTTTATCAGTTACACATAAAGATGATTTAAATGGTATGGTGACATCATTAAATATATTTACTTATTCAAATAAGTAAAGCGTAGCATTTAATGTAACCAAAGATAAACTGTAGTTCCAATGGCTGCATGCATCATATATAATTCTATATTTATATGGCAAATCATAAGCAGCAGACGGTAGACATATAAAGCAGTGCATCTTATTTTTATTTCAAAAGTCAGAAACTATCACACTCAGTACACAAAAAAAACTCAAAAGTCTGGCTACTCTTTCTGTCTCAAGTGACTTTTTCACCTGGCACTAAAGAGGTGACAGGCAGCAATGAGCTTCATGCAGAAATAGCTTTCAGCAAAAAATGCAATGGTATAAATTTATTGCAGTCACCAAGTATATTTATTTTTGGTAGGCTAATTTGTTTTTTATTAAATGCTCAAAGAACAACGATAATCTATTCAACATATGGCCAGGGTAAGTTGCTTCCTTGGAACAAATCAGTGAAGCAGTTCAAGCTCTTGTGAGTAACATGTGATTCGTCAGCCATCTTGAATTTTGTTAAAAAAATGAAAAAAGGAAAACAATTCTCCAGACAAATTTCTCAGGGCCAGTGAGCATACCCAAAATGAAAAGATAAAATTTGCCAGATAAAAATAGCCAAAATGAGCAAAACAGAAATAGGGTAACAGGGTAAGGTCCTTCCCTTAAACCAAACATGAAACAAATCCATGAAGCGGTTCAAGCTCTAGAGAGCGACATAGGATTTTGGCGGCCATCTTGGAATTTGTTGAAGAAACTGAAAAAAAAAAATTACCAGGCAAATTCCCCAGGGCCAATATGCATACTGCAAATATTTGGAAATATAATCCCAGCAGGTGTTTTCGAGTGAGAGCAGAAACAAACTGCGGCGGCGAAGCCGGTGGGAGGACTCAGCAAAACCAATAAGTCTCCACCACCACATAGTGGGTGGAGACTTAATGAATATATAAATATGTTTTTGGTACCTTTACAACTACTCCTTTGATCATAAGTTTTTGTCTGTCAGGAGCTACTCCAGAGAGAGCAAATAACTGAGCCTTAAACAGGGTTGGAGACTCATTCAAGTTGCACTCTATATCCTGGAACTTCTCTTTCCCCCATTTGACATTGACTGAAACAAAATGAAATAAAGACAAAATAGTAAATACAAGATGATGCAATACCATCAATAACACAAAAAAATTGCTTACTCAGTAACTGTATGGGGTTTCGCAGTGAGCACATATATACCGTATTTTCTGGTGTATTGCTCACTGCGGTGTATAGCCCGCAGAGGGTTAAATTAACCAACAATTGCTGCTTAGACAATAGATTCCCGGCATCGGTGTATACCCGGCGTGTTTCACGCTGCCGATCTGTGATCGACTAGCAACACTACAGCTGTGACGAGCATTTTCTGTTCTAGGGCTAGGCATATCAATGAAAAATCTGATGTTTTAAATACGTAGTACTTATGCCGACATTGTATAATATAATTATAATACAATATTAAAAAGTTGGGGTCTATTAACAGTCGATTGTAGCTGGTGAGATAAAGATCCACGCGTTAGCCTATATTACAGAGCTCAGCATGTACACGTGCCTCTCTGTGTTACACTGTGCGTGTGTATTGTAGCAGTCCTCCCGCTGTTGTATACAATGCCATCCCCGGTAAACACAAGACTTTGAACCGCCCACCGTCTCGTTGGCCCAGCATCAACACAACATTAGATCAACATCCCGTGTTTGCTGTGTCGCATATACACATAACCACACTAGACTATATAACACCTTCGCTAAATGACGCGTAGACACCGGCCGCAATGCGGCATGGTGACGTCAGACCTGTCTCGTCTCGTCTGTCTGAAGAGATTCTGGGGCCTGAACATTTGAAATTCAGTGTATCATGGGAAATGTAATTGTTTGATATTTATAATATGGGTATATTCATAATTTGACTACGCATTTCTATCATTTTAATGCAGGGCTTCCAATGTTTCTATAACTACAAAGATCATTTTATATATCCTTGTGCTGACATAAGAACCGTCTAAGATGAGGGTAAATTATCTGCAGGTTAACCGTGGCCGTTGGCAGTAAAATGTAACACGTTCATTGATGCAATGCTCTGATTACCAAGTGGCGGCTCACTGTGAGTGTGGAGTGACCTGTGTGTAGTGGTCTGTTAACCGCGGCCCGTGGGAATAAAATGTCAGACCTTCATAAATGCAATGCTCTGACTACCGAGTGGTGGCTAACTGAGAGTGGGGCAAGTTGTGTGTGGTTGTCATGCACCGCCAGTAGTTCCTATTTCCACGTGGCCGTCGAGTGAGGGCTCGTGTCGTGAAGTGAAGTACAGAAAAAACAACCGTTTAGACGCGATATATGGCAGAAGAAATTTAACCATGATTATAAAAAAAATGTCCTCTTGCAATTTCTAACTACAACAATGTATAGCCCGCATTTGTTATATACCCCGCACCAGGCCTTCCAAGGAGTAAAAAGTAGCAGTTTATACACCAAAAAATACGGTACTATCTAAACAGATACAGGGTTAGGAACTAACAGAAAGGTCTTACCATCCAGCAGGGCCAGTAAATCCCAAAAAGTACTAGACCTTACTAATTTCTACCAGCCCTTAAGCTCTTCACTTCCAGGCCGAAGTGCATGCCAGGATCCAGGGATCCTGGTGTAACTATAGTAATTCTGACGGAAATCTACGTCATGTTTGGTTAGATACATGATAAATGACGACGGAAATTTCCGTCATGTATGGTAGTAAAAGGGTTAATAAGCCACAAAGTTTCCGTTCACAGGAGAAACATGCACGGGTATCCCACATTGTTCTGTCCAAACGGCCTTAATGATGGCCTCCAGAACTTCCTCTTAGGGCAGTGGACATAGTCTATCTTCATTTTTTGCATTTTTTTACAAAAATTAAAAAAATGGCACATGTGTAAAAAAAATTATCAGAAGGGGCCACAGCATGCATGTTCCACTAACCTCTTCAAACACTTGTTGCAACAATTACAGAACTAGAGGGGAATTGTGAGTTTCGAGTAAAAATAATGTTTGGCCTACGTTTTGTGTGTTGTTCTGCAACCATTTTAAATCTTGTTGGGTTATTTTTAATATTAGAGATTGATTGGAATTTTAGATTTCTGATTTCTTTGTTGGTTTAATGCTGTATCACTGTCTGCGACGCTGGCCAAACATTAAAACAACATTGCGTCGACATTTCGTGTTTGATGCAATTACAACTATTAGTTCAATGTTAAATGCGGCATTTGAAAGGTTGTACTGCTCATATCAAACACCCAATGTTGGTTCAATGATGAGCAACTCTCTGCGAAGCTGACTCCACATTGAACCATTATTGGACATAGGCCTACGTATTTTAATTAAATGTAGAGGGTGCTCAAAGGGTGCAAGTCGGTTGTGTCGCCTCTGCCTAAGAGGCCCTATTGACTGGACAAGATTCGGGTCTTCTCCCGACATTTAAATCATTGAACCCGCATTGATCCACATAGTGATCATGAAAATCCTGGATAAATCCGGAAAAACATGAGGTATTGTGATGGTCAAGCACTAGTCCAGTCAAGTTATTTATCAAGATTGTGACAGCCAAGCGGAAAGCTGTATAAAGTGGGACAGTGAAAAACCCCGCAAACTCTTGGTTATGAGTCTAGACGAGTCTATATCGCAATAGCAAATTTACCTAATGAATTCTACAAAAATTATCAGACGGATAACTAAATTTGGAAACCGAACAGACAAATGCGTAAAAGAATCCCGTTGAGTAGGTGAAAAAGCACGGTTCCAGCAGAGGACAAACAATCGCACTTATATTCAGACAGAAAGAACTCTGAATCTATTTATTTCTTCCATAAACTACATATATAGTCTATCAGCCAGTAACAATTAGTCATAATTCATAACAGGTGAAAACAAATATAAGAATCCTCATTTTAACAGCACAATATAATCAGGTGGGCGATAAAACCCTAATATATGTGGACAAACTGTGTGCTGTCTACAAAGTCATGAAACTAGTCTTGTACTAGTCCCATGAGACTGATCAGAAAAGGCTCAGTTTCTGACCTGAACCTCTATACTTGATAAATATAATAAGTTTCCACATCTACCCAAATCTCTCAGGTACTGTACCTTTGGTGCCGATTTGATGCCAGCCTGGTGTTCAGCACTCCTGTCCCATAAGTACAATGCCCAGTGCACTAATTCCCAATTAGCCAGTGGCACACTTGTCCCTGATGCACAAAGCTACTGCAACTACCAGCTGAACCCTCAAACCTCCCAAGATTACGGACCTATCAAATTCTCACAAACTCACTTACACTTATCATATCTCAAACAATACTCTCACAATTTACTGTGCTTAACTTGGTGTGGGACATTTATAACATAACATTAATAATAGTAGAAACAAGAGCTTAATAAAAGTAACATGTCATAGCTACTCTTAAGTGGGTGTAATGGTGGTAGTCAAACTTTTAATTTGACTGCAGTCACACTCACACTCTCATAATAATATAAAATATAGGTTAGACTGTTAGAGGGCTGACCTGGTGTAGTTTTATGACAAAGCTGGGACCTTATAATAGTAACCTAGTTATTTAACCAAAGTCTACTCACCACAGTGACCAAGCTCAAAACAAATATATGATAAAGATACACTTATTGGCCACTACACACAGTAGGACTCATTCGAAAATCACAGTAAAACGAGATGTGAGCTGTACTCTAAAAACATCTCAGCCAGTTTAAACTGTGCAACATATAGTATGAACACATTCAATAATTATAATTTAGGCGAGATGTGAGTTTGCACTAGAGCAATACCTCAGCCTCTCAACCAGTAAAACACATAGAATGCAAACATTTAATAATTATAATTTAGGCGAGATGTGAGTTTACACTCGAACAATACCTCAGCCGGTCAACCTGTAAAACGCATAGAATGCAAACATTCAATAATAATAATTTAGGCGAGATGTGAGTTTGCACTCAAACAATACCCCAGCCGGTCAACCTGTAAAACACATAGAATGCAAACATTTAATAATTATAATATAGGCGAGTTGTGAGTTTGCACTCGAACAATACCTCAGCTGGTCAACCTGTAACATGCATAGAATGCAAACATTCAATAATTATATTATAGGCGAGATGTGAGTTTGCACTCGAACGATACCTCAGCCGGTCAACCTGTAAAACAGTAACAAGGATAGCGATAAGAAGAAGTGCAATAATTTAATACTGAAGGTTATTGAAGGAAGCAGGTAGACTGCTAAAAAAATGTTTTGGTGCAAATGAAAATTCAGACAAATCCCATGGTCGTCAAAGTATGACTGAGAAAAGTCATAGCAAACCTCCCCAAAACCTAAGAATCATTGTGCCAAGGCTTGAAGTCGATTGGATGAAAACTCAAGGAGAAATAACACTGCGAAATTTGGACATAGAGGAATAAAAAAAAAACTAGAACCGCTCCAAACTCAACAAGTTTGGGCATAGCCCACACAAAATTAAAGGCGAGAGCTGGCACCATCTTTCGTAATTGCGAGAAATCTAATGATGGGAACCCCCGGAAAGGGTGATAAAAGTGCCATTCAAAAAAATAATGCATTAATTCCACAATGATGGCTTCATTTCTATCAGTCATAGTGAACAAAAAGAACAAACAAACAAAGAAAAATATGTATTTTATTGCAGTGTCTCACAAATTCACATAAATCCTAAAAAAAAACAAGAAAAACCCATCTAAATCACTTTTTGTGATGTACCTACTGAATAAAAGGACAATTTAGGTCGAGTAAAAAAGTTTGTACAAGTATGATTTGTTGAACCAATTATTAATTTTGTCATCTTGCTTTCATCGCCGGTATTATTTAATACAACACTACATTTTGCAAAATAATTAGTAAAATTAAATTCTCTTTATACATTATATATCATACATTAATTCAGTCATTGTAAATCATCGGAAATATTATGATATCTTCTGAATTCGGTATGTATAGGCTTGCTTTCGTCGTCGGTAATGGCTATCATACTTTTTTTTCATGAGTTACTCATCAAAATATATCTTGATTATATATTATTTCTTAATGATATGTACACACAATAAATCAATCTAAAAATATTTTTGATCTTTTGCCTGTAAACGCTTGCCTTCGGTAGACTACGCCGTCTAAGGTGATCTTGCTTTCGGCAATTGGCTTGCTTTCTTGGAAGGTGCTGTTTATACAAGGAATAATTTGTCCCAGAAAAATTATGTATCAGTTTAGCAGCCATGAATGTCAAAGCTACTATTCTCCATGAGTCCATGCCAACAACATATTATTGTGTACTATTACTAGCGTATGCCCATAAATGAGTACCAAACTGCTCCGCTACACCAGACATATTATTCCCTGTTACTAGCTGACGAGGTCGCCGGTCACAGCCCGGCTGACCAGCTGCCTAAATTGAAAAAACACGAGAGGCACCAGTTTGATGTTTGCCCGCCATCATCTGACTGTCTAGTAGTGTACAATCAATTTGAGACTTAGAAAAACTGTCTGCCCGCCACATTTAATGGTCCAAGGGGGGCACACCAGATTTCAGACTGGTTGATTCCGAAGAGCTGCCATCAACTACTACTTTTTTGGCTCTATTGGTCAGAAAATTTTGAATCCAATTTAGAGGTGTTTCCCGAAATCAGAAATAGTCAAGTTTGTGTAAGAGGCCTTGGTGGGGGACGACATCAAAGGCCTTACTAAAATCTAAGACAACAACATCTGTTTGTGTCTTGCCTTCAAAATTTTGAATAAATTTGTCAGTTGTAATTAAAAGGTATCTTTCACATGAGTGTTTTATTCAAAATGATGTGTTTGAGTAATTTGGCACAAACGTATATATGTGAGAGATATCGGCCTATACTATAGTTTGCCGGAGAGTGCCGATCCCCTTTTTTGACGACGGGGGCAACATAACCTCTACCCAGTCATATGTTAATTTGCGAGTCTTGACTTTAGAGATTGATCTAAATTATTTTAAGAAAGGGGGATATTTCGTTGGCAGCAGCAGGCCTTCAGATTTAAAAATTGATGGCGAGTAAAAAAAAGCTCACCTCAAAGTGGTGAGGCGAGTGATCACTCACCATATTTAAATGCAATGCTAACTGGTTGATGAAAATTGAAAAAAAACTGTAAATTTGCGAATTTAAAAAAATCTTAAAACACTGAGGTGAGCTGTATTTCGCTCACGTGACTTTACACTTGCGTGAGTTATGGTGTGTGTGAGCAATCACTCACGCCAAATCTGAAGGCCTGCAGCAGGCGCCCCCCCCCATTTTCAGAAAAATACTTTAAAAAGACCCCTAAATTGGCTAAAATTTACCAAAAACCCTAAACCCCGAGCACCCCCCTTTCTTTAGATCCTGGACCCGCCACTGAGACGTGTCAGACATGTCTACCCTGTTACATGCATTTTGCCGTGACTATACCCGCCGTCAGATTAACTTGTATCGCATGTTTGTCGCCGATTTCTCAGTCAATTTTCAACCGATTTTTATGAAATTTTGCAAGGACCATTTTCGAGTAACCGGCTACTATCGTGAAATTTTCATAAAAAAATATTATGTAGTTCAAAAGTACCATTTGACATGTAGTAAATTTGAAATTATGACGTCCCACTATAAACCCATTAAACTGGTTAAATTAAAGTTTGTTTTTAGCCCTGAATTGCATTACATGCCAGATGGTCTAACTTTTTAGCTATACAATATTTTCCGATGAAAATTTCACGGTAGTACTAGTTGTCGAGTGACTCGCAAATAGTCCATACAAAATGTCATGAAAATCGGTTGAGAATTGACTGAGAAATCGGCGAAAAACGATACTAGTTAATCTGACAGCGGGTATAAGTTGCTTCCCTTGATTGAATCCACTTGATTCGCCGTTTCGTTGGACCCCTTTACTAACTCACGTTAGGCTTTCACTTGCACTCAGACACATATTATCGCCCATCCGGCAACTGAATGGTGATGCCATGGATAACGATTATATTTTTGTTACCATCAAACAGGTTTGTATGTTTTATACTAATAATAAGAAGTTATATTCGTGATATTTAACAAAAATTTAGTTTTACCCTTATAAACAGCCATGGTCGAAGCTGGTGAGGCTAAACGCGTAAATTAAAGTCTAAACTTGACTGTTTTTCTCGATGTCAAAACACGTTTGTCATGGTCAACATTTACCGGAAGTTCTCTATTTGGAAGCACTCGACAAACCTCTCGTCTGCTTTTGAGCTCTTTTGATTTGATTTTTTGAATTTGATTTATTTCAGTAAAACAGTACATTTAGGCATGATTATACAACAATCAGGGCCACCATACTGGTCACCAGGGATAAAAATCACACTATAAAGGGTCTGGTGAGTTTTATTTCCTCAGTTGTCCCCAAAATGTAGACCAGATGGCAACTGGAAAGGTTTACAGAAAATTTCATTAAAAATACTAGTAAAAAAAATATATAAAATAAATTATAAATAAGTAACATTTTCCATGACCACAACATACACTTTTAGTCATAACATTATCACATAATGATATGACTAATATATATATCCAGTCTGTAGGCCCCCCTACTTAAACGAGTCGATAGTCTAGATTATTACTACATTTCCTGGCAATGAATTCCACTTGTCTGCAATTCTTTGTGAGAAAAACGTTAGGCGCCTTCTGGTGGTACATCTCAGTTTGTTTAGTTTTAACGTACATATCATATGACCTCTGGTGCGATCGTCTGTGGGGGGTGGAAGGAATATGGTGTTTTTACATGATTTATGTCTTGTAGATATTTATATGTTTTAATCATGCCTCCCCCCCCCTAGCTGGGAGTTTTCTTAAATTGTTTATTGTTTTACTTATATGCTCCTTAAAATTGGGGAGGAAAACGTTTGGCCCCAAAGGCCTATAGGGGATCGGCCCCTATAGGCCTATACGTAGCATATGCCTATGGTTGTCTTCTCCAGGGGCATAGACTTATCATTTTACCTATAGGCCTACATATTTCTTATTGCACATTTTGCAATTGCTGGGATTAGTTGCAAATCCTCAGACCATTGGTCTATGGTTTCAATATCTTTCTGAAGTTATCTACCATACTTGATTTTTCGTCACTTTTTTAGATATATACCTTGGTGTCTGCAAATATCTTGATTGACGACTTGATATTTTTCAGTAGACCTAGGTCATTTATAAAAATCACAAATAGCAAAGGGCCAAGTATACACTGCCCTAGCTGGGGTATGCCACTTGCAACGTCCGCCCATTTTGACTGTGCTTGGTGTATCATCACTAACTGTCTCCTATCACTTAAAAATGCTTCTATCATTGCAATAATTTCCCCTGGATACCCTTACCTCTGATTTTGGTGAGGAAAGTCGAGATTTATTTGTTAAAGTCACTGTGACTCTTAGCTTATTCTAGCAGAAGACATTTAATAAATCTTTGTGTTGATTGCAGACACATATTTTATTAACAGAGGACACGCTGATACCAAATTGATATTTCTACTCCTAGCGTTAAAAACTTTTGGATACTATAATTTAGCTTCAGGCTTAGATTCCATACCGCCGATGATCTTAAAGGAACGAAGTTACGAAATTGCTAACATACTACAAAAAATCTTTCAAATTTCCATTAGAACTGAACAGGTACCAGACGACTGGAAATAAGCTAACATCGCTCTAATATTAAAAAAGGGTGATAAGCACAAGCCTAGTAACTATCGCTGTAACTGTCTCATTGACATGTATAACATCCGAGATTATGGAACGTTATTGCCCACTGGGCACACGACGTTGTTGCGACGTTTTAACAACGTAAATGACGTTGTTACAACGTCGCAACAACGTCGTGTGCCCAGTGGGTGTAAGTAATCTAATGAAACATCTTGAACATAGGCCTACCATTTTCTCTCCAGCATGGTGTTTGTCGAAATCATTCTTGCGAACCGCAGCTTCTTTCTCGCTTCCAGGACCAATAGCCAATAGTACAACCCAAACAGACACGCTCATTATGGATTTTAGCAAAGCTTTTGATAAGGTTCCACGCAATCGTCTAAATTACAAACTTAACTGGTATGGCATCCGAGGGGATACACTTGAGTGTATCACAGACTTAATTCTCTCGTCTAGATCCCAAAGGGTACTCCTGGCCGGTGCTACCTCTGACAGTACATTGTCGGGGGTATCCCAATGGACCCATACTTTTCTTGATCCATATCAATGACCTCCCTGATGGGGTCGTAACCATTATAGTTTGCTTATTCGCTGATGACTGTATTCTTTACTATATTATCTCTAAATTACTGTTTCCGTTTAATAACTTGTCCTAACTCTCACCTCTGATCTAAAATTCAATACCCACATCAATAATATTACAGCGAGAGCTAACATCAACCTTGGAATCCTCCGTAGAAATGTAAAACTTTCCTCACAAGCTGTCAAAATGCAAGCGTCACTGGTTTGGCCCCCACTTGGAGTATACCGCCACGGTTTGGAGCCCACATACATCTGATAACATCAAAAAAGTTGCAATGGTGCAGAGACGTGCTGCAAAGTATGTGTGCAATCGCGGGCTCAATATCAGCAGTGTTAGTAAGTTGGTCGGCCACCTCGGCTGGTAGTCCGTCGCTATATGTCGCAATTATATGAGACTACATATGATGTACAGAATTACACATACACCAGCGGAGGATGCCTGGCAGAGGTGGCTGACACCATCCACCAGACAAACACATTGGTTCCATCTATGGAGGTATATTCCATTGAGCCCGTCCAATGACCCATACAAATTCTCATTCCTACCTTCCATCATCCCAGTATAGAACAACCTCCCACCTCACGTTGTCTCCTTCCCCACCCTGGACTCCTCCTGCCGACAACTCACAGACATGTAAGCGGCAAGGTTTCTTAACTTCACCTATTACGTTCACTGCACCATTTTTGTTCCATATAATCTCCTGTTTTTTTAGGGGTTATATTTATTCACATCTACACTCTTCAAAACGTACAATTCGCACTACACACACACCACGGCGTGCAATATTCCATTTTTAGAGTGATCCCTGTTATCAAGAAGAAGAAGATCAAAATTGCAAATATATACAGAAAGTGACTTCACACAATAACAGATCGACTCAACAGTGAATCAATTTATTCCAATCAGCGGCTATTATCCAGCCCCCTACTGATCCTTGATTTGTTTAAACACGAACCACACCTTCGACGAAGCTGAAGGCAGTAACTAGCCACAAGACAGTGGTCAGTTACTTCCTCAAGCAATCATCAGATGCGTTAATGATTCGCTCGATTGCTGAAAAGCAGAAGACAGTATATAGCCACGATTCAGCGCCTATGTACAGTCTTCCGTCCCCATCAGTGGTCAACATCTAAATATATTAGAATAAGAGCTCAATCGATGGCAGCCAACCATCTACGTTGATGAGCCGGCATCAAACTAACCAACTTACAGGTGAAGCATTGGCCCAATGTGAGAGATATCGGCCTATACTATAGTTTACCGGAGAGTGCCGATCCCCTTTTTTGAAGACGGGGGCAACATAACCTCTACCCAGTCATATGTTAATTTGCTAGTCTTGACTTTAGAGATTGATCTAAATTATTTTGAGAAAGGGGGATATTTCGTTGGCAGCAGCAGGCCTTCAGATTTGAAAATTGATGGCGAGTAAAAAAAAGCTCACCTCAAAGTGGTGAGGCGAGTGATCACTCACCATATTTAAATGCAATGCTAACTGGTTGATGAAAATTGAAAAAAAACGATAAATTTGCAAATTTAAAAAAATCTTAAAACACTGAGGTGAGCTGTATTTCGCTCACGTGACTTTACAGTTATGGTGTGTGTGAGCAATCACTCACGCCAAATCTGAAGGCCTGCAGCAGGCGCCCCCCCTATTTTCAGAAAAATACTTTAAAAAGACCCCTAAATTGGCTAAAATTTACCAAAAACCCTAAACACCGAGGACCCCCCTTTCTTTAGATCCTGGACCCGCCACTGAGACGTGTCAGACATGTCTACCCTGTTACATGCATATTGCCGTGACTATACCCGACGTCAGATTAACTTGTATCGCATGTTTGTCGCCGATTTCTCAGTCAATTTTCAACCGATTTTTATGACATTTTGCAAGGACCATTTTCGGGTAACCGGCGACTATTGTGAAATTTTCATTAAAAAATATTATGTAGTTCAAAAGTACCATTTGACATGTAGTAAATTTGAAATTACGACGTCCCTCTATAAACCCATTAAACTGGTTAAATTAAAGTTTGTTTTTAGCCCTGAATTGCATTACATGCCAGATGGTCTAACTTTTTAGCTATACAATATTTTCCGATGAAAATTTCACGGTAGTACTAGTTGCCGAGTGACTCGCAAATAGTCCATACAAAATGTCATGAAAATCGGTTGAGAATTGACTGAGAAATCAGCGAAAAACATGCGATACTAGTTAATCTGACAGCGGGTATAAGTTGCTTCCCTTGATTGAATCCACTTGATTCGCCGTTTCGTTGGACCCCTTTACTAACTAACGTTAGGCTTTCACTTGCACTCAGTCACATATTATCGCCCATCCGGCAACTGAATGGTGATGCCATGGATAACGATTATACTTTTGTTAACATCAAACACGTTTGTATGTTTTGTACTAATAATAAGAAGTTACATTCGTGATATTTAACAAAAGTTTAATTTTACCCTTATAAGCAGCCATGGTCGAAGCTGGTGAGGCTAAACGCGTAAATTAAAGTCTAAACTTGACTGTTTTTCTCGATGTCAAAACACGTTTGTCATGGTCAACATTTACCGGAAGTTCTCAATTTGGAAGCACTCGACAAACCTCTCGTCTGCTTTTGAGCTCTTTTGATTTGATTTTTTGAATTTGATTTATTTCAGTAAAACAGTACATTTAGGCATGATTATACAACAATCAGGGCCACCATACTGGTCACCAGGGATAAAAAACACACTATAAAGGGTCTGGTGAGTCTTATTTCCTCAGTTGTCCCCAAAATGTAGACCAGATGGCAACTGGAAAGGTTTACAGAAAATTTCATTAAAAATACTAGTAAAAATTTTTTTTATAAATAAGGAACATTTTCCATGACCACAACATACACTTTTAGTCATAGCATTATCACATAATGATATGACTAATATATATATCCAGTCTGTAGGCCCCCCTACTTAAACGAGTCGATAGTCTAGATTATTACTACATTTCCTGGCAATGAATTCCACTTGTCTGCAATTCTTTGTGAGAAAAACGTTAGGCGCCTTCTGGTGGTAACGTTACATCTCAGTTTGTTTAGTTTTAACGTACATATCATATGACCTCTGGTGCGATTGTCTGTGGGGGGTGGAAGGAATATGGTGTTTTTACATGATTTATGTCTTGTAGATATTTATATGTTTTAATCATGCTTCCCCCCCCCCCGTCGCCAATATGTTTTTGTTGGTAAATTTAATTTTTCCTAAGTCTTTCAGTGATAATACAAGCACCATGGAAGGCTTTGTATTAAAAAAGGTCTTGTCAGGATATGTAGCTACGTCTTATTAACACTAGCTGGTAGTTTTCTTAAATTGTTTTTTGTTTTACTTATATGCTCCTTAAAATTGGGGAGGAAAACGTTTGGCCTCAAAGGCCTATAGGGGATCGGCCCCTATAGGCCTATACGTAGCATATGCCTATGGTTGTCTTCTCCAGGGGCATAGACTTATCATTTTACCTATAGGCCTACATATTTCTTATTGCACAGTTTGCAATTGCTGGGATTAGTTGCAAATCCTCAGACCATTGGTCTATGGTTTCAATATCTTTCTGAAGTTATCTACCATACTTGATTTTTCGTCACTTTTTTAGATATATACCTTGGTGTCTGCAAATATCTTGATTGACGACTTGATATTTTTCAGTAGACCTAGGTCATTTATAGAAATCACAAATAGCAAAGGGCCAAGTATACACTGCCCTAGCTGGGGTATGCCACTTGCAACGTCCGCCCATTTTGACTGTGCTTGGTGTATCATCACTATAACTGTCTCCTATCACTTAAAAATGCTTCTATCATTGCAATAATGTCCCCTGGATACCCTTACCTCTGATTTTGGTGAGGAAAGTCGAGATTTATTTGTTAAAGTCACTGTGACTCTTAGCTTATTCTAGCAGAAGACATTTAATAAATCTTTGTGTTGATTGCAGACACATATTTTATTTACAGAGGACACGCTGATACCAAATTGATATTTCTACTCCTGGCGTTAAAAACTTTTGGATACTTTAATTTAGCTTCAGGCCTAGATTCCATACTGCCGATGATCTTGAAGGAACTAAGTTACGAAAATGCTACCATACTACAAAAAATCTTTCAAATTTCCATTAGAACTGAACAAGTACCAGACAACTGGAAATAAGCTAACATCGCTCTAATATTAAAAAAGGGTGATAAGCACAAGCCTAGTAACTATCGCTGTAACTGTCTCATTGACATGTATAACATCCGAAATTATGGAACGTTATTGCCCACTGGGCACACGACGTTGTTGCGACGTTTTAACAACGTAAATGACGTTGTTTGACGTTGTTACAACGTCGCAACAACGTCGTGTGCCCAGTGGGTGTAAGTAATCTAATGAAACATCCTGAACATAGGCCTACCATTTTCTCACCAGCATCGTTTTTGTCGAAATCATTCTTGCGAACTGCAGCTTCTTTCTCGCTTCCAGGACCAATAGCCAATAGTACAACCCAAACAGACACGCTCATTATGGATTTTAGCAAAGCTTTTGATAACGTTCCACGCAATCGTCTAAATTACAAACTTAACTGGTATGGCATCCGAGGGGATACACTTGAGTGGATCACAGACTTAATTCTCTCGTCTAGATCCCAAAGGGTACTCCTAGACGGTGCTACCTCTGACAGTACATTGTCGGGGGTATCCCAATGGACCCATACTTTTCTTGATTCATATCAATGACCTCCCTGATGGGGACGTAGCCATTGTAGTTTGCTTATTCGCTGATGACTGTATTCTTTACTATATTATCTCTAAATTACTGTTTCCGTTTAATAACCTGTCCTAACTCTCACCTCTGATCTAAAATTCAATACCCACATCAATAATATTACAGCGAGAGCTAACATCAACCTTGGAATCCTCCGTAGAAATGTAAAACTTTCCTCACTAGCTGTCAAAATGCAACGTCACTGGTTTGGCCCCCACTTGGAGTATACCGCCACGGTTTGGAGCCCACATACATCTGATAACATCAAAAAAGTTGCAATGCAGAGACGTGCTGCAAAGTATGTACAGAATTACACATGTACAGAATTACACATACACCAGCGGAGGAGGCCTGGCAGAGGTGGCTGACACCATCCACCAGACAAACACATTGGTTCCATCTATGGAGGTATATTCCATTGAGCCCGTCCAATGACCCATACAAATTCTCATTCCTACCTTCCATCATCCCAGTATAGAACAACCTCCCACCTCACGTTGTCTCCTTCCCCACCCTGGACTCCTCCTGCCGACAACTCACAGACATGTAAGCGGCAAGGTTTCTTAACTTCACCTATTACGTTCACTGCACCATTCTTCCCCAACTGCTGCCCAACTAGGATTACCATGTTATGTTATTCATGTTATTATCACTGCCGCTTCTGAAAATTAGATCATAATATCTAAGCTGAATATATGGGCAAAGCCCGCCACTTCAAGACTTTTACACAAGCTACATAGCAAAAAATCAACTTCTCACTAAAAAACTTTTTGCAACTTTATATTAAAATATAGAAATTATTTTTTCTTGTCCTAAAAAAATGAGATACCAAGTATAAAACATCGATTTTAATCATTTTTTTAAATAAACAATTAAAAGCACAAAAAAGCACACACAGAACACGTCACATTTTTTTTATAGTTTAAACATTTTCCCAAATATCTGATATGTATTGGACATTTTTGTACAAATACTATACAAAATAAAAACATGCACAATTAAATATAATAATGTAATTTCAATGTTTCTAAGTGTCAATGGCCTTGATACATTGCAGTATACGATACATAAAGGTTTTTCAAAATAGTATTGTATTTTTATTTTAGTTTTTTTCTGATAAGAACAGTAGTGTGTACATGTCCAATACCCATTCAATATTGTTTAAAATAAGCCTAGGCAATACAATAAATTGTGTGTGTCATTGTCACCAGACTTATTGTATCTACTATTTCACTATACTTCACCAGGCACAAAATCATTATCAGAATTAAAAGTAACGTATTCTGTATTTGTGTGTATAATGGACGTTATTACACACTGCCACATTGAATAATCGAGGTTTTTTTTGTCTAAGCACATTTTTGATTATTCCTATAACGATATATATTGAGTTTCTGTCATTTCGTGCCTGTTGATTAATATTTCCAACAAAAATGCAAAATACGTTACCAAAATACGTTACATAACTAACATAATTCATGCTATGATAAAGTAATGATACTAAATGTCACTATATCCAGTAAATAGTTGTATCATACAAAGTGTGAGTGTTTTGTATTTTTGTTACGAAACAGAATGCACTATTACAGCATTGTTTAGTGGAAAGCAAAATACGTTACCAAAATACGTTACCAAAATACGTTACAAAATGTAACGTTTTTTGTGTAACGTATTCTGTATTATTTTTTCTTCTTGCACAATTGTAAAGCTGGGTTCAGTGGCCAGGCTAAATTTTTACTTGCTGCGTGGAGACATACCTAGTGACTAACTGAAGGGCCATTTGTTAAGTGTGCATATCACTATATCTTCAGAGTCCATGTAACGTATTCTGTTTTCTTAAAAAATAAATAGCGTCTGCTTGTTTCTATTGATTATTGCAAGAGTAGCACTGTTAGTATCACATAATTTGTTTATGTCTTCTTACATACCTACCTTATATTACATATTCATCACACAGCAAGGAACTTTAGTTGATTTTAGAATTGTTGGCAGATAAAAACAACTAACTAACTCAAATGTAACGTATTCTGTTATTTTGTGGCGACATGAACATTAATTCAATTTTGCAAGCGACAATATACTACTTTTTAGAATTTGTCGTTTTAATAGGCCTACAATCACTACTATATGTTCCTCAAATTCAAACAATGTATCTTCCAAAAACTGCACCCACTCACGAGCAGTGACCTGTCTAAGACAAAAAATTAAGCAGGCGACATGCCAAAAATGGCATTTTTATGGCATTCCAGTGGTCAAAAGCACAATTTTTCTTGTCTAGGCTATAGATAACTATACATTTTCTGAAAGGTCTACGCATGAATGCAATGATAAAACTGGTTAAACATAAGTGGAGGTCACTGCAAACGAGAACACTGCTGGGGTCACTCTTTGATACTCTCTGGTTATAGGACTTCATTCTTTACCAATGCACATGACTTTTTTTTATTACAACACTGTGTTTTTGTTATGAGGCTGATATGATGTTATGTCTGCTATGGCCGCAGGTGTAGCCTATGAGGTGCGTCCATACCCCGAAATGATTGAGTGAGTGAGTGACTGCTGTCAGCCATGACAGCCATTGGCATTGCTCCCGGTTAGAGACTATATATATATATAAAGATTTAAATCTACTGTTTTGCGTTTAACTAGATGCACAGGTCAAAAGACATATTGTATTACACATTTAAAAAGAAATAATAACATTTAGCATGCCTAAATAGGTCTATTTCGGGGTTTATAGTATATTTCGGTATATTTCGGGGAATTAACGCACCGGTAAGACCGAGTCTATGTAGGCCTACAGATAGGGTGTCATCACTACAGCTGCATGTTTGTCTACAATTGCTACTGCCTACTGCAGAAACCCTACTGCGCCCATTCCTCATAGTAAACTCGTCATTTCTGTGAAAAAGAAAATCCAAGATCTTTAAAAAATAATAAACTTATGTAAAAAGAACAAATTATAACTCTGTTTTTGGCTTCGACTCTTCTGAAATTCGCCTGTGATTGAAGTAAATAAACATCTGTCAAAACAAGGTCAAAGTTTTCCCAGGACTTTAAATAAATAAACTACATGTATATACAGCGAAAGTACCCCCCACCTCGAAATTGCGGTAATCGGGGACACCATAGCGGACTCCCCATCGCTACATCTAAAAATAGCAACTATAATCATTTGCATCCAGTATTTCACCACTGACCTGTCCCTGAGCCTGCATGTAGACCGGTGGCGCCGTGCTACGTAGTGTGGCTCAAGAACCAGGCTTGGTCTCTTAGACAAAATTCCTTTCTGTACAAAACCATACCCGATTGGGGGTGGGTCGTTTTCACGAAACCGAGCGATACCGGCCGAAACCGACCGAAACCGGCCCTAAAAACGCTAATAACGGCCCAAATAACTATATATATACTATTGTGTAAGTAACCATAGTCCACGGGTAGCATTATATGATTAAAATTTATAATTGTAACTAGGTTGAATAGCCGTAACGTCCACGGCAAGCTCAAGAATGTCCCCGCTATTGGTCTAGCATGTGTAGACATATAGTCCCGATAGTAGGCCTGCATGTCATGTAACGTGTTAGAATACTTGTGGCATATCTACTATGGCTGCGAAATTATATTCACTAGATATCACTAGAGTCACCAAATAAAATGTTTTTCAAATTTTTAATTAAGTTTTGTTATCAATTGATATCGTTAATGGAAAAGAAAGAACACATTCCGGAATGACACATTTATTTAAAATATGTATTATATATTTACATATTAACATATACAACAGTAAAGTATAAGATACATGTGCATTAGATTATAATTTTGATACAACTTTATAATAAAATTATTTACATAGTATGACAATATGATTAATTAGGCATTATTTCATGTATATGTATTATATGTCACTTTAATTGCCACCCCTCCTTCCCGGAGCCAGCTTTTGATTACAACTGATGAATATATTATTTTGAAAGCAAGACACAAACAGATGTTGTTGTCTTGGATTTTAGTAAGGCCTTTGATGTTGTCCCCCACCAACGCCTCTTGCACAAACTTGACCACTATGGAATTCGGGGAACAACTCTTAATTGGATTCAAAATTTTCTCACTAATAGAACCCAAAAAGTAGTAGTTGATGGCAGCTCTTCAGAATCAGCTCGCGTGAGGTCCGGTGTGCCCCAGGGTACTGTTCTCGGACCCCTACTCTTTTTGACTTATATTAATTACCTCCCTTCCACGGTCTCCTCGCAGGTTCGTCTCTTTGCAGATGACTGCCTCCTGTATCGCCCGATAAAATGTCGAGCAGATCAGGAGCAGCTGCAGAGAGACCTATCTGCGTTACAGGACTGGGCAGATCGATGGGGGATGTGTTTCAACCCCTCGAAATGCTCGGTCCTGAGGGTGTACAGGCCGAAATCAAAAAACCTGGAATTTGAGTACACCCTTAAAGGTGAAACACTAGCGAACGTTTCATCAACACCATATCTTGGTGTTTGCCTCAGTGAGACCCTGGAATGGGAGGCCCACATTAAAGGGACTGGCCCACGCTAAAATCATCAAAAAATCGGTGATTTTATTTCGGGTTCTTAATATGACCATATGATGTAAACATGTACATAGACTAAAACTGCAAATTTGTATAATTTTTGTGTTGCGCATTCACCAGTTAGGCTAGATATAGAGACGAAATTCCTGATTTGTAATTATTGACAACCATGTCAAAAATAGGAAATGCGGGAATTTCGTCTCTATATCTAGTCTAACTGATGAATGCGCAGCACAAAAATTATAAAAATTTGCAGTTCTAGTCTATGTACATGTTTACATCATATGGTCATATTTGGAACCCGAAATAAAATCACCGATTTTTTGATGATTTTAGCCTGGGCCAGTCCCTTTAACAAAATTACAAGTAAAGCAAATTCCACTCTGGGCTTCCTTCGGAGGAACCTGAAGGCATGTCCCCCTAAACTAAGGGAGACTGCCTATTTCTCCCTGGTCAGATCGTCTTTAGAATACTCTTCAGCAGTTTGGGACCCCTTTAGACAAAAAGATATTGATAAATTAGAAAAAATTCAAAGATCAGCAGCAAGATTTGTCACCCAAAATTATAGACAAACAGCCAGTGTGACATCTCTCATTCAGAACCTGGGCTGGACTGATTTGAAAACAAGACGTAAAAATTCTAGAC
The DNA here is from genome assembly GCA_964017125.1 of Flabesymbios commensalis. Lineage (NCBI taxonomy): Eukaryota > Metazoa > Annelida > Polychaeta > Terebellida > Flabelligeridae > Flabesymbios > Flabesymbios commensalis. The sequence continues at coordinate 100,620,989 of OZ024902.1, forward strand.
TTGTAAGCATGTTCAAAATTTTAAATGAGCTAGTCGAAATTCCTATCAATGACCGTTTAATCCCAGCGGACAGAAGAACACGTGGTGGGCACAATCAGGCCTATAAACATCTTAGAGCTAACACCACACTGGGACAAAATTCTTTTTGGCATCGAACTATCCCTGATTGGAATTCTCTTCCGGCAGCTGCCATAGAATAAAAAACTGTGGCAGCGTTCAAGAGTCAACTGGTTGACTAAATCCACCAGCCCTTTCCCCCCTCCAGCCTGATACTCCAAATAGGAGGTGCTGCTAGATATAATTTCAAAGTTTCAAAATTATGCCTACATTTTAAAACTATATTACACTAATAACCTGCTGCCGTGAAGCATTACCTGTTTAAACTATACTATAATTATACATAGTAAAATTCAGAAATGAATAAGCATAACAACTTTGATAAAATATTATTTTATTTAGATTTCTAAGAAGAAGCCGCTAACAGATAATTACAGGTCTGAAGTCAAAGAACATTTATAATCGGTTAACGGAATATGACAAGCTAGAATTGTAGGTTCTTACCTGTTGAGCGCGCCATTCATGTCGTAGGTGCGTGTCTTTTTCGAGTCAAACGAAGTATATGTAGGGCCTACATCTAGGACAAATAAACTGCAATCCGTTTCCACTCCACACTTTCAATAAATCAGTTGCTAATGGCACACAGCGCCTGTGTATCCACTTGATACACATGGAACATTCAATTACAACTTTCTCGCCACAGCCAGTCCCGCATACACCACATGAGTATTTAGGTGCCATGTTTTATAATTCGAATCAAATAGCAATATTAATTCAATGTTCAAATGTTGTAAGTAAATGTTTGAGATATCAGTAGCAAAGCGACGTGACACATGTAACTCTTCCAAAGAAGTTATTTTCCAATCCCTCTTATACAACCAAAATACTCAACACCTTAGAAACGTGTAAAATGTGGTGATGGCACCGTTGTGATTGCTTGATTTTAGTTGCAATATTTCTTTCTCGCCTTTTTATTGTTATAGATGACGCAATTACCCGATTACAATCATCTGCTGTGGATTTAATAAGGTGCGAGAGATAATTGTGCTCGACACGATAACAGTTAGCCCAACACACCCCCGTTTCAACACCCCGCGATTATAGCGTTAGGTGATGACATATCGAACGCAATTAATACAAATCATTTTAATTATATAAATATAAACTGATGTTTTTATAGACCAATTTTCATAGGCATATATATACATATTTTACTTAATAGTCAACCATTATATGACCGATTCAAAATGTATCGGACCTAGAATAGGCCTACTGTAATGTTAATTATTTGCAATGACATAATATAGAGGATAGAATATCTAGCAAATATCATTCGAAAAATACGTTGTGGTGATCATAGGACCAGCCTATGATCACCCTGCGTGATGATCGATCCGTGTGGGATAATTAAACACTACCAAAATAAACAATTGTTTTTATTATACATAGGCCTAATATATATATATAGGCCTATTATATATTATACATACGATTTTTTTTATTGTGATCACAGGATTATCCTATGCTAGCAAACACGATAAATCTACCCACTGTTGGTTCCATGTTGGGCTAATGTCGTAGACTGTGGGCCAGCGTTGGGTTGATGTGTCGTGTCTGTTGAGATGCCACACAGCAATCTGCATGGTGTAATTCTCGCGAGGCGTGATTGGTAATAAATGACAATCGAGGGTGTGTGATTTACGGGACGTTGGACTGTGAGTTATGATCTTCAATTGCACTTATTGCGTATTTCTAAACATCAACAAAATAAATAGGCTAATATATATATATTTTTTTTGCATATTATTTTAATTATCGGCTATTGACAGTTGATCGGCTATTGACAGTTGCAACCACATGTCAACCATAGCGTTATTCCCGCTTCTTTAGACATGAATATCTGTAAGACCAAAATAAGAAAACAATTAAAAAGTGGAGATAATATTATTTTGTATTATATAAATGAGAACCAATTAAATTACTGTATATCTACATATAGTTATAACACCATAGCCTACCCCATCTGGTGAGCTTCAATACTAGGCAGTAACCCCAGCAAACACAAGACATTGAACTAATGTTTGTTTAATGTTGGGCCAGCGTCGTAGACGGTGGACCAACATTAAACAAACATTTGTTCAACGTCTTTTGTTTGCTAGGACGTTAGTGGCTTGTGTGGATTAACGCGACATACATTTTAGATTAGATTAGATTAGATTTATTCAGTAACCATTGACATAGGACAAAAACATGATCAATAGTGCAAATACATAAAAATAATGGGTCGCCAATCATGGTCACCAGGGAATAAAACACCGAAAAGTTTGCTGGTGAGAATACTTATTTTCACGGCGGTCCCTTGATAGTGATCCATGATGGCGATGGCAAGAAATAATTTAGTCAATATAAATATATATAAATAATTGGTCTAACTGACCACACCAGAAATTGAAATATCACAGTAATTTGATAACAAGTCCACGCCGGAGAACAAAGAAAGGCTTACAACATACAAACCAATGCACAATTGAAAGCCCATCCCACGTCCCCCTGCGGTAGGCCTACACCTCCGCTAGAGTAGAATAAATACCTATATAAATATCGAAAATATGTTATAATATAATAACGGCTACTATGCTAATTTTAGACTTATACTAGTCTAAAATCATTTAAAATACTGAATATAAATAAAGTGAAAATCCAGTAGTAAATATATACTCCATCTTCATGTCTTTGTAACTCTGTCCACATGTGTTTTCTGACAGCATGTTTGAAAGTTAAAAAGTTTTCTTGCATTCTGAGATGTACCGGTAGACGATTCCACATTTTACTGGCAGAGTAACGAAAAGACTTGGCACCCGCAGACTTTACATGTGCTAGGACCAGGGATTGCACACTGGTTCTAGTGTATCTGTCATGTTCTCGACTGACCATGAAAAACGAATCTCGTAAATATTTTGGGGCTGTTCCATGAATTATTCTAAACATGTTGTTAAGTTTAATTTGTTTAACGCGTTCCGAAACAGGTATCCAATTGATAATTTTGAATTCATTGAAACCAATATGCGTCCTTGGGGAGCAGTTCAGGACAAATCTGATAGTTTTATTTTGAAGAATTTGAAGTTTTTGTTAGTAAATTTTCTGAAGACCACTAAACCATGCGGAGCATGCATAATCAAAATGACATTGAATTAGAGCTGATGCCAAAAGTTTCCTTGAATTTGTGTTTAAAAATTTTGCATGTCTCCATAAGAATTTGAGTCGTGAGTTGCCTTTCTTAAGAATATTTTCCGCAATATAATTACCATCTAAAGACTGGTCCAGATCTACTCCCAAATATCTCACACTCTTTGTAGAGGCTACCATGGTCTCACCACATGTAACATTCATTTCTGAAGAAATACCAAGTCTTTTCTTTGTACCAAAAAGTATTGATTCTGTCTTCCCTAAATGGATGGATAGTCTATTATCGACCAACCATCCATTCAGAGAAGACAGCTCATTGCCAAGTTGTTCCTCAATTTTGTTGACATCCTTGCCAAAAACTAAAAGGGCTGAGTCGTCAGCATAAAGAATGAGTTGACATGAGACAGCAGCCTCCATGTCATTAATATATAATAAAAATAGCAATGGCCCCAGAATGGATCCCTGCGGTACTCCACAAGGAACCACTCTGGGGCCAGAAAAAATACCATTAATTTCGATTTTTTTTTTTCCTGCCTTTCAAGTATGATTCAAACCATTTAATGGCCAGAGGATCAAAACCAAGCAGCCCTCAATTTTTGAAGCAAGATATCATGAGCGACTGTATCAAATGCTTTTTGCCGATCATGACCATGTCAGTATAAAAACCTCTGTCCATTTGAAAGCGAATCTGATCTGTCAGGTGTGTCAGACAAGTGTCAGTTGAAAAAGAGCTCCTGAAACCAGATTGAAAAGAATAAAATAATTTTTTTGATTTCATATAGGATTCAATTTGATTGTATGTAACCCTTTCTAAAATTTTAGAGACAATGGTAAGAATGGACACTGGACGATAGTTCCCAGAGTCAGTTTTAAATTTCTTTTTGTAAAGGGGTATAACCCTCGCCGTTTTCATTTCATCTGGAACACAGCCTAAACGTAAAGATAAATTTATAATGTGTGAAAGAGGTGAAGAATTTACACTCTCACCATCTTTTAGAAACCTTGCTTACAAACCATCAAGACCGGTCGCATAGCGAATGGACAGATTCCCTATAAATTTTGAAATTACATCTTCACTTACCGGTAAAAAAATGAAAGCATTAGACTTTACACCTTTATTCTGGTAATTATTGTAAATAAAAGAGCCTCCAAAACCACCTGAAATATGAGGCAGTTTAGAAACCAGGTTTTCCTCTTACCTTTCTTTAAAAGTCAATTTTTATTAAAAATTCAAATAAAATATATTTATATTTATTCTTATTATACCGATTAGACCGCGATACACCCCACCAGCAGTCCACAATTCCCAATATATGCCTTTAAATGGCCGGTTTCGGCCGGTTTCGTGGAAAAGATGTACCGCCCGATTGGAATCATCTTCCACCAGCTGCTATAGAATCCAGATCAATAGCAACTTTTAAGAGCCAACTGAGCGATAAGTCTGATCGGCCGCTCAGCACCATCTTTTCGCCTGATACTCCGTTGAGGGGGACTGCGAAGTTCAAACTTTAAAGATTTAAAAGTGGCCTACATAGCAGACCGCTCGCCGCGTAAGTCGGTTTCTAGACACTTCGTACCATGTCCACTTCGTAACCTACCACTTCGTACCAGAAATCTACCAGCTCGTACCAACGTACCTACCACTTCGTACCAGAAAGCTACCAGTTCGTACCAGCGTACCTACTACTTCGTACCAGAAAAAATATATATGTTTTTTTCTTAATTGTAGCCTACTAGACTAGTAGTAGACATGTTTGGTATGCTATATATAATTATATATATGATAATTGATGATCGATTACTACATGATTACCACAGGTAGGCCTGCTAAGTGTTTAAAATTCAGATCACAGCTTTCACCCGTGCAAGCCGATGACAGCGTCAGCTATCTCTCAAAACATCTATGGCTCGGAGCTTAATCCCTAACAGGTGGGTTATCAGTTGGAGTAATTCGCAACTCACCTTCGCAAGCTGATGACAGCTTAACTCCTCAACCGCTAAATTAAGTATTTTAAATGTTCATCCACTTAAAGTTGTGTCTTGTTCCCGCAACCCACAACTTCAAGTGGGTGAACATTACAATAGTCGCGCTTTTAGCTGTCACTTACCTCTACATGGACTAACTCTACAACAGTTTATTATAGGAAGTTGAATTAACCACAAAAAAGCTAACATGTCTTACTTTATTATGAAACAGCTTATAATTAAGAAATCGTAATCGAGTGATACAGCGCACGCTTCATAAAATGTTTATAATTTACTGCTTGGTAAACACTGTAGCGCTTAAATAATTTCAACAATGAGACATATTATTATACTCATAATCAGTTGATAATATAGGCCTATTCCTTACTAGCTGATAGCAGAAAAAACAAACAGACTGTATCCAAATAGAAATGTTATTTAATAAAATGTCAGACGCACTGTATTTGGCTTCAGATACGTCAACAGTCTAACTAATCCCATTACTATAATCAGTGCAGATGATGCCGCTAATTGCCACAGGCATTGTTATGAAAACACACCTTTGCGTCGCTTAAGCCGTTAATTCTTGCACCACTGGCACCCTTTGGATATGTAGAGAGACACCGACTTAGAGGCCTAATTAATTTGAAAAATATTATTTATACATCACCAGATGAGCTCGGCACTCCATCTTCAATCTTTTTCACATCACGTTTATATTTATACGGCTGTTATAAATTATAATAAAACGTTTATAAAGTACAACATACTCAATATTAGTGTCATATATATGTGATAAATATGTGCCATATAAAAACCGGTCGCACATTTCGAGAAATAAACCTCAAAGATTAACCTTTTCACCGCTAATCACTACTATAGTCATTATTAATTCATTTTTTCAGGCGATCAAGTCACTGTTATTGATGCAAATATTTCGTCTCAGATTACACAAATATGAGTAATGTCCACACACTTGAAGTTGTGGCTTGCGGCAGCGAGACACAACTCCAAGTGGGTGAAAAATTAAATAAACCTTACTTTTAAGGATTGAATTCATTTGACAAACATAAGTTTAAATATAGTAAATCAAAGTCTTCTGGCAACTGATTTTTTATGCAATAAAAATGTTGTATTGTCTGAAAATATTAGCTATTGTCAGAACTTGCCAGCAGTCAGTGTACCACTCCCTTCTCTGTGATATTACTCTCTTCACAACATCGCTCCGAAAATAATTCTGTGATTCTGTGACTAATTAGTTTATAGACTAATAATCTATAAGTATGTGTCCGTTTTTAATTATTGTAATTTTATAATCAACACTTTTAAAAACCAATTGCCTTTCGTCGCCTTCACACCTTCTCGTGAGTCACAGGAGTAGATTTACTATTCACCTTCTCCGAGGTAATAGGCCTACTCCCTTCGTTGAATGCGTGAGAACCTACGAAAAAACTGTCCAGATTGGCGACAGGTGGCAGTATGACATAACCTTGAAAACGATATATATTGCAATAATGTAAGCGATTCCAACGATGTGTCACACTTCATAATAAATTGTAAACTGACAAAGTTAGAATTGGTTCAAATTCGAGTAAGTTAAAGGGACCCCTTGGGATGAGACATTTTCAATGCTGTCAATTTTAAAAAATTAACTTATATGAAGCTATATAGCCTACTGATCTGAACTAAAAATACAAAAAAGTTAAAAAAACAATTTTAAAGCACCGAAAAAGAGTGAAATAGTTATATTTCCAGGTCGTATATTGCCATGTAAACAAAACAAGTCAGCAATATACAGCACTTCACACCACATATTCACACGTCTTGGCCGAGGAGATCAAATCAATCGCCGCTAATTGGTGTCTGATCGGTGTCTCATAGTCAGGACATGAGGTGATACACCTGCAACACTGATTGTCTGCCCAACGATTGGCCGACGGCATCAACATGTGGCCCAGTGCTGTAGGAGCATTCAATCGTCCTTCAGCATGTGTTTAGGTATACAAAAAGTTTGTTTGGGTTTTAAGCGGTTTCATAGAAATAATAATAAGAAGTATTTTTAAAAATCTAAAAACTCTGAAAAAAATAAAATCATGATCTGGGGGATACAATACTTCATTACAAAACTAAAAACGAAAATTGAAGTCATCCCAAGGGACTGCTTTAACGTGAATTGAATACTGAAGTTTTACATTAATTGTCGTGAATTTAATGCTGCTTTAATACTCGTAATTCTAACACAGTAAAAAGATAAAATACGACGTTTTTGTAACAAAGTTATTGTTATAAAGTAAGCGATTCCAACGATGAATCACACTTGATATTGTATTACAAATTGTCTAAGTTATAATACGTCACAGGTAATTCAAATTCATGTAGGTTCCCGTGAATTGATAACTATAAAACGGAGGTATAACAGTTCTAGCGTGAATCTACTGGTAGGTAGAGGTGGTACGAACTGGTAGGTCTATTATTTTTTGTGGTACGAAGTGGTAGGTTACGAAGTGGACATGGTACGAAGTGACCTGCTACCCCTAAGGGAACTGGTAGGTCTATTATTTTTTGTGGTACGAAGTGGTATGTTACGAAGTGGACATGGTACGAAGTGACCTGCTACCCGTAAGTCTAATCAGGTGACTAATCGAACGTGTCTTCTTTATGTTTTCCGCAAAAATTGAAAAGTTGAGTAAGATGGTGGTGTGAAGTTTTAGTTGTTTTGTTTTGAGGCTTCAAATGTCAGTTTTTCGGTTGATGATAACCTTTTTTCTTTGAAGCTGCACATTCTATGAGATTATATAAATATTGTAATAATGTATTGCCCTGCTGTTAAATTTGCTCTGCATCTGATATTTTCAGTAGGACTCCGTAATATCGCCCATTGCCAGGCTGGGACTTGAGTCTGAGTGAGTGAGGGCGGGGGCCCTAGGGTAGTGGTTAGCACCGCTGCCTTTCACGCCAGAGTCCGGGGTTCGGTTCCCGGTCTCGGCGGTTTAAAAAAGAAACAAAAATTGTTTCTTCCCCATCCACGTGTGAACGTTAGTATTGTGGGGAGCCTCCGTGACCGAGAGGTAGCGTGCTCGGCCTCAGACCGCCAGGGCTCGAATTTCGAATCCTGTGTCTGGAGGACAGTGTCATCTCAATCATCTCACCATCCTCAGGAGGTTCTCCTGGCCCAGTTTAGCCTATATGTGCACAAAGGTGGCCTAAAGCCCGATTCATTTCATTTTCATTTCTGAGTGAGTGAGGCTCTCAGTCACAGTCTCAGTGTGTCAGTCGGTGCTATGCGTCATGCCTGTGTTAGCCCATCACGAGCCATTTCTATTGGCTGCACCCTTCTTCTTCTTGCTGAACAAAAAAGTTGTTCCTGGTTATAGAGAATTTTTAGCTCATCCGGCCTTTAGGCTTTAGGCCCAGGCTAGATGATCTTATGCCATCGTGTTGTCTCTGTCATCTGCCTTCTGTTCACAATTCACAATAAATGCTCCTCCTCCCTCAATTTATGTCCGATGTCACTTCTGTTTGGTTTGTTTGAAAGAGCTTGTGCCTGTGCATTAAACTTCCTCGGGAATTTGAGAAATTTTTATTATTAATTACGAAGTGACTCGCACGCCGGCATACCGGGGTGCTAGATAATAGACTAGTGCGCTGGCATACCGGCGTGCAAGTGTATAGCGGTATATATCTTGAACGCCGGTATGCCGTGCCCGCGGCCCGAACACGGTGCATGAACTGCCTTCATACATGAAGCAGTTACAACTGTTTAACATATGCTTCAAAATCTTCAAAAGCATTGAATTCATCTCCGATATTGAAGCCTGCCATCTCTTTTATGAATGAATGTAGTCGTGAGGTAATCGATCGTATTAAAGATTATAAGCGTCAGTACTATAGTCTGGGTGTCCAGGCAATAACTGAATAATGATCATGGCAAATCCTACAGCTTTATAAGAGACTATGGCATCAACTGGGAACGCGAATTCTAGCATTGCCGTAGATTGCAATATACAGGGTGTGAGCTACCGGAAGTGCGACTATGAGTCGGCCTAAGGGAAGTGTGACTATGAGGTGTGGCTTCCTTTCATCACTCTTGAGTTGTTAATAATAATTGCGTTTTAGATGGTGTTATATCGACTGTTGAAGTTAATTGCGTTTTATTTGGTGTTTTATCTACTGTTGGCGTTGATTGCGTTTTATGTGCTGTTTTATCAGCCTACTGTAGTAGTAAATTGCATTTTAGATCGCCTTTCATCATTAGTAGGTGTTTCATGTAATATTGCCAATTGCATTTCACCCATGCCAACAATTAAAAACACAGGAGAATTTAGAAATACATAGGGGGCCTGTATCGGCAACTTGCATCCTCAGTCATACACACAGTTCACATTGTAATCATGATCCCTGCGATTAATCAGAAGACCCAGGCAGCCTGCTTCTAGGGCTAAGACTAGGTAGTTTGTCAATAGATCAACTGATTAAGTACCGTGTTCCGGCCGCAGGCACGGCATACCGGTGTTCTAGATATATACCGCTATACACTTGCAGGCCGGTATGCGGGCGCACAAGTCTATTATCTAGCACGCCGGTGAGTCACTTCGTATTAATTAACTTATGATCCAATTAGGACCTAATTAGGGCACTCTGTCCACCATTTACAAGAAATGCTTCCCCTCCCTCAATTATTATAATCCGATTTCAATTCTGTTTGGTTTGTTGGAAAGAACTTGTGCCTGTGCATTAAAATTCCTTGCTGATTTCAGTAATTTTAATTATTAATTTACTTATGACCCAATGAAGACCTAATTGGGGCACTCTGTCCACAATATACAAGAAATGCTTCTCCTCCCTCAATTCCTATTCGATTTTAATTCTGTTTGGTTTGTTTGAAAGAGCTTATGCCTGTGCATTAAACATCCTCACGGATTTCAGAAATTTTAATTATTGATTAACTTATGACCTAATAAGGACCTAATTAGAGCACTCTGTCCACCATTCACAAGTAATGCTTCTCCTCTGTCAATTCTTATCCGATTTAAATTCTGTTTGGTTTGTTTGAGAGAGCTTGTGCCTGTGTATTAAACTTCCTCACAGATTTCAGAAATATTAATTAACTTATGATCTAAAAAAGACCTAATAGGGGCACTCTGTCCACCATTCACAGTAAATGATTCTCCTCCCTCTATTCTTATCCGATTTCAATTCTGTTTTGTTTGTTTGAAAGAGCTTGTGCCTGTGCATTAACCTTTCTCACGGAATTCAGAAATTTTAATTATCAATTAACTTAGGACCTAATTAAGACTTAATTAGGGTACTCTGTCCACAATTCACAAGAAATGCTTCTCCTCCCTCAATTCTTATCCAATTTCAATTTTGTTTACCGTATATCCCCGCGTATAGTGCGACGCCATGTATAATACGAGTTAAGATTTGAGGCCTTGGATGACCTGAAAAACGTCTACCCCTCTGTATAATACGACCTCAAATTTTGGATGTCGGCAGCGTCCCGGTCGACAGCCGTTCCGGGCCATCTAAATGTGAGGCATGGATATTACCTTATTCTACTAAATAGTGCCGTGACACCTGCATAGACGATGCTCAATGACGGGAACAGCGGCAACAGTACAGCTCTGCAAAACCAAAGGGCAGTATCTCCTTACTTATAAAGTAAGCAAATACTGTATTTTCATTTTCCACGGCAGAGTGGATGTCATCGGGACTGTCTCGATCGGCAGACATTCTGAGGCCTGCATAGGCTACATATATATACACACAGGTTTAAAATACCCGAATTTATATTTTGCCGACAAATTTATATTATTTTATTTTATCTATTACAAAGACCATATTTTAATATCGTCGTGCTCAAATAAGAACATCCCAAGATGAAATGTGATTGTAAAACATTTGCAGACTAGCCGCATTGTCTAGACACAAGATGTGTTTGGTTATATAAGTGTCAGGGTGCAATAACACAGCAGCGCTCCATGAACTACAGCTAACAGATACCACCATTTGCTCAATACCGTATCAGCCGCGGCAACAGCGGTAGGCGTTAATGTTATCCCAACAATATGGACATTCTGAGGCCTACATGTATAGAATTTGCGATAGGAGATATAATCAGTGATATCTTGTTATATTTCGTCAACGCATTCTCTCATTCCAATATGAAAATATCATGTTCAGATTTGTCGTACACAATAGAACACTCCCATATGAAAGGCGATCTTAGATTAAATCATTATTAATATAAATGGTCAGGAGTGTGAATTGGTTGCAGAATAACGGCGTCATTTATCTGCCCGTGGTTGTCAAGGGTGCCACGCGCGTCGGCGGGAATGTGAGATGGGGGCTCCCAGCAAACAAGACCCATTCACCCAATGCTGGTACAATGTTGTGTCAGCGTCGCAGACGGTGGCCCAACAATGTACCAGCATTGGGTAAACGTCTCTTGTTTGCTACTAGTTGGAAAGGCACAGTCTTGTTGTATCGTGTGTATAGGCCTGCTTACCAAACACGCTGACTGGCCTATGTTTAAAGATACGTTCTACCGCTAGAGAACTTACCGCTGAACTTACCGCTAGAGAGCTAAAAATTTATATTAAATTCTACATCTATGTATAATACGAGGTGCCTTTTTGTGACATGAATAGCTAAGAAAAAACATCGCATTATACACGGGGATATACGGTAGTTTATTTGAGAGAGCTTGTGCATGTGCATAGAACAGCCTCACGGATTTCAGAAATTTTAATTCGTAATTAACTTGCCCTAATTAAGGATGAGCTTCTGTGTCCTTGACACTTGGTTCTGATTACATGTTATACCAATATATAATTAATGTGTATAATAATATCTGTATGTGTTGTATGTTAGGCGCAGAACAGGGACGAGTGCCCTGGTGCAGTGGTTAAAGCTGGCTGCTTGGAAAATCGGAGATCGCGGGTTCAACCCCACTCTGGCCCTCAAGTTTCAAAGAAACAAAATCTTTCTTCCCCGCTCACTCGTAAAGATTTAATATTGTGGGGAGCCTCCGTGACTGAGAGACGTAATGTCACACTGTGGTTTGCCAACTTGTGCAGAATAAAATAATATACCAATTATAACATTTGATGATTAAGTTGTGCTGTTAGAATGATACATTAGGGATACTGCAGATGTGTTGAGTAACTGCAGTTCTGAAACTATTTTGGGATGGAGATAGCACTTTTGTATTTGGTAGATTATTCGAGAGTGGTATTTTTCTTTAAAAGAAACTGAATTTGAAGGATTCTGTATTACATATGTAGGGAAGGAAATAATAGCAATTTGTTCTGGTAAAAGAGTGTGTCGGCCTGAGGTAGAGAGATGAATTTATTGCAACAATATTATTTTTAATTTTGAATATCATGATTAGGAGGAGAAGGCACCACAGTCACTGGGCTAATCTAAGCCACTGGAGATGTTCCAACAACATGTCTGATATGCTACTGGTGTTGTGGTAGTCTGTCATGACATATCTGACCGCTCACCTCTGCACCATCTCCAACCTCTGCAGCTTGAGCAGCTTGAGTCCCACACACTAGCACAGTATTCCATATATATAATAATGTTATTAACTTTTAACTAACGTCAAAATTTATTCATTGTATAACTTGTATTATATGTACATATGATTTTTAATGCATCGTACATTGCAACTACTTTTTAATTCACCGCGTGAAATTCATACTGATTTAACTTATAATGATTTTCTTAATTGATTTATTGCATAATTCAGCATCAACAATTTTAAATTTCCATATGTTTATTGTATAAGCTTCCCAACATTTGTGCATAAACATAAACATATTTTACTGTTTTGTATATATTGCAAATTAATATTAACGATTTATAATAATTATAATTTAAAAATGGTATATAACTTATTACATAATGTATTACATAATTTTGCATCATCTTCATATAAACTTATTACATCATTTTTCATCATCTTTCACTTTGGCATACAATATACAAAAAGTTTTAAAACTTTTTGTGTATTGTATGCTATAGTGAGCAATTATTTAAACATAATTTTGATAATTTGAACAAGATTGCTAGCTTTTAACCAGTTTTTTAAGAATACATATATGCCATAGACCTAGTGGCTCTCATAATTCCACGGAAGAGTGACCGGTGCCAAATGGTTTTTAGATACTATTTTATTTGTATTTGGGACTGTATAATTTGTGTATACCGGGTGAAACAGTAATAAACAAATATATATATATAAATATATATTCCAGGTGGGTACGTACTAGAGCTTTGTAAGCTTTTGTCTTCAGATGTTGTGACCGTGTTTGGAAACTGCGTTTCACGAAGCCCAACTTCTGTTTGCCTTGCCTGTTACCTGGTTCATATGTTTATTCCAATTAAGATCAGATATAATGGAACTGCCAAATATTTGGTATATTTTACTCTGTTGAGAATTTGGTCATGCATGTATAATTGAATACAATTGGTAGTCTTTTGCGGGTGACTGTCAGAACCTCACACTTACGCGGTTAAAGTTCATTGGCCATAAATCTTTCCATGATGTTAGTTCAGCAAAGTCATTCTGAAGAATCTGACAGCCATCCGCAGAATATATTTCCTTATACACAATTGCATTATCTGCAAAAAATCCAACCTTAGAGGTGAGTGATTCGGGTAGGTCATTTATGTAAATCAAAAACAGTATTGGCCCAAGGACACAGCCGGGTGGGACACTAGATGTAAGATTTACAGTTCCAGAAGCAACCCCCTCAAACATCAACCTGCTGTGTACAGTTTGACAAAAAATAATTTTTCTAGGTCGAAGTACTACCTCTGATTCCATAGTATTAGTAGTCTAATTTAATTGCCAAATGTGTATGAGAAACTTTATCAAATGCCTTACTAAAATCAAAGACATGCTCGCTTTTTGCGATCTAAACTGTCTGATAGCTCATGTACCCTTGTTAATAGCTGCGGCTCTGTGGAACGCTTGCTTCTGAAACATGTGTTGCCATTCAAAAAGGATAATTTCAAGGTGTTTCATTATATTGCTGCAAACGAAAAGCTCCATTATTTTGCAGCATATGCATGTAAGCAAGACTGGTCTGTAGTTTGAGGGTTTATATTTTCCCCCTTTTTATCCCCCGCCCGTAGGGGAAGGGGGATTTTAGTCGCGCCAGGATTCTGTCCGGCGTCACGTTTTCTTGTGGGCGCAAAAACTAATGGTCAAATCTTTTTGAAATTTCAACATGACATTCGTAGCAACATAGGGATGTGCAAGTGATTTTTTAGAGATGCTACCGAAATTCAAAATGGCCGCCAGAGGGCAACTCTAAAATTTTCTGTGGGTGCAAAAACTTAAAGTCAGAAATTATTCAAATTTTACTATCACATTCCCCATGATATGGAGATGTGCAGGTGACTTTTTCAAGGTTATACTGAAATTCAAAATGGCCGCCACAGATCAACTTTAATTTTTTGGGGGGTGTAAAAACTCAAAAAATTTGTTTGGTCAATTTTTTTTAAATTTTAACATCACATTCCTAGCAACATGGGGATGTGCAAGTGATTTTTTCAAAGATGCTACCAAATTTCAAAATAGGCGCCAGATGTCAACTCCAAAATTTTTTGTGGGCGCAAAAACTACAAAACCTAAGGAAAGAAATTATTCAAATTTTAGTATCACATTTCCCACGATATGGAGATGTGCAAGTGAGTTTTTTAAGGTTTTACTGAAATTCAAAATGGCCGCAATGGATAAACTTCATATTTTTTTGTGGGCGCAAAAACTGAAAAATTGAGATCAGTAATAATTCACATTGTACAATCACATTACCCACCATCTGGAAATGTGCTATGATTTTACTGAAATTCAAAATGGCCACCACAAATCAACTTTTCAAATATTTGTAACCGCAAAAAGTCTAACCTAATTTATGGCGGGGGATGATATAGGACTTCAGTCCTCTTGTTTAAATACATGTATTGGTACAATGTTTGCGCTCGCCTCCCCCTCTGGTCAGGGTTCCAAAAGCAAATAAAAGAATATTGGGGCTGCAATATCCTCCAAAACGCTTTATTTGAGGCATCTGATTTCCAATTTTCCCGGGGCAGCATGCCCCCGGAACCCTCTAGAGCATACATCTACAAGGCGTGCTGTGTTGTGTATAAATTCTTGAAAAAACAGGCGCCCCCCCCCTCTTTGTTAATTTCTGGATCCGCCACTGTGTTTCTAATGATTTGTTGAAAATGCCTTATGAATTTTAATTTTTTTTGTAGTTGTTTCAGAATTCCAGAATAACTGTAATTTTTAATTTGTTCATCGAAGGGAAAGGGCTTGGCCCCATGTCTGGCAGACTTTAATGTTTGCTTGGCTGGATACGGATTTGAATTGTTAATTTAATGCCTCAGCTTTTTCATATGTATCTGAAATTAATTTGCCATTTATTTTCAGTGTGAAGCCTTTGGATGCGTCCCTTCTTAATCTTTCCGCCATGCCTACAATTTTTATTGCCCATATCTGAATCTAGATCAATGATATTTTACATGTACTATTGGAACTTTTTCTTACTTCTCTCTGCACTGTACTTTTAAGATCCTAAACACATTTGTATCTTCAACCGATTTATTGTCTCCCATCTTGCGATAAGCTGTATTTCTCTTTCTAGTCTTTTTTTTTGTTATTTACCCATGGTCCCCTTTCTTAATGGTTTTTGCCACCCCTTTCTCTAAAGCTCTTTTGAAATCATCCCACAATTCATTTATTGTAACCTGTGTTTTTTTCTGATCAAAATCTTCCTTCCATAATTTCATCAATTTTTTTTCAAATTTATCTGTTTCCATTTTGCTATATAGAGATTTATTTTTTATGTAGTTTTTTCTCTGCCCTGCAAGCTGATATCAAACTCAGCAAGGATAGCATCGAGACCCGGTAGTACTTCAATTCTCTTTACCAAACTGGGTGCATTTGAGATAAATACTAGTAGATCTAGTATGGTTTTTTTCCATGTTGGTTTTGAATTGTTTTCTATGTAATGATTCAGGCCGCTTGGGTTGATAACGGGGCTGAATCCACCGTCCTTCTTGTTCACCAAGAATAGGTTTGAATAAAACCCCTTGTGGTTGTCCATAACCACTTTTATCGCCCCTTCATTAACAGGGAGTCCTCCTCCTTCTGAAGGACTTTCTTTTTTTCCGAATTTCTTATTTATAATTTTTTTCAATTTTTTTTTATCTGGGGTCTCGATCCGAACTCGAGTCGATGATCACGGACAGCCTTGCAAACAAAACTGTCTCTCTCGACACTGTCCCACCAGTCTTCTCTATGTTAAGTAGCCCAGGTCATGACTAAGTCACGACCTTCTGGTGAAGAAAGGTCATCCTGCCCCTGGTGCCACGGCTACCCCTGCGAAAAGGCTGAGCTGCTGCTGCCTAGATTCCTGCTACTCCTCCTGGTGTCTTCTGATCGGCGATCAGCTTCGGACCCTTGTAGCGGGTCTGGACTTATTTTTCAACGCCGCCATCAGTAGATCATTCTGCCGTCTGGAAGTACTGGCTTGAATGGCTGGCTGCAGGGACGATGCCAGTAAAGGAGTGGCTTTTATTTGCTGAGCCAACATCTTGTCTGACATGGAGTGTGCAAGATTCTGGCGCCTCTTGTTTCCTACATCATTAAATCTGGATCCCAGCATTCTCCAGGCATGAGCGGATGAGTTGACGCCTGTGTCATTTCCTTATGTGCTTGGAGAAGTCTCTCTCTCACTGGCCCTTCTTCAACATCCTCCACCGCGGATAAATGGGTGGAAGCTACCTCCAGGTCCTGTAGCCCCGTGGTGAGGGTGTGATATGAGCAAGAGACCCATGTCTCTTTGTTGTCTTCTTAGACCAGTGTCGGCTGACTGACATTTGAAGGTAGTCGGTATCTCCACGAGGATCTCCTGGTGCAGTAAGGGTTTGGCTACCGGATCTTCAGAGTAGATCCTCTCCAAGGTATTAACCTTGTGGGGAGGGTCCATAACGGGCAAGCCTCTCGCCTGCCGCCTTCATTGGTCCATATACGTTCATTCGTTATGATCTGGTATTCAGCTTCCATCTCAGCAGGATGGATATATGGAGCCCGTGGCTGCTCCGTGTCATTGAATTTCCGCATCAGCGCAGGCGGATCATCATAGTCTAAAGTGGGCCCTGGGCTCTAAGTATCCCAGTCCCTAGTACGGTCACCAGTTGTAACAGGATTACCTCTACTGCCATGAATAGCTGTAGTCATTGGGCCCTGGACTCCATGGAGTCCATTCCCTACAGAGGTAACAGGGTTACCTGTTTACTGTAGAGTAGCAGGAGCCAGTCGGCTCTGGACTCATAGTCCAGTCCCTGTAGCGGTAACAGTGTTACCTGCCCCTCTCACCGTCCTGTTAGCCTATGGGCCCTGGGCAGCCAGATGCCCAGTCCCTATAGGGAGCACCTGTCCTCGACAGGGTCACACCCCCGTGACATTACTGCCATCATCTCTCTTTTAGACTCTTTATAAGATCCTGCATTAATACCCATCTCATTTCCAGGCGCCAATCGACTGGAGGAGTGGGGCCGAAACAGGGGATGAGACCCTCTGATCGAGTACTAGAGATGCAACAGGCATAACTACCCTCAAAGGAGTGGTATGCAGAGGTGTTAAGGGACCCTGTCCTCTTCTCTCCCTTTGCCAGACATAGCGTAGAAATCATGCTTGCTTGTAGAATTCTTCTAAACTTTCTCTAGCTGGAAATTGACAATGTGATATTGAGTGAACCCAAGTACTCGAAGGGTGCTGAGAGTGAGATAAAGGCAACTGAAGCTTGTTTAAAACTAAAAGCTGCTTTTAGCCTTTCCAATTCTTCATTAGTAGGCCCCTAATATAATATTTAATTTAGATGCGCCCCCAATGAAAAGAGAGTCGCGGTGGTCTAAATAAGGTGTTGAATCAGGCAGTGGCTATCCTCTATCTCGTGTCTTATCTCGCAGTGTCAGAAGGAGGATATGCCGATAAAGTTGTAATTTAGCAGATCCTTTAAATGTACATTTGAGACATCTCTTTTAATAAACCTATGTCTCTCGTATACATATTTAAATTCACCTAGTATGTTAACATACTTAAAATTGCGCTCTGCGCTATAGCTGTCCAACATGTCACCTGTTAAATCTACACTCAATGCTGAAAGCTAGAGTGCACATGCAGTACATAACAGTACATGCTGTGTCGCTAATTTTTAGAGTGTGAATTTTGAGTTGAGTGGTCAAACATGGTCCAATTGAATCAACACGTGATGCGACAATTAAAGTATCACCTTTGTGTATAATATGACCCATTGTGGACGTAGAGACACCATGCTTCGTTACTCATTGAAGTTTGAATCAAATGTGATCAATTTACCTGGTGTTGTTTACCTGAATGTCCGTGTGCCGTCGCCATACACCAGCATACCCAGAGAACAAACGTCAAATGTTATGTAATTTGATTGATTTTTTTAGCGGAATGGGCTCAAAGTGTACGATAAAAGTGTAAAAAACTTCTAGAAGTTATGGGGTCTCATCTTAATTGTGAAATTAAGAAAGTTCGCTTGTTACAATGTGATATGAATTGGCTGAGCATTATATACACAAGCATGGTTCAGACAGGCATCAAAATTGCTCCACTCGGAGGCACGCCTCGAGATTCTTCCAATCGGAGGCAGAGTTCAAGAACCAATAATGAACCACTTGGCCTCAGTAATGAGCTAAACAAAATTCATGACTTTTTCAGAATTTTTTTTATGTCACCTCAAAAATTTGCATTTGAACTTTGCATGGGCGTGGCAGAGAATTTAGTTTTCAGGAATCATTTCTATTGACTTATAGGGCTCATTGGTATGCTTTACTTTTAACCAATCAGCTCGAGTGGAATTTGGAACCCATTTATGTCGTTACCATTGAAGGCACAGACCCTTTCAGTAAAACATGGTTCGAGGGCAAAATTGTTTTTTGAATCATTTATATATTCTTAGTTTTGGTTTTACTTGAATATCTTTATGCCAGGTATTACAGAATTTGTCACGAAAAAGTGCCCAAGCCGGATATATGTTGAATTGTAGAAGGTTGTCAAATGAATCAGGCTGCTGTAAAGTAGTGAATAGATTTTTTATATTTTGATTGCAGTTATCAGGTTGTGTCTCAAGATATATTTATCCCATAGAAAATTGTGTGAATTAATCGGGCTTGAGGCATTTTTATTAGTCTATTCCACAGACGTATCATTTCTATGTGGTGTCTAGCTCTGCCTGTGGTCCATACAATGTCACCAAATACTGCCAAATTCGGCGCATGTTTATGAGCCCCTAGAAAAATGCGCATGGCACGATATTGTATTTTATTGTCTACGGACCATTTAGTTTCTTGTATAATACACATATATATCTACTACCTATGACGGCTTTATTACTTTGATTACAGCCCAGTACACACTAAACATTTGTATAACATTTATACAACGTCGGCCCAACGTCTTCGACGTTGGTCCAACATTGTATAAATATTATAAAATGGGTTTACTGGGAACCCTTTTCTATTCCTTAACTCTCTTCCTTCCTTATCCATTCCTCGCGTCCCTCCCTCGTGTCTGATTTACTGACTGATTGATATCATCTTAACTGGATCATAATGTAGTTAACACACTGATATACAGAGTTATATCTCTTATTGTATTACTCCGTCATGACACAATCGCCGAAACATGCGCACTAAATTTGTGATTCATTTTGAACATTGATATAATCATTTCTGAACCACCAATATCGAACTCGTGGAATATCTGAGCCGGAAACTTTTGCCTGCACAAGTTTTGTTTTTCTGCAAAATAATCCAGTCTGTCTTGGTTAGTTATGTGAACAGGTGATTTACACAGCCAGCTGGAGGCATGTTTATAATTGACACCCTTCCTGCACCAACCACGTACCCCCCAAGCGTGCTGTGTATAAACATCCAAATAACGTGCTATTCAAGCACTCAGCTTTACAGACTTATTGTTCGGGCATGCGAACCGCACGGCAGGACCCGCCACGCAGCTAATGCCAGACGTTGTGTCAGCGTTGGTTCACCATCGGGAGACGGTGACCCAAAGCTGACACAACGTCCCGTCCTTTGGAAACCCAATCCAGATCTGAAGGTGATAATGAGGTGACAGTCATACGGCGTCACCGAGCACGTCAGGCGTGCTGGAGGACAGAATGCATAGAGCTCTGTGTTTGTGCGCCTCCAGGACAACAATCCTTATTCGCACCACTGACCATACATTATGTACATGTCATGTCCGTTATAATGAGCGCATCCACACCGGAACGAGCGCACTTTGTCTTTTAGACCGCTGATATTACCGTTTGCCTGTCGCCAGTCGTCTTCACGGGTCTGCATCCGAAAAGTGACGTGTAATATTTTACTATTACTACTACTACTGCTGCTGCTGCTACTACTACACAGTCCCGTACTGCAAATGACAGAGTGAAGCTACACACTGTCTTCAACGTTTCAATCAAGCTGGGTCATAATGCATGTGAATTAGTAAGTACTGTAATTATGATGTCAGGTATTGTAGATTCGGTACTGCTATCTACTGAATAAGTTTACGGCATTATTTGATGTTTTTATCACTGTTGACGTGCTCATATGATAATAAGACTCACAGTGTGTCATGATGATCTTATCAAATCAGATGTGCCTTAACATGCTCTTTGCACGTTAATTGTACTGTAGTGCCAATAATATAATAATAACTATTGTTATTTTATTTCATGCACGACATTAATGAGGTGTAATTATTTACTTGGATGTATGAGTACTGTATAATACAGTACTCAGTCTGTATATCATGAAATTGAACACACATCTTACTGCTCGTGTGAAAACGGGGTCATCAGTTAAACACTGGCTGACACAATCTGAACAGTCGCCTTGCGTTTTTGTAATCGACTGATGATGCCTATACCCCTGATGTTTCTCTCCTCCCAATACATGTATTTGGAATTTTTTCGATGTTGTGTCTTTGGGCGAGGCACTTTACTCTCACATCTCACCCTGACACAGATGGCAATGTGTATGATAAGTTCAATGCGCCGAAATGGCTGCAGAACTGTATGCCCATCAGTGCCGAAAAGTGACGTTAAGCAATATTCTACTTCTTCACGGGATCCGGTATGACATTTGTGGTAAGGGGGCCACCATTCAATATCCAGGGGGGGGGGCTGAAGTTTTTGTCGCGAGCAAATTATTTATTTCAACCGGGCTCGGCGGCGCGCTGAAAATTTCACATTTTTCACGCAGAGTCCGCCAGAAATTATTTATTTAAAAAAAACTCCAACTCCCCCCCCTGGAAATTGAATGGTAGCCCCCTAACTGTACTTTGACCCTCATTTTGAAGGTCTCTAGATTTGAGTTTTCATGTAATTGTACCGTAACCTAGTTTTTCGCTTTGAACTCACACCTCAATATATATCACCTTATATGTCCCAAGGGGGTAAATGTTAAATAAAAAATTATTTAACGCAATATAATTAAAACCATTCGAGGTAGCTATACCGTTACTATACCATTACTAGGTATATAAGAAGATTTGAGTTCTCAGATATAGAGATGATCACGAAAAAAATTCAAATCCATTGATTTTAAATTCGGTGATTAGTACAAGCATCACGGTGAAACCTATAAAACCTATATTAAATTTTCAGACCTATAAAATCTTTCAAAAAGCCTACATGTGTATAACCTATAAAAACCTGTAATTTTCAAATTTGCAATTCCCACGCATTTTTGTTTGTCGCGACCATGTTTTTCTGCTACTGTTACGTCGCATCTTGCCTCTGATGTTATTATGCATGCTTAATGTAAAAAATTTGTCTCTTCAAATACAACATTTTATCTATAAAAAATCATTTAAGTTTAATTAGCGTTTATTTTGATTTTTTTTTACATTCTGTGTAATTAGGTAAGTTATGAAAAAACCTATATAAACCTATATTTTTATTGTTGAGTAGCCTATAGAAACCTATATTTTATATTTTAAAACCTTTATTAAAACCTATATTTTTGTCTGAATAATTTAAAATCTCATCTCATTTACACTTAAGTCAAGTGAAGCACATGATGGTAATATTTTGCCTGAGGGAGGTGAGAAAATCAATATTTATCTGAAAAACCTATCTGCTCTTAGCCGGTATAAACCCGCCTGACTGATCAGTATTTTAATACGGTACATTGTTGCTGCATGCGGCTGATCATAATTACACGCAACTGCAATAGTAAAGGAACCTCCCCTCTCCCTGATTTGTTAATACAATCTGCATTTATAGTTTGAAATATTTTTTTAAAGAATATAATTTGATTGCCGAAGCTTCATATAACGCTTTATTTTTTTCGGCTGTCTTGACATATAAATTATATATATAAGTTACTTTTTTGGACTTTTGAAAAATGTAAGAATTCTGACCAGTGGCTGATTTAGGCCAGCGTGCCCACTAAACCCACACGTTAGCCCAACAACAATGGAAAAAAATCTGTGGGATAGGCCTGAATTTCGTATGTGCTCGATGGTGAGTTTCCCAAATGTTTTTCTCCGACCCCGTCGACATGGCGTACTCCGGGACCGCGGACGCACACATACTGTAAGGTTGTCCAACGTTTGTTTATAGTTGACCTAACGTCGCTGGCGTTGGCCCAACTATTAACAAACGTTGTACCACTGGCGAGTCACAATTATCCCAGCAAACACAAAATATTTGTATAACATTTATACAATGTCGGCCCAACGTCTTCGACGTTGGTCCAACTTTGTATAAATGTCATACAAATGTTTTGTGTGTGCTGGGAGCGTGCCCATCTATGTTGGCAATGCGTGACAGGTGTGGCCATGACGTTGTCATCGTAAGTGTGTTTTGTCACTCACATTTTCTGCACATATTATTGCCGTGCACGCACGCTATCACGACTTCGTCCACGTGAATGTTTGACAATCATTTTTATTTATAAATAATTTAAATATCAACAAGATGGTAAATTTCATCTGTAAATATTAAAATTTAAATGTGTCCTATCAAAATTGTCTCGCTAGCGCTGTCGCATAGGTTTTTTTAAAATTACTTATCCAAATAATGTTCGACTTAACTTTGACCTTTTCCACTTTCCCATGCTGCAAAGCATTAACTATTATCACTAGCCAACACCAAATTCAGACCTCGGTGATGTGGCTTCCTGTGGCAAGTTTATTTCTGAGATCTTCTCTTGACGATAAGCCGACACTTAAATCTTATCTGTAAAAAAGTAAATTTTTCACGGTATAAAGTCTTCCACCCTTCCATATCCTTTCTAATTCTGTGTCAACACATTTCGTATCTGACTACAGGTTCTATTTTAAAGCCACGTCACCTATGTCAGTATATTACAGCGTTTGTCCATCTATAACTGACGTAATGTGTTTTCACTGCTGCTATTAACATTATGGACGCAGATGGTATAGCTACATTATGTAATTACAGCATTGATATTGCTCAATTTATATAGCAAACATTTGGATATTTATTTACTCAATTTTCATTGATAATTATGTATACATATATTGTGGAATGGCAGACAATTGCCTGTTTCAAAACTTTTGGAAATATTAAGTCGTGAAATGTGCCCGTTAACCAATCAATTACATTTTGCTCTGGGTGATTGTAAAATAACTTACATTACTCTGTTATACAAGAAAGACTGATTGTAATAATAATTTTTTTAGTAATGATTTGTTATGAATTTTATTAAGATACGCGAATAACTATTATGTTACTTTCTATTTCCTATTGTGACTCATGCTTGCTGAAGTAGACATTAGTAATGTTTACCCATGCAGACCAATGAATGTTCATTAACTATAATGTTGGCGTGTGCCTGATTGGCGCCGTTGTTTTATTCACCTGCCGTATACCGTTTGTCCTCAATGATGCAGATAAACAGGGTAATGGACGCTGACAAATTTATCGTTGGGCCGAAAAGCTGTCATCGAATACACAAGTGTACTGCCATATCCAAACGAAACAATAAGTAACTTATACTTTTCAAGTAAGCAATTACTGCGTTTCGCCTCTACCTGGCAGTGTGACTGCTGTAGCTAGAGATATGAAGACACTGTCACATATGTTGCGCGCATTTTACGACCTGATCATCGCCACCTTCTACAGGGGGTGGCCATCTGACAACACTTGACACGCACCATGCTCTGTGTGACCACCATCGGCCACCAGCCATCAACCAGACACGATCAACCAGACACGCCACAATCCGGTGATAAGTTTTTTTAACTTGGCGAAAAAAGTGAGCACTTGTCGATGGTTTTACATTGGCCATAACAGTTTGTAATACATGCTGTGCTATTCGCCTTTATTGGTGTATTTGTCTTTGCTGATGTTGCTTTAAGCATATATTCATTGACTACATTCGTATGGTAAACGTTTGAAGACTAGTTGACCATTCAGAATACGCCACGCTATTGCAATGTCTATGTGCTACCAACCAATTGCAATTCATTATACCTAACATCCTTAATGTGTTTACTTCGGTTTATTCAATTTTCTAAAGAAGTTGATATAAAAAACATATAAAGAAACAACATGAACAAAAGCGATTGTAGAAAATCAGGAGACTTCTACATAGACTTTAGGTCGCTAGCGTAGAAGCCACCCGAAAGAAAAAATACATAGATATGTATAGAAAAGGCTTATTTTATATCATTCTAATAATGATGTTATTTAAGAATAGAATAATATATGTGAGAGCAATAATGTGTACATAATACCAAAACAAAACTACTCATACTAGCAAACAAAGCAATTTACAAAATTACAGGTATTCAAATAATTATCAATAAAATAACGTTTCATATAGATCATTTAACCAGATAGACTGTGTGAAAATAATTTATCTTTTTTTATATGAGGGCAACTGTTGATAGTAGTTACAATACGATATGCAATACATTGTTTTACAAATTATTTTTTAATTCGAAAGTCGATATATAGATCATTGCTTCTGGTGTAGTAATTATGTGGGTTTTGATTAAATATCAATGTTAGAAAATAAGAAGGTAACTTTGCACTAATGTACCGATAATAGAATTTTACTTGCTAAATTTTTACCATGTCTTCGAATTTTATCATATAGAGAGTTGTTTTAATAAAGGTTCTGTATGAGCGAAAAATTTACTAAACGTAATGATCCTTAAAACTTTTTTCTGCAACAAAGAAACGTTATTGTGATAATCACCCCACGACAATAAGCAGTAGGTCTATGTCATGTGAGGTAAAATTGGATAATTATATAACAGAACTAGAAGTAGTAGTAGTAGTAAATCATTGCTTTACGTCACTTTTCGGCACAAATGGTCGGCATTGGCAACAGAACTAGAATATCAGATGGCAATGTATGTCTTAATGGCATAAATAATCCTATAGAACGTGATATTTTACTAGCAATATAGTTGACATGGGAATTCCATTTTAAATTCTTGTTAATTATTAAACCAAGAAAATTAAAATTGTCAACCTTTTCAATGTTAACACCATTTATAGTTATTGTTGGATAAAGAATTGATTATTGACTGACGGAAAAACATGCATTTGGATTTTGAGATGTTTAGTGATAGTTTATTAAGTTCAAGCCACAATTTTTTTTATCTAATTCTTTGTAAATTAGATTTATATTTTTGCATCAATTTTACTGATGATTGTAGTATCATCAGCAAAGTGATAAAATTAAAAAGTGTACTTGTATTTACAAAATCATTAATGTATGTTAGAAAAAGAAGGGGGCCTAGAATTGATCCCTGGGGAACCCCTGTCGTAATTTGTGCCATTTCGGAATTTTGATTGTCAAAACTTAAATATTGCTGGCTATTTGAAAGGTATAATACTAGAAGATCTTTAGAAATACCAGAAATACCCAAATACGAAAGTTATTCTAATAATATATCATGATTTAAAGTGTCATGTCCAAAAATACTCCAACGGGGACCTTCCCTTCTAGCATCAAAAATGAAATTTTATCTATGAATTCCAAAGCAGCAAATTCAGTTCAATGGCCTTTACTAAAGCCATATTGACTGCTATCTAGTAATTTATTACTTTCAAAATAGGCATATTATCAACAACACAGGAATAAAAAAGCACACACTAGTCTTATTGCGGATTGTATGCATATGGCAGGGAATAATTTGTCTGGTGTAGCGGAGCAGTTCGCTACACAATTTTTGGCAAATGCTATACAATAATATTTTAGTGTAGCAATTTTGCACATTGAGAATAGTAGTTTAGCACATGCAAGGCTGCTAAACTGCTACACAATTTTTGTGGGACAAATTATTCCCTGTATGGTCTGCGCAGAAGGATAATTACACCTTTGTTGTGTGACTTATTATTATGTCTATTTACCATGCTTAGGCAGCTCGCCAAATATTGTACAGAAATGAGCTTTTTTGACAAAGCATATTAGCTCTACATGTGGTGTCTATACTTGTAAGTCAACCCTCATTTTGCCACCCCAGCCGACCTCATGTGCTATGCTAACGCTTGATTAATGTCAGGTGGGGGCATATATCAGTTGTTGTGTCTCTGAATGACGTGTGAATGTGTTATGTTACCAGATGATCTGCTGGGATTAACCTTTCGTTCTTTTTTTTATAATAATTTTTTTTTCATCTTTTTAATTATGTATCTCGCAATTGTGATCCGGGGAAAATATATCAAGGTATGATTTAAATTAAAAACATGTATGATTCTGATATCTCACAAGGCAAATCACCTATCAGATCTCCACCACTAATAAATCTTATAGTGACCAGTAGTTTAATGGTCACTATATATGATAAAATAACATTAGCCTGGCTCCACAAAGGCCACCGCTGTCGCACGTCCCGCGCACACATGAGACATTGAAGCTATGTTGATTTAATGTCGGTCTGACGTCGCAGACGATAATCCAACCTTAAATTAATAGAGGGTAATGTTTGCTGTACGTGTTACAGGAGCGACTCCCGCGTGGCTCAGTGGATTAGGCATATGTGGATCACTATACACATGATACAGTATACCTGTATTAGGCGTGATAGTTTTTTTTTGTGATATATTCATATAGTGTTTCACATATTTTGGTGTGTAATAATATATTCTTATTATGAAGAGCGCATGTGATTTATATTCAGGTCGTTCACAACGAGGTATATTCCTCATATGCCCTGTCTTTCCGAATGCCGAAAAAAAGATAATAAAACAAACAATACAAGAACACTCCTTCCAAATACAATAGCCTTCACTTTGATCACGTCTACACGAATATAAAATATCACCCACCTCTAAGCAATAATTTGATACGGTGTTTTAGTATTTTCCAATGTGTGTTAATTAGGCCTAGTTACAACCCTGAAAAAAATGTATAAACTATGGAGACCAAAGGGTTTTTCAATTTGAAATCATTATACATGTCTTAGTCAGCTCTTTCCGCTTCATTTAAATACTTATGTTAAGTGTCTACGACCATTATACATTTTTTTATTCTTTCAGTGCGGGGATAGTCTTTAGTCATCAGAATCTGACGTCTAAAGACGGTCCACGCGCTGAAAGGGTTAACACCAATGAACTGATATTTAAGTACTGATTTTGTCCTTTGCTGACCAAAGTCATCATCGAAGTGTTGTATGATGCAATTGTGTATCCAAATTCGCAATTCACCTCATAGTGTATCTAAACCATGTTAAATGTTCGATGTTTTATATCTGCATATACTAGTATAATAAACTACATGTGTGATGTGAGCATATGGCTGCATCCATACTCATCTGCATTTGTCCGAAGTGTGTGCAGTATTTTAATGTTTTATATTTTGTTTGTGTCAACAACGTCAACTACGCGTGTCGCTATGATCTGGATTTCAAGAGATTTTTCATGTTAACTGAACTCCCTGTGGATTTTTTTGGAGAAGTATTTTTCTTATAGAAGTCTTGAGATTATACATTTTCGCAGGTTGTCCGAATTCTACAAATCTCAACGTCCTTGACCATGATGAAGTAATTATTAATAACATCATAGTAGTGTGTAACATTTTCAGTATTGTACTAATATACATCGTATACTAGTTAGCAGGTCCAATGAATAAACAGGTAGTGATTTTTTGTAATTAGCCACATTGCTTGCCCTCGCCTGTCTGCCTTATGCTCGCCTTTCTACTGTATGTTGTAGGTATGTTCTGGTATAGACATTAGACACTCCCCTGCCTATCTGCACCTCACCCCCTCTCTCTGGTGACGCCAGCTGGTGACAGGGCTACCCAGCTTAGGACAGACTGCACGCCACATATATGTAGTCCTCTTACAAAGTATGACCGACCCTTCAGGTGAAATAGGCTAGAGGTGAGACAGACAGAGAACTAGGTAGGTTTGTCATAGACGTCACAAGTGCTCTCCTGTTTCTCTGTCACTATTGTGATCCTGGTTCAGCAGGGAGAGGACAAAGAACCTAATATTGCCTACTCCATGCTGATCAGATATCTGGATATAGACACACGTGATCAGGTGACTTTGGGTCTCCAGTTTATATTGTGGATTAGCTATTGATATATCGTTCTGCATGGATCAATCAGTTTGAACATTACAGTGTGAGCTGTTTATCTGGATTGTAGCTCACGTGTTTAGACTCAGTCCGCTGTGAGTTCCATGCCCAGCACACAGTCGATCCGGATTATTCAGCCACTTCAATCACACGCGATAACGTCTATTCAGATCAATCAGTGCAGTCGTCAAGTTATTGACAAACCATTATCAAGTGTCTTATTCCTTGCTGAGTCATAATATTATGCTGATTGACTGCATGACATTTGTCAGAGACCACTTCTTCTGAATGACGTCATGAACACATTGGTCAGATCCATGGAATGTTAACGTTACAAAGCGGTTTGCTACATTTTCAAGAAGCCTCTATACATAACACTCTCACCGAGGTCTTAGCATTACATTTTATAAAACACATCATGTATATGTGCTTCACTTAGCGTTAATTTATTTAAAGTGTGACTTATTTTATTTTTGTGTGGAAAGCTATTGATGGAATTGTTGTCGCAATGTGTTCTGATGGGAGTAATCCTCAAACCTAAACTGTTGTAATAATGCGTGAGGAGGATATGGAGACGGCCATCAAGGTGGTGGTGGTGGGAAATGGAGCTGTAGGAAAGAGCAGCATGATACAGCGCTACTGTAAAGGCATCTTCACCAGGGATTACAAGAAAACTATCGGAGTGGACTTTCTCGAAAGACAAATTGAGTGAGTCTTCTATTGTTTGAAATCAGTAGTGGTATCTTAATAGTATATTTGGAGGCATTTAGTGTTTTAAATAATATTGTAGTTCAAAATGTGTATTTAATAAGAAACGTTAATATGATGTGCTTGTACTTTTATATACATATTTTTTGTAAATGTAGCTCTTTATGACATTGTTATTTTATTTTAGACAGGCAAAATTAAGGTGTATTGACGTATATTTACATCACTAAATTGACCCCTTAGGTTTAATACTTGACTTGAAATATTGGTTTGAGTATCACGAAAAATTAGGAGATTGAATTACCCACATGTATTTGTAGATCACTTTACCAAACATTTTCAGGGCATCCTAATTGTAGTCTGTAATAACAGACTCTGTGTGCGATCCAGAGTCTGTAATCATTGCAATTCGTGAAGCTGTCTCCCAAAATTCCGATACGCGGACAATCAATTGCGCAATAAAATACTGCGTCATTGTTTGATCAATTATTTTTATATTATTCTATAATGACAGATTTTTATCTCATCGTAATAATACATTAACGTGGGAATGTAAACCCCCGTGTTTATAGATGAACTTATCATCTAAATAGGGCTACCCTCACATTTTTCATGAAATTGTTGGTTTCAGCGTACACCGACCACCAGCATAGAAAACCACAGCTTTTGCTATGTTGCCCAGTTCTGACGTTGAATCATACTGTTCACGTCAAGCTCAGACTACATAATTGGGTTTAGTTTGTCACGTCAATGACTTATATTTATGTGTATGGTGTGCATAAGATCTATATTGTAGACTTAGAAAATATTTTGTAGAAAAAGTTATTATCGTAACGTTGTGCACTAACTCGTCGCCATAAAATCTTGTGAAAGTAAAAAACAGTACCGTACGCGGCCGTAGCAGATCATTCAAAGTAAACAGTGAGTGGCTGTAGCAGATCACTCAAAGTAAACAGTGAGCGGCGGTAGCAAATCTCTCAAAGTAAACAGTGAGCGGCGGTAGCAGATCACTTAAAGTAAACAGTAAGCGGCGGTAGCAGATCACTCAAAGTAAACAGTAAGCAGCGGTAGCAGATCATACAAAGTAAACAGTGAGCGGCGGTAGCAGATCACTTAAAGTGAACAGTAAGCGGCGGTAGCAGATCACTCAAAGTAAACAGTAAGCAGCGGTAGCAGATCACTCAATTTAAACAGTGAGCGGCGGTAGCAGATCACTCAAAGTAAACAGTAAGCAGCGGTAGCAGATCACTCAAAGTAAACAGTGAGCGGCGGTAGCAGATCACTCAACATAAACAGTAAGCAGTGGTAGCAGATCACTCAAAGTAAACAGTAAGCGACGGTAGCAGATCACACAAAGTAAACAGTAAGCAGTGGTAGCAGATCACTCAAAATAAACGGTGAGCGGCGGTAGCAGATCACTCAAAGTAAACAGTGAGCAGTGGTAGCAGATCACTCAAAATAAACAGTTAGCGGCGGTAGCAGATCACTCAAAGTAAACAATAATCGGCGGTAGCAGATCACTCAAAATAAACAGTGAGCGGCGGTAGCAGATCACTCAAAGTAACCAATAATCGGCGGTAGCAAATCACTCAAAATAAACAGTGAGCGGCGGTAGCAGATCACTCAAAGTAAACAGTAGGCAGTGGTAGTAGATCACTCAAAGTAAACAGTGAGCGGCGGTAGCAGATCACTCAAAATAAACAGTGAGCGGCGATAGCAGATCACTCAAAGTAAACAGTGAGCGGTGGTAGCAGATCACTCAAAATAAACAGTGAGCGCCTGTAGCTGATCACGCAAAGTAAACAGTATGCGGCGGTAGCAGACCACTCAAAATAAACAGTGAGCGGCGATAGCAGATCACTCAAAGTAAACAGTAAGCATTGGTAGCAGATCACTCAAAGTAAACGGTAAGCGGCGGTAGCAAATCTCTCAAAATAAACAGTGAGCGGCGGTAGCAGATCACTCAGAATAAACAGTGAGCGGCGGTAGCAGATCACTCAAAATAAACAGTGAGCGGCGGTAACAGATCACTCAAAGTAAACAGTAAGCAGTGGTAGCAGATCACTCAAAGTCAACAGTAAGCGGCGGTAGCAAATCTCTCAAAATAAACAGTGAGCGGCGGTAGCAGATCACTCAGAATAAACAGTGAGCGGCGGTAGCAGATCACTCAAAATAAACAGTGAGCGGCGGTAGCAGATCACTCAAAATAAACAGTGAGCGGCGGTAGCAGATCACTCAAAGTAAACAGTAAGCAGTGGTAGCAGATCACTCAAAGTAAACAGTTAGCGGCCATAGCAGATCATTCAAAGTAAACAGTAAGCGACCGTAGCAGATCACTCAGAGCCGTATCAGATCACTCCCCATGGCAGATCACTCAAAGTAAACAGTAAGCGGCGGTAGCAGATCACTCAAAGTAAATAGTAAGCAGTGGTAGCAGATCACTCAAAATAAACAGTAAGTGGTGGTAACAGATCACTCAAAGTAAACAGTGAGCGGCGGTAGCATATCACTCAAAATAAACAGTGAGTGGCGGTAGCAGATCACTCAAAGTAAACAGTGAGTGGCGGTAGCAGATCACTCAAAGTAAACAGTGAGTGGCGGTAGCAGATCACTCAAAGTAAACAGTGAGCGGCCGTAGCATATCACTCAAAGTTAACAGTGAGCGGCGGTAGCAGATCACTCAAAGTAAACAGTAAGTGGCCGTAGCAGATCACTCAATGCAAACAGTGAACGGTGGTAGCAGATCACTCAATGTAAACAGTGAGCACCGTAGCAGATCACTCAATGTAAATAGTAAGCAGTGGTAGGAGATCACTCATAGTAAACAGTAAGTGTGGTGGTAGATATCTGAAAGTTTTTGAAGTATAGTTTTGACAAAGAAAAATAGACCATTAACATTTTGTCAATATCACGAGAGCAAAGATTTATACTTGTAGAAATGATGGAGTTGACAAGACAATGTGCCATTGTGACTGTCGTGTCAAGTGTTGTCGCAGTAGATTGTGAAATGCCTGATAACAAAGTGCCAACTCACCCTGACAATCGTAATTAATTGCGCTGATAAAAATAGAAGCTACTTAATTTTTTGTTTCTTAATCCCATCACGTTTGATTTTTACGTGATCGATATAAGCAATAACGCAAAAACCACATGCTAATCTCCAACATAACATACCATTATTGTTTCGGCTACTGGTAATGTGTGCACATAGGCCATGTACACAACTCTTGAGACATATATAATTAAATACGCTATATTAATTAATAAGACCTGCTGGCAACACGTTATGTGTCTAACAATCAATGCTGGCAACACGTTATGTGTCTAACAATCAATGTCTCAGTCGGATATAAATAGCAAATTATTATTTAATCATCCATTCATGGATCTTAGCATTATATTTCTACTGTAACTCTCTGTGGTTTATAAATTTGTCAACTTAAATTGTACAAATTAATAATTGACAGTTATATAACGTCTGGTATGTATTTTGTCAAATTAGCTTATTTTTTCAGTAATTTCGATACAAGTTGGCATGAATGGTTGCTGTCCATGGAAATGTACCGGATCAGCTTTTTTTATCACATAGAAAGTGGTTAAATTTTACTCACTTTGGAACTGAGGGTGAAACGATTGCGACGTTTCGATCTGCCTCCAGCAGATCTTGATCACGCAATGATCATGGTGGGTGATTCGGCTCAGGTGGTGGTGGTCGCGGAATGATCTGACCATAGATGGGTGGCAGCTGGTGGCCCTGGTCTCTGTTCATGGAAGGGGCTCTCTGCTTGATGTGGATGGCCTCCTTCACCTTGTGTTTCAACCAGTCCTGTTCTCTGTCTAGGACTCTCAAATTAGCCATGGAGACACTGTGACCGGTGGCATTACAGTGGTCTCTTACCCCAGTGGATTTATCAAGCTTACAATGTTCCTTGAATCGAACGCTGAGCGGTCTCTTCGTCTCCCCCAATGTAGGTGTGGAGGGTGTCGTCGTCACACGTGATGTGGTAGATGGTGCCGCACAATTTCTCCTTGGGGGTTTTGTCCTTGGGGTGTACGAGCATTGAGCGGATGGTGTTGCTAGGCTTATGGAACAGGTATACTCCATGAGACTGGTAGTGGTAGTGATTGGTATTAGTGACTAAGATTTATTATGTGTCCCCCTCTGTAGACAGAGCTGGGGGACATATTGGTTTACCTCTGTCTGCTCAGTGTGTCTGTCCATGGTCTGTCCGTCCAGTGGTTTCTATCCTGCGGGCGGGGGGGGGAGGCTGCCCCAGCAAACACGAGACATTGACCCAATGCTGGGCTAATGTTGGCCCACTGTCCACGATGCTGAGCCAACATTAGCCCAGTATTGGGTTGCCATGTCATGTTTGGCGCTACGCTGAATGTGGGCCAGGGTAGGGCCAACATTAACCCAGTTTTGGTTCAAAGCATCGTGCCGGTATATGCTAGCAAATCCACCATTGTTCCGGCAATGTGTGGGTGTAACGTGCATTAGTCTGATGCTGGGCAATTGTGTACGACGCTGGCCAACATTTAGACGGCATTGGGGCGTTGTATACTAGTACTAACTAGGGCTGAATGGATACTGGCCAGCACCGGTGACGCTGGGCCAGCATTTACCAGACATTGTATCAGCGGTGTCAGCTTGTACCTTGTGGATACACCATTGCCAACAGAAAGCACTGTCCAGTGTTGAATGGTTGCTGGCCAGAGACGGCGACGTGGACCAGCGTTGAACCAGCATTGGCTTGACGTGTCGTGTTTGCTAGGCATAGTGTGGTAGGCGACTTGACGCTGATAGGGGTCCACTTGGTAGGCGTCTCACTGACCTGACCCTTTTACCAACGTTTAAATTGGATAATTAAAATACACATACTTGACAAAAGAAAAAGGAACGCAACACCACTTTATGGTTATAGTGTTCAAAATATTTCATATCCTTCAAGAAACTGAAATACATCACTCATTACTTGGGTATTAAAAATAGGTATCTGCCAATTTTTTTGACGTGGGTCACCCACAGTAGTACGTATGACCCATTTCTGCATGTTGCGCTGCCAAAAAGAGTGGACCCACGCGTTTCTCCATTGACTGATGTCACTCAATTTTGGCCGCTTGGCCTCAATGCGTAACGTTTTGTGTCTGCGCAAAAACACACGTTTTCTTACCGCACAGGGATCTTCAGTGCATTATTTGTTCGTATATTTCCTATTGTGGCCTATCAGAGGTCATTTGATCTCTTAAAATCTGGTGTTAAATATCAGTATCGCTAGCCTGTTTTCTGGCAATTTGAGCCAAAGTCAGACCACCTTCCGCCATAGCAATACATGGAGAAACAGGCTCACCGTGCACAATTGTCAAAGGAGTCATTTTCATCAACCCATCATTTTTGCCATTGTAAATGAACTTAAACTTATTCTGAAAAAGGACTTTTTGTTCACACACCCCAGCCCGCATAATTGCTTAATTTCAGATGACCCGCATATTGGGATCATGGTCAACTGGCCCATGACCTTGAAAGTTGACTTTCTTTGATTTGAAAGTCATTTGTTCGTTATGGAGGTCAAAACACAAAATGCCGATACACACCAACATTATTTAAATCAATCGAAAGGTTTTGATTTAATTACACGAAATAAGAGCATTTTGAAATTGTTGCGTTTTTTTTTTGGTATTTTTTGTGCCAAGTATTTATCCAATAATGCAAAGAGTGGCCCAGCTTTGAACCAACATTATGGCCAGTAGAAACCTTTGAGATGCTACATTTCACAAGAAATATAACATTTTATTTACAGAGGGGATATGCCCCCAAATAGCCCAAGTGTCCCAAGTGTTTCATATGTCCCAAATGTCTCATATATATCCCAAGTTTCCCAAATTTCCCAGAGTCCCAAATGGCCCATGTGTTCCAAATGTCCCATGTGTCTCAAATGGCCCATATGTCCCAAATGTTCCAAGTGTTCCAAATGTCCCATGTGTCCCAATTGTCCCATGTGTACCGAATGGCGCATGTGTCCCAAATGTCCCATGTGTCCCAAATGTCTTAAGTGTCCCATATGTCCCAAATGTCACATATGTGTCTTACAAAAGCAAAGCCCTACAGATTAGGATGGAAATTATTTCTGCAATAGCAAATATAAATCACATGGGAAGTCAGAGCCATTGATTAACATTAATTATAAAATCCATTGACACTACATCTATTAGCTATCAATCTTTATGCTGCGGGAGGGAGACATCTCCAGTATTGGTTTACAAAAACGGTGACCCTTCTAGTTTTAAGATCAGTACACGACGAGAACTACTTGACTGGTTGATGTCTTACAGCTTATTATGTAATTAGCCAGCTGTATCATTATATACAGCGGAAAGACAGTCAGTATGTGTCTACACGCTCCAATTATGTATACATATAGCCGTGATAATATATAGCGTGAGACTGTGACATATAAGGACTAATTATTGTATCCAATATTTGTAATTGCTTTGTGACAAAGACAGCTGGTCTTTTATGATCCGTGTCTCGGAACGATTCAGCCCGGTTTAAGTCATTCAAATGCACATAAAACAATTATTCAGTTGATATTAAACTGTATCATTCTCATGTGATTTTTACATGTACATTTATATAAGACGACATGGGTTTTCCTTCTGTTGTTCCTCATCCGTTGCTGAACCGGGAGCGAATGCCAACTGTGGAGATATATTCCCAGCGAGACACTTCTGTGATCAGACGTATAGAGACTTGTGATTCTCGCAAACAAAATTTCCTCAAAATTACATGTTCTGTTTTTTTCATGTGTATTCGAACAACTTTTCGCTGATCTACTTCATCCTAGTTGGAAAATATAGTTGTTAGTCTCTTTTTTTTCAGGGTGAACGGAGAGGATGTGCGGCTGATGCTGTGGGACACAGCGGGTCAGGAGGAATTTGACGCCATCACCAAAGCTTACTACAGAGGTATATGTATGGTATGATTGATAGAGTAAACACCAAGGGCTTATTCAGAAAGTATGCATTTCTGGCTACTCTTGAAGCTGTCTCGTCACCGCGAACGTGACCGCGAAACACAAATTAAAAGTGGCTTATATCTAGTGTGTTTAGTGGGTATGTATCGTGAATATCGTTAAATTTGAATTCAAATTGATATGAAACTGGCATTGTCACCTTCAAAAACAGCTTCAAAAGCAAAAGTTTTTAAACGTATATTCGTTATCGTAAATCATCAATTTTGAAAAACTTAAGTTTTAGAATTATTTCGCATTGTGAGTTTGCATTAATTCACCAATCCATTGATATCCAAGGGTTGACCCATTCAAAATTTAGCAATGTAATACCATGTTGCACTGGCATGATACCCACCTCTCCTGGTATGTAAGCTGTTGTGTCGCCAGTGGCCTGCCACACTTCTGTCTTTTTACAACTGCTAAGTATTATTGTAACCAAGCTGGCGTGGAAAGGGTACTTACTTAATTATCTGTGGTACGGGATTGACGGCACACCTCTCTACTTATTACAAGGGGTGAATTAAGTCATATAAACACCGTCATCAACCCTTACAGTGCAGATGTGCCTTCCCGTCCACTGAACACGCGACGTTGATCCGCTGCTGGTTTGATGTTGGGCCAGCGTCGTAGACGTTGGCCCAACATCGAACCAGCAACGGATCAACGTCGCGGGTTTACTGGAATTGACACAATTTCAAGCTACAGCTATTAGAAAATGTTCACACTAACCCAAATCAGATACAATTATTTTACGTGAATATCTACCACCGTGTTTTTATTTAATTTGGCTCGGTTTATATCGTATGTATTTTCTTCGCACAGTTAAATTCGAACAAGCACGAAGCCCTGGCTCAATTTCCCTTGTTTGATTTTTGACCAACGTCGCAGACTGTGGCTCAAAATTAATCCAACGTTTGATCAACTTTTTGCTGGGGAAAACTCTTGTACACTAGGAATTAAATGTCAAATGAATTGAAATCTTTCTATTTGTATCTCAAATTAGGTCAGTACAGATACTTTGTACAGTACTGTACATTATGTGCATTTTTTTGAAGTGAAAAAAATGTATTTTAATTGTAGTAATGTGATTATATTGTCAACCAATAAATCACTGCTCTGTAACTTTTCACCTGCTCGGTGTTACATAATATGAATACATATTATAAAATAAAACATCTTGTAATACATTCACACTATATGTGTATATCATTACAACCAGTTGGATATAGAATGTTAGCAGTCAATATAATATGAGGGTCTAGACATGTCTTATTGGACGGGATTGATTGAGAGGCTTTGTGCTGTTTCCACTTAACCCTTGAAGCATCATATGGTGAATTATAGTTTTCAGCCGGTCTACGTGTCTATCGCTACTGCAATCACGAATCGTTAGATATTAGCAGCGAATTTCTTATGGAATATGTTGTTCTATGCCTCTAATGAGTTTTTACCAGATATGGTTTGCCTCGTATTTAGCCGTCGGCGAGACTTTAGTTTAAAGCTGTCTCGCATCAGTACTTTACTGTTTGACAAAGGCGGTCGGTGGGATTAACCCATTAAGAGCCAAAATATCTAATTGCATTTTTACCTACTTGAAGCTGACGAGATCCACAAATTATAGTGGGTGAATTTCGATTTCTCG
The DNA here is from genome assembly GCA_964017125.1 of Flabesymbios commensalis. Lineage (NCBI taxonomy): Eukaryota > Metazoa > Annelida > Polychaeta > Terebellida > Flabelligeridae > Flabesymbios > Flabesymbios commensalis. The sequence goes on from OZ024902.1 coordinate 100,659,184, forward strand.
AATCGAAGGCTTTTTATTTTTAAATCTTGTCGGTTGAGGACCTTTGATGCTTTTTAAGGTGTTTGTAGATGTATTAGACATGATAATAGTCGTTATCGGCGCTCAAAGTGTTAAGGTGGGAGTGTGATCTCTGCCCTGGAATGATAACATTTCCGTTTGCGTCCAATATAACACCCTATATATACATGAAGGTCACATATCCCGATAAACTAATGTTTACTCTTATATCTATTGCAATTTCTTAACACAATAAAACGTAGTATGTGCCTGCATTAAAAATTTAAATTTTGAAAATAAAATATTCACGCTCGTTTATATGTGTCATGCCAAATTATGTATTTTTGTAGAAGATATTTTTGTATGAGATTATAAAATATGTGCATGGCATTTTAAAGTATGCGGCTGGCACAAACATACAACGGTGAAGACTATAGTATACGTCTGTTTTAATTTGATACTAGGTATATAACTTAGTCTACTTTACCAGTGTATATCAACGATGTGAACTCCCTAACTGATTGCAGTCATTTAAATTGTTGTAATTTAAGAGTCAAACCTGCAGCTGTATGTTCTAGAATATAAGTGGTCACATTGTAGTTAATCCCACCGTCTATATTTGTCATTGTGTTGACAAGTGCTGCCTGGTGAGCGTTTTCAAAGACCACTGACTGGCATTGCTTGAGCATGTTGAGATAATTAGTCCTTGTGGAATTTGTTCACCTGGTTTGTATGGCTCTATAAAACCTTCCATATATGAGAGGTTTTATACCGCAACGATAATGCGGACGAACTGGTGTACTATTATTTGGGAACAATACCGGACTGTGGGTTTCCTTTGTAACAAAGTCTACCACAGTGACTTGAGGTTGATGTTGACAGACCATTCCTAATATACAGTGCTTCCATTGAATCTTTTTGTCCAGCTTTGAAAAATTGGAGGATATGCGTTGACAAGTGTTGCCTCACATTTCCACCTAACTTTTTCGGTGTCATCTCTTTTTTTATTTGACTTAAATCTTGGTATGAAAAACAGTTCTACCAGTCTGCCTAATACAGATTTTTTCTAATTTGATTTTAATCTATGTTTAAATTATTATATAACGGTGAATGTTAGATTAAAGACAAATGCATCCTGTGTGAACATACGTCAATGGTCAGAATGAAGTTTCCAGATCCCGTTCAAAGGCCCGCAGTGTATAATTGACACAATGTACAGAAATCGATCTAAAACAATTTTCACTCACATCAGACCCTTGAGATTTGTCATTACGTTGAAATCAAAAAGCTATGAAATAACAAACAACAATAACTGGTAGCACCAACATAGGCACCATTTCTAACACAATGGACAATGTACAAGATGAGTAATATATATTTTTTCACCGGTATTAAAGCTGATTCTATATCATTCATTCCTTTAATGCTCAATATAATCAATGCAAATCGTCGCACAATAAACATCATTCTGATATAAATTTAAAACATTAAATTATAGAGCTCTTTGACTCTGTGATCATGGTATTATTTAGGGTTCTTGGTGCCGTTAGACAAAAACTAATTTTTTTTGTTATTTACATCTTACTTTTTATCACCTGGAACTGTCCCGACACCATTATAGATAGTTCTGCCTCTTCAAAAAGTATTGTGACATTTGTTGATTTTTTCAGTGACGTTACAACATCTTCTCTTCAATTGATATAATGTTTTCCACTTCGCAAAATTAATGTAAACTCTAACTCCATGATTATTACATTCTTGATTTAGGTGCCCAGGCTTGCGTGGTCAGTTATTCAGTGGTAGACAGAGACTCCTTACAAGCAGTAGAACATTGGAAGAGAAAAGTTTGTATATGTTCCTAGAAAAAACGATATGTTTTTTAATTGGAATCTGTCTGGAATTAATTTAAAATCCTCAGCCTTTTAAATGTTTGTATTCATTTTAAGATTCCAGGACCACAATTCACTGCTGAGTATTAGCTTCGTAATTTTATTCACTATACTGGTATTAACCAGGAGGTTATATAGATTAATCATACTGACATGTGCTTACAAAATATATACATCAATAAATAAAGACATGTAAAGAATAGAAAAATAGCGTACACCTTATTTGCGTCAGGTATTTATTAGATACATGACAACACAGTAATGCTATCAGTCCATTTAACGCTTACCATCCCAGCAAACACGAGACGTTTATCCAATGTTGGTTGAATGTTGGGCCAGCGTCGTAGACGATGGGCCAACATATAACCAACATTGGTTCAACGTCTCGTGTTTGCTGGGATATCTGCATATCAATACAATAGCTATGACATAACAATATACACATGTACAATATCACATATTATATAATTATTATGACATCAATATTACGTAAGGAGTATGCAATCGTTACATACCTGCGATTCTGTACAACCTTTTTGAAGTGTCTGACTTATTGCCTGTGTTACGTTAGGTGGAGGAAGAGGTGGGTCATCAGATCGCCACTGTGCTGGTCCAGAATAAGATTGACCTAATAGATCAGGCCATGCTCACTCAGTAAGTATGCTCCTTGCTGTTATCCTGGGTTTTCAATCATTTGATACTCGAATTTCAAAAGCAAATTATATACGCGAATTTCAAAAGCAAATTATATACGTAGTGTTCAACACGTTTTGATTTACTGGTAATATGCTTGATTTACCAGAGGGTGGGGGTTTTAGATCTGTCACACCTGTTGTCCAGATTGAGGTGTACTTTTATATTGGTTGAAAATGCTTAAAATGGGAAATTTTCAAGAACTAATTATGAAATATGTTTAAAACTTACAATGACGCCATGTACATATTTAAACAAAGGATATGTGCATGTATTATGTTGTATCACAATATATTGTATTGAACAGACCGGAGATCAAGTACCAGCATCAACAAGTACAGATGTTTTAACAGGAAAGAAAAAAAATAAATGCCCTCTGTTTTTTTAATTTGCAGGGCTGAATCTGACGATCTTGCATCAAGATTGAATGTGAAATTATTCAAGACTTCAGTTAAGGAGAACAGAAATGTAGATGAAGGTACAAAAATATTCACATTATTTGCTGGTGACCGGTATTTCTAGGTGATTTTTTCAAAGAACGCTAATTGTTTAACCAATAACTGTAATTTCCATTTTGTAATATCAGATCACACGTGATAATGTGTAAAATTGTACAAGAACATCCCATTTGTTTCTCAGTTATATTACTTTTATCTTTTTATCACGATCAGTCTTCCAGTATTTAGCGGAGAAGTACATGTCACAAATGAATAACGTAGAAGACGATGCCATTTTACAACAAAAAATAGGATCCAGTAAGTAATAGTTACGACATCCGTCGTAGTTTATTTAATATATTTCTATATTAAAGCTGCATAACTGTTTTGTTTATTTCGACCGAAATAGCCTAAAATGTTCAACACAATCATTCATATATTTTTAAAGGCTTTATAAATGGACAAAATCGATGCAAATGTAGCTGGATTAGATCACGACGCGATACACCATCAAGTTATATGGTGTGGTAAATCGGTCCGTCTGTGTACAATATGTACGTAATACTAATAGTGGTTAATTGTGGGCCAATATAATGTTACATTAGACCAACATCAAACCCCTTAATAACAAACACGAGACGTTGAGCCGCATTGGTCTAACGCTGGGCCAGAGCCGTAGACGATGGCCCCGAATTAGTTTTACATCGGACCAATGCCTCGTGTTGGCTGCGATGATAACTCAGCAGCTATGATAACTCATCAGGCCCGAGTCACTGACCCATTGAAGGCTCAATGTTGGTCCAGCTTCTACGACGCTGGTACAACATTGACCCATCAATGTTTGAATGTCTCTTGTTTGCTGGGAAACAGTACCGTAAAGGCTGCTCTTTTTACAATTATTTTATTTTACCGCATTTCGCTATTTATATAACTGTATGTGATGACTATTTCGATGAAATAAAATAGTCTGATATTTTCGAATAGTATTGTCACTATAGATCGTGTTTCTCTTGTCATCCAAAATTCACTTTGAATTCACCCATAGCATTGTCACTATATTTTGAAATGCCCGTGAGGTATCAAATAAAAGACTGCGCGAAAGAAAGATGATTTATATGAATTACATCACTGAATTTGGTGTAATTCGGACTGCAATTTCCCACGGTTGGGGGAGAGCGTCTTAATGGTGGACCAAAGGCTCAGATGCTGGCCCACACTTAAAAGCACCATACTAAAACAGAGGACCTATTTTACAAGTGAGTGACATTCTCGATACCGGTACCGAAATTAAACATGACATTATATGCAGATATGACTCATATCACAAAAAGTAATAACTTCTAGATATGTCTAACTGACATGAGACAATACACTTTGTACTGCGAAATGTATCTATGATCACTTAAAAAATAAGAATAATTTTAAAAGTCTTCCACTCTTTTTTCAATGATGACCGTTATCTGCCACTTGGTACTTTTAATGTCCTGGTTATACAGACAATGTGTCTTACTCCGCTGTGATCAGGTCTTTGTTTTGGTGGGGCAACAATATTAAAAAACAACAAACTTCAATCCTTAATAACTCAGTAACCGGAACAGTAAAATATAAAAATAAAACACCATTCTTCATGGATTATTATTTTGATTAAAATAAACAAAACAGTTATGCAGCTTTAATTTAAATATTTTCATGTTTGCTAGCTGTAGAACCATTACAATCTAACAGTTTAATTAGTCCCGTTTTTAACTCTACTAGCTGCACATAAAATATTTATAATTTTATGTTACAGTCAGCGATATATAACTTAGCCAAACTCTTGGTATTGAGGCCGGCCCCGATGGCTCATTTGATCCGGTTGTGCCTCGAAACCAAGATGTATATGGTGCGAATCTCGGCCAGGTCGGACGTTTGTCATTGAGGTTGTGCATATAGATAGAACAAAATTGGTCAAAGACCTGGAGTGTGTAGCAGTGTTATCTATGTTACTGTGCACTATAAAGAATCTTTGAAGTTCGGCCTTCCTTCTGTCGCGATATTGATCCCACTGTACAATAGCACACCGCCATTATTGAACTTGTCCGACAACTTGTTATTAGCACCACGCTGAACAAATTTGAGCAGCCGAGTTATCGCGCCATTTCAGCCATTATTGAATTTGTATGTATAAAAAATAACAAAGTTAACCCATCCAGGTACATGTCCTACCTCCATACATATTTGGAAATAATACCATCGAGAGCTATATCTAGATAGCTTTATTCAGTGGAACAAGTACAGATAACACACCATATAATAAATACAGGGAGCCACCAGGGATAAAAACACCGAAAAAAAGTCCAGCGACAAAATCTTATTTCCACAGTGGTCCCTGTTGGCAAGATGACAGCGGCAAGGCTGAGGATGGAAATAATTAAGAGCACCTGTCGACAAGACTCTGTAAATCTAATAAGAAACTCAGCCGTACCAAAAACAGTTTGTGATTTCAATAGCAGCTAGTTAACAGACTGTTACTGAAATTCACATTCCGGATGTTTATGCTCCAAATTATACAGAAACTGGTAACTAGATTTCAGATGTTTAATGGAGATATTTAAACATATTCGCCCCCCCCCCCCCCTCGCTACACACAGTTACACACAAATCGATTAAAGTGAATTCTAATTTTCAATTTACAAAGGTGATGGATTCATTCATTACTACCATTTTAAGAATACTGTTAATAATATAAGATACTCTGTAGATACCATGTATTTTATTTCCAGACTTTGTGGTAACAAATGGTTCAGGACGAAATGATTACAGGAGGAATAGTAGTATTGGGACTATACATCTACAACCCTCTAAAAGACGAACTCATGGTAAAAAGTCAGCATTCACCAAGTGCATAATATTATGAAGTTTGTAATGGGAGGTAGATGCTTGTTGGTGCTTTGAAAATAGTGTGATCTGTCGTACAAACAATCTTGACATTATGACACCTTTTCCTTAAAAATCCAGTCATCACTGATAATAAATTAATTAAGGTAAATGATAAAGACGTATCTTTTCGCCTACCTTCTACTTGGACAACTACTACTGCAACACGGGATTAGAAGGTTTGTTCTGAACTGTACTCGTCAATTTTAATGATGGGATTCTACAAAGCATTCCTCTTTAAGTGTGTTGGACGGCCAAGAAAAGTTAACGACTATTTTTCGCCATTGTTAAGTCTGGTGATACGCAGCCTATCAACTACGCCAGGCGATGCGTGCATATATTATACGGGGGATATGCAACAGCACCAATCCTTGCCATTGTATGACATCATCACTGTTCTTATATCTTTCATATTTGTCAAAGCATGTATATTATTTATTTATTACTGCGTGTATTTATTATGTACCAAGGGCTCATGTGTATATAAAACTGATAATTGAGATGATAATATATTATACTGATGAATATGAATGATCATTACAAAATCATGTTGGATACATTTTGTAGTTGCTTCCCTTCAATACATTACAGCGTTTGTTGTGATTATAGCAACAAATAGAATTTTCAAAGCGCAATATATATATATGTATATGCATCTGACAATAAAATTTAGTAATATAAATAAATATTGCGGTTTTCTATTACGCTCATCTGTAATATATAAGATTATACAGCCTTGTACGATGCCTGCCCGTTCTGAGTTTATTGTGCGTTTTATAAACACACATTTTATGTCTTAAATAGAAAATAACTCGAACGATTAGCAACGCTAATTCTTCAGGGACAATAAAAAAACTGCAATATCATTTGTAAATCTATCATATGAAAATAATTGTGATATTACCATCTACATGTATGTATATCAAGAACATTCTTCTAACACATGTATTTGTTACAAATCTTGGTTTTACATGTTTACTTGCATGTGTGATCTCATCAGATCTGCAGTGTTCATTAGTTTATTATTTTATTGTATTAATGTACTATTGCTCAACGGATTAAACGAAGATGGAAGATATGACGTGTTGTGTGTGTCAAGCACATCTATTCCAATGGCATCCGTGTTGTATTTTTCACATTATTTCCCCGCTACATCTGAATAATTAAAGCTTGATATGTGAAGAAAATAGAAGAATAAGCTACTCAAAGCAAAGCTTTATTCACATTGGGCGAATTTTGGATAGGACCTTGAAAACCTTAAGCAAACAATATAATTCATATCAGTGATGACTTGGCTTACTTTTGTCCCTGGTGCAGTGGTTAAAGCTGCCTGCTTGGAAAGTCGGAGATCGCGGGTTCGAACCACACTCTGGCATCCAAGTTTAAAAAAAAACGAAATGTTTCTTCCCCACTCACTCTTAAAGATTAAATATTGTGGGGAGCTTCCGTGCCCGAAAGGTAGCGTGCTCGGCCTCAGACCGTCAGATCTCGATTTCGAATCCTGTGTCTCTCACTATCCTCAGGAGGTTCTCCTGGTCCAGTTTAGCCTATATGTGCACAAAAGTGGCCTGAAACCCCATTTCTTTTCATTTCGTTTACTTTTGTGCTTATTATGTCTTTTGTGTTACTGAACTTTTCTACCTGGCGGACTAACCCTGAATTTTCTACCTGCCCAATTATGAAAAGTTTCCTCCATCTTTTCTTCTTGTTACAATTAGAAATGTTTGTTGTTTTCACAACTGGCTGCTGAACATTTGGTTACGTCATTCGAAGGTACTTCATAGTTGATGGGCCACTTGCCCAAGATACTAATTACTATCGGGATAATTTCAAGACAAAACCAATAGAGGTGTGGTTCATAGTATTTATATAGTAAGGAGTCCGCAACCGGAAAACATGCTATGCATCCATTTAATGAAACTGCATTTATTTAGCTAGCATGTTTACATGATTTTTTATATGTTGTTAACACATCAAGTAGGTGTAATCATGATGAACCCATCTGAAAACACATGTTTTAGTGTAACTCAGATGACTGTAAGTTCAACTCATAACAGCTTCTGATGGGTTAGTCAGTGCGCCCATCATTTTTGAAATGCACCTGGCTAGATATGTGTGAATATTCCACATACGCAGACACAATAATCAAAATAGTTGCCAGCTGGCGACTATTTTTTTCAACTTGATTGTGATTTTTTTTTCAACTGACAATAGTGCTTTGGCACACAGTATAAATAATTATTGGTGGGCATATGAGTCCATAGGCATTTTTAATCGAACTTACGTCAAGTTAAATGCCTTTAAACGGCATATATATGTTCTTGGGATCTGCATGTTCATTGGCATTGTCCGTTTTGACATGCGACCGGAAACAAGGCTGTGGCGCCATCTCGATTTTATTGCTTTTATTAAAGCAATCTTATTTCGGGTTAAATGCTTTGAATTAAATTTGAATAAATTAAGCTTATTAATATACTTTGTGTTTGCATGCGCTCACGCGGTATTTATGCCTGCTCTGCGGAGCGAGCGAAGGCGTTTTGTTTTCGGGTTGTCCGTGCGTCCGGTCGTTGTCATCACAATAATTCAATAACAACTGAAGCTGACAGTACCATATTAATACCAGTGATATACCTCATGAAAATGTAGGTCAAGCCAAAGATGGGTGACCTTGACCTATGTTTAAGGTCATAGAGGCTAGTAAAGAACAAGTTTGTCATAACGATATCTCCACACCTAAAATTTGTATTACGTCCATATTAATACCAGTGATCCATATGATAAAACTCAAGGTCAAATTCAAAGATTGGTGACCTTGATCTATTTGTCAAGGTCACAGAGACCGATAACAGAAAAAAGTTTGTCATGGAGATATCTCCACACCTACAATTTTTATTGCTTCCATATTAATACCAATGATCCATATGATGAAACATAAGTTCAAAGATTAGTCACATTCCGGCGCGGATCCAGAGGGGGGGCGCACGCCCACCTCTTTTTGCGCCAAATTATTTAAAAAGTCCCCTGAATTTGCCAAAAAAAATCTTGGGGTGAGCCCCCGAACCCCCTGCGCCCCTTCTTTTTTTCAAATCCTGGATCTGACGTTGACGTATTTGTCTGATAAAGGAGAAAAGTTTGTCTACCCCTACAATATCTATTGTATTTTAGGTCCAGGGGGGGATAAGTTAAAGTAGGCTATATGATGTGATGGCGGATGCACATAGTCGACGCCTATGTGTCCAAATCCCCTTCTAGTTTCTATAATTACATTATTATTACATAAACGGAGATGTCTGTAACGCATTTATTTACAGAAATGGTAGGTATAATTCTGTACCACAAACATAATTAATAAACAATACTTTATTGTTATTTCGTGATGACGACTGATGGGAGCACCTGGTGAGTAGGCCAGTGTACACAAAATCTGATAATTTTAATATATATTTTTAAAAGTCTACACATATACACGAATTGTGTATTCTCTTATGTGTTATTTTGTTGACCATTGTCAATGTACATTTTTGACGTTCTCAGTAATCCGGTCAAAAAGCCATTGCGTATACTTGACCACATTAGCTAAAGCTGGCTGCAACACCGTTAACTAGAGTAGGCCTAGTCCTACTCTCGAGAAAAAGCTTAAAAATATATACTTCGATGCAGTAAAATCAGAGATCGTATCTGGTCAAATGTGATATATATCGGGCGGTTATATTTTGTACAATGGACTGCCTAAGAATAGCAACTGTTCGTTGGCAAACTACATGATTAATTTGAGAAGGATACATTTGAAGTTATCACATTCGCAACGTAACATTATTGTGGTAAAGCTCGTTAAATGTATTCCATCTAGATTTTATATCAATCATGGACAGAAACTTTGCATTGCATTATTAACAATAGTAAGGCCTATATTGTAGGCTTACTCCTGTGTGAATAACATGATTAGTTTATATTGCGATGTCACTGTCCATTGATCGGGCAAAAATACGTTATTTGAGCCGAACACATTCACAACGTAAAATCAATGTCGCAAAATCTGATAATTTTGAATTTATACCGCTAGTAAAGTAGGTGGGTCGTCATTATTCGCTGAGTAAACATTGTAGGCGCCCTCTCATGCGCATCATGTCAACGTCCACGTGAGTGGGGTCCGCCGCAAGGTAAATATTACGGTTCAGTGAAGCAAAACGACACTGCTGCCCTAACTTTGTCGAGAAATACTAGTAGGCCTATCTATGATGAATTAGGCCAGCGGCGCCTCTCCCAAGAATGCATGGAGAACCACAAAAGATTTCACAACCAATTGTGGACACCTGGGTGTTTTTTCGCATGATCGATTCCAATATATTGACTTATTAGTCTGATTTTCTATTGATCTTGAAAGCTCAAGAGCCACTCTGGCGTTCGAATCACCCTTTGTCTGATTTCCTTGTGAACTCGATATCTCATTAAACCGCTAATACTTTAAAAAAAATTGTCATTTTTATACAGCAGGGTTGCCACGACACCTTAATAACCCCAAAATCAGGATTTTTTTAAATAAAAACCCTTAATTGTCAGGAATTTTGCGTTAAAAAATCCACCAAATTGAATTAAATTTAAAAAAAAATCCCCAACTCTTCTTCAGGTCCTGGGTACGCCACTGATCTGTGCCCACTTTGTAACCGGATTTGGGTCATGAATATTTTTTATTTTGGTCATCATGGTTCCCACAGGTCCCTGAAAACGGGAAAAGTCCTTAAATTTGAAAAAAAAAATTCTGGCTTTGAAAAGTCCTTGATTTTTGTAAAAACATATATAAACCGAGAAAAGTCCTTGATTTTGATCAACCTGTGATGTTTTGCTGTTGATCGTGACAGACTTCACGCAGCGGCGACAGCTAGTGAATAAATGAAAGAAGAAGCTATAGACTTAAATAACGATGTGGTTTACGAATGTAGTGTGCCTATTTTATCAATATATAGACAAATATCGATAAACAATGTAGGCCTACATTTTATATTTTCTACAATATTAATTTCACTGATATTCATGGTCTGAAATTTGATAAAAAGAGTAATAAAAATGCCAAATTTACAGTTTTTCATCATTTTGGGTCATGGGAACGCTGTGTCTCAAGAACCACTATAGTTCCAATCCCATGTGATTTTGTTTGTAGACATCTAGGCCTACTGTCTACATACATACGTGACTGAGAAATAAAAGGGTTTGATCATAGTACAGTGATTAAACAAAATGGTAGCCACTAGTCGTTTTTAGCCCGACTTTAATTTGTTTTTAAAAAGGTGGGTTTTTGCAATTGAAATTCGGCGTTGTCGTTGTCAGCGTTGGCATCGGCTTCAACATTTCCTAATGGGTACGATAACTTAAGGCTAAGGTTTTTCATGTATCCTGCTCAAATTTGTGATGCATGTTGCTAATAACCAGTTCTCGGACAAGTTCAATAATGGTAGACAAAATGAAAATCGCCAACTTTGTGGGCGCGATTACTAAGTAAAGTTTCTCATGTATCCTGCTCAAATTTGTTCTGCGTGTTTTCGCTGCATACATTACCGGTATGGGTATGATACCTGAAGGAAATATTAGGATCAACAATTCAGAACTGCAATTGTTTTCAAGATAGGATGCGCATGTACATGCCGGTTTCCTCCGTAGCCGTGTTCCGATAAGAGCTTATAACATTTAAGTTATGAGCTAAGCTATTAAGTCGCCACATTAATGTACTAGCGGTCAGCTTAAAGGGATAATCTACTGTTCATAATACGCAGGACAAGGGTCCCATAAAGCGACGCGCATTAGACATCATAAAATCTGAGTCATTTTCCGAGATATCATCATATACATTTGTGTGTGTAGAAACGGTTTCTGCAGAACGATTTTCATCGTGACAGCAATAAAATGTATGATGTGATACATTGATGACCCACTGTAAACAATGGGGCATCGCATCATATATATTATATCTCTCACGCTGAAAATCGTTTTTTATAGACACTGTTTTTTCACAGACAACTGTTTATGATGATACCTCGGAAAATTCTTCAGATTGCCTACTGTCAGCGCATGCCGCTTCAGCAGTGGAGCACGGCGGTAACTTTCAGGATCTTCTCAGAACACATCCTAGCGAGCACGACACATCCAGCCAATGTTTGACCAATGTTGGCCCACCGTCGTAGACGGTGGGCCAACGTTGGTCAAACATTGGCTAGATGTGTCGTGTTTGGTGGGATGACTTTATGATATCACATTGTGTGTAGAGCGATGGCAGGTTAAGAAAAGGTCATACATTTTTAAAACAAGTGATATTTTCAAAAGTATGCTATGCAGGGAGCAAAATATCGTACTCAGCATAGTAGACCATTTACTTGTGCTATTATAAACGTATAGGCATATAAGTATAAGGTTGGTTATTTTGACCTTGCTAACATTGCTTATGAACGTGACCCATTGTCGCTTGTCTCAAATCACAACAGACGTGTGAAATTATTTTCAAATAAATTATTTAATGACATAATTTGTTACATAATGCTTCATGATATGGATAACAAGGTTACAGCGACGTCATTATCAGTTCAGGAATCATACAATTATGCTTTGCATTTGCAAAATATAAATAATAATTTGAGTCTAGCATGAAATTGAGAAAATTAGCCATGTAAAATTAATGAAAAATCGGTACGGTTTGCTTGATATTTTTAATACAGATTGTATGGTAACACTTTATCACATATATAGTTCATGATATCAATAAACATAGGCTGCTTCACCTCGTAAATAAATATTAGTGATAGTTAGAGGTATAGCCTACGTATGTATGGGGTCTAATGTCAATCTTACGAAAAAATATGTATATTTGTCAATAGAAATGATGAGCAGGGCATAGTAACCTAATTGTGAGATATTGCATATTATTCTTGATAAATAGCGTACACCATTCCAATAGCGCTGAGGGAGAGATTTTCATACACAGCGTTGGCAAACCCATCACAGTTGTCATCCCAAACTCCACGTGAAGCTATTCTGATGTTGTTCATGTTCTTATCACAGATGGTCACCCAGCTTACCAATTTAAACCTGTCCAATTTCTGTGCCTTGGCTCTTTCTTTTATGATCTCTGATAACTGTTTTGCCTTTGTGCCCATCAGGGGTGCGTCGTATGTCAAATCTTTGAGGTTCTCCTCCAGGACATCATGAATGATACGGCCAACTGCTGCTGGAGAGAATTTGGCTTCTGGTTCCGTTTTGTATGTGTTCTCATATTGAACAGGGCCCCTGTATGTTGTGGGGTAATATATATCACTGGATCTGTAACTAATAGATCTATCATCGCGTCCTCGTGATACATGAGCTGTGCTTGTGTAGGACCCCTCCTTGTTATAACGGCTCAGTGTCCTCTCTCTGGTGCTATCCCGCCCCAGTTTTGTGCTGCGTAGCGTAGGGTGCGCCACCGCCATACGACCAGCCATACTACCCTCAGGCTTGTTGACAGACATGGATTCTACGCTCATTGTGTCGAGATGAATTTTTAAAGATGGTTAATAAGAAAGACTCCACACTGACCAATCAAACCGTGGTGGCACGTATGTGTAATTCTGAAAAAAAGTAAAATGAACCAAAATATACAGTAGTATAACATTGTGTTATGTGAAATAAAGCGGCTACGTCGTCGTTTGCACAACAATTGACATATTTTCATGCATATTGAGCCCCTCCATAGAGTTTTCTCTATACAACCAAACTTTCTGACTTATAGGGCCTACAGTTATATTATTATAAATAAATTTGTGTACAGGTTTGCGTGTCAAAATAAGAAATTGAATACTGAAACAAAAAATAAAAGAGGCTAATACGATATATTGCAATTCAATTTCTGCCAGCAGCAAGTAAATAGTGACGGATGCTGTGTTGTCTTCCACTATTCCGCTTATTTACGTAGCGCGTCGCCGCTCTCCGCAAAATTAAGTCGATACACTGGTTTCAACCTGAGAGGAGTAACCCAAGATATTTCTCTGCGAGATCCAAATAGGACTAGATAAGGTTCGATCCCGGGACGCCGGAATGAGTGACATGACAATTAGTCGCTCTACCAATTGCCCTAGATCCCCGTCTCTTTATCCAACTAAAAAAACCTGAAGCGCACAGCGATCGGTCGCCGCCTCGACGAGGCGGTCATTAACGCAATCACTTAGTCACATTGTGAGGGGAAAAACAAAGATATTTCTCTGCCAGACCCAGATAGGATCAGCTGAGTTCGAGCTCAGGATGCCGGCATGACAGTCAGTCGCTCTACCGATGCGACGCGTCGCCCTATCTCCAGCTTCAATGTTATTGCCCGGTTGCCCGTATATGCACTCCGACCTGATATAATTTATGTTTTATGGAAAATGAAGCTATTAAAATAAACTAGGGCCTATTAGTAGTTAAGCAATGCATACATATTATGAGACACAATTTACTTGGTTATCTGCATATAAGTCATAAATATATATGTTCGAACTTTACAAACATCATTAATTTTAAATTAGGCCTATGTAGCTGCATATTTAAATTGAAAAATATTGTCTTAACTTAACGTATAGGAGATAAGAAGTGTCCATTTTATGAATAAATGTTTACAGATGGAGCCGGCCCATTAGGCTTATTGTAGTAGTGTAGGATCCATGCATCCATCACGGGAAATCCGTTTGCACTTGAATGTAGCTTATGCACTATACCTAAACCCTACATCATGCTGTCAAGGAGTTATATGGAAGTGAGAAAATGCCGGCTGTAAAGTTTTAAAGGTGTACCCAACTACTGATAATTTATGAGCCATTCAATCACATGTACATGATAAAACTCCCCCTTTTCCACCCAAACATGTAATTCGAATCGACACATTTTCTATTGCATGTGAAGAAATGCTTTAGCTCGTAAACATGGTAGATGCCAACTAAGCAGGTGTCGCACCGGTACTATAAATAAATGCGGGGTCATAAACAAACACGCTGACGTGTTCAGTTTGGACCTCTCATTAAAAAATGAACCCGGCAGGAATGTTGTTGGCAAATGTCCACCCCAAAATGCGCATGGGGTGGGCTTTTATGCATCTAACTTTTTCAAAACTTAAACTGACCAGCTATCCTTTGCCCCAAACGTCCACTCACCACCTTATCTGAGGTAAACACTCACTAAGTGGGCGTTTTGTGATCCATACAGATAATGGTGATGTGTGTCATGGGCGTTTTGAGAAGAACGTTCCCAAAACAACCCCTTTGGGCCACCATTGATTTCGGGTCATGTATTAACAGAAAAATAGTATACACATGAAAACATCACTGATGATGTATAGTGGCGTGTTGATTTAGTTGCTATAGTTTCTATGACACCTAAGCTAACAGGTTGGCTGTAAATGGCGTCATTCCTTAAGGGCGTTTCAGGCAAGTTCCCCTGTGCTTCTCTTTTGTTGAAGCAAAGCTTTCAGACTTTGTCTTTCTTTTCTGGTAAACAAATTTATTGGGTCATGTCTAGAATAATTTGTAAGAAATAGACTAGATGCCATTGAATTTCTATGTTTTTATTTCAGAAAGTTTAGATTCAAGTATGGCATTGTTATTTGATGAGTAAACACTATTCCGCAGGGATGAGCGTTATAGTCTTATAGGAAATAAAAAGTTTGAATGTATATGTTTTCAATCAGCTGATGTATATCATATTCGAGCGAGTTGTCTCTACAGCCAAAATGAAATACTCTTACACTTTTTAGCAATGCGAATATTTTTTAAATCACATGGAGGCAAAAAAGGGATTAAAATGTGTTATATCACTAAAGGTCTTTCTAACTACACATCTCTGGTCGTTGGCCCATTTGTATAAACAAACTATGCGTGTCAATATTTTGATTAATAGTAGGCCTAAGTAGGCCAACCGGTGGCGATGGAACCTCTTCAATTATGGAGGTATCATTGTGTGGATATCATCTTCTGTAATATAGGCCTAAACCCCACATGATTGAATTTTAGATGTCATCCCAAAATATGATAGTGATTCCAGTTTTATGGAAAAGTGTCATGCAGAGAAGGACGTAGCGCATTTGTTGGAGCGTGGCGCTTCGCCATTGTCGCTGCTTGTCGTGTGGCTTCAAATCCCGCTTGATGCAGGATTTTCAACGTTTTTTCAGTGGTTTTGTACATAATAGCAGGAAAAAGAGTCTACCAAAATCTGACTACTGGAAATGTGTTGAATCCAAGGTGGTCGCCAATGACTCTAAAAGAAGGAAATTGCAATAAATAATTTAGTGTATAACTGTTGCTTTATATTTACTCAAAATATGAGGTGTCGCAAAATTCAATGTCCTGATGTCCGAATTATAACCACACTACAAGCTGCATGTGCTTAGGGGCGTTCAATACCAGGGGGAGGGGGGTATGTTTTTTTCGTAAAAAAATAATTTGTTCACAAAGTTGGCCCTAAAAAATAGTTTGCTCTATGAAGTGTGGGAAAAAATAGTTTGTTCATTTATGTGTGAGAAAAAATAGAATGTTGACAGCCAGCAGATCTTTCCAAATCTGCCGGAAACTGCCAAGGAAAGACAAAACATTTCTCGCTCCGCTCGGTCAAATGTTTAATACATATAGGTATTTTTAGGCCCGGCCGGAGGCCAGGAGCCTATTTGTATTAAGTTTATTGCGCCAGAGTTTGTGTCCTGTTTAGGGGAAAAAGGCGTGGTGTGTGTGTGAAACGGTTGACAATTCTGTAAAACAGTCCTTATGAACGAGTCAAATATAACGTTTGAGGTCGCTAGGTTAAGAACTTGGGTGTTTAAAAAGTGTCCAGAAAAAATATATTCACGATTATATTCGCGATTAGAGCTTAAAGGGTTTTGGTTGGAATAATGTTGGCCCAGCGTCGCAGGCGGTGGCCCAGCATTACATCAGCATTGGGCCAATGTATCTTGTTATCTGGGAAGTGTTTCCGGCGCCGGGATGGGAAGCGTCACCCGCATAACAATGCAGCAGTCAGCAAACACGGTACAATCACCCAATGCAGTTTCAATGTCGGGCCTGGCCATTGGTGCGAAGCTGACCCAACATTGAATCGGATTTGGTGGGTAGGCCTACATCCTCTGTACGAGCAAGGATTCATTGGTACGAGGTCTCGGCGGTTTGAAAGAAACAAAAAATGTTTCTTCCCCATCCACGTGTGAAAGTCAGTATTGTGGGGAGCCTCCGTGACCGAGAGGTAGCGTGCTCGGCCTCAGACCGCCAGGGCTCGAATTTCGAATCCTGTGTCTGGAGGACAGTGTCATCTCAATCATCTCACCATCCTCAGGAGGTTCTCCTGGCCCAGTTTAGCCTATATGTGCACAAAGGTACATTTCATTTCATTGGTATGAGGTACATCGTAGAGACACGCGGCAAGTATTCAATGAATGTTGGCTAGCACAGGCGATAGTTGTGGAAGGAATACACGTTGAAGATATATTTGAACTTGTCTCCTTGGTTCTTTTCCTAATTATATCCTGGACATTTAGGATTATGGCCCACGAGGAAGACCAATACACTGCTGCTTGCAAAATATTCAGCCAATTTTATGTCAATAGCACTCAAACAGACAAAAGCCGGGCCTCCGAGTTCGGGAACTCCTGTTCCAGTTAATTTATGATTAAACATCGAAAAAAAATGTTTGCCTGTGACAAATAGTTTGTTTTTGAGCAGGGAGAAAAAAAATGTTATGTTTTTTGTTGGAAGGGAAAAAATAGTTTGGTTCAGAAGAAAAACCATACCCACCCCTCCTGGTATTAAAAGGTCGGCCCCTTATACATATATAGTGTATAGTGATGTAGGTATAACTTGTACAAAGTTATTTGGTATACAACAGTTATTCCGGCCTTTTTAATGTAATTTGCTCGAATATTTGTGACTCATCACCAAAAAACAGCAGTATTGGTTCGCATTGTGGAAATTAAAAGCACTATGTTTGCTATTTTCAAAAATATATATTTTACACCATACAGCCACAGTTGTCATAGCAACAAGGTCGAATGTCCATTGATTCTGAGAGTCGTATTTAAAAAAACAGTGAAATCCAAGGAATACATCTGTACACTGCGCTTACATCATTCATTTTATTTCGTTCTATCAAGCTAAAAACATGTGTTTACACTTTTCACCCCCCCCCCCCCCCCCTCGACATAAAAAGGAAGGAGCTCTTGGTGTACGACCTCACCTCCTGTACATTTCTTGGTAGGAGGTGAAAACAAATATGCCACAAATTGGAGCACGCACAATTCATCGCTTATGTGTGATTTTGATTGGATAATCTAATTCTGGTAGGTTTTCAATGAATAAGCACGCTCAATGTGAAAATATCAATTTAACTTTGTGAAAATGTCATATTTAACAAGGAATTACAAGGAAAATAAATGAATTAAATCGGGCTTTAGGCCACTTTTGTGCACATACAGGCTAAATTGGGCCAGGATAACCTCCTGAGGATGTTGAGATGACACTGCCCTCCAGACACAGCTAGGATTTGAAATTCAAACCCTGGAGATCTGAGGCCGAGCACGCTACCTCTCGGTCACGGAGGCTCCCCACAATACTGAGTTTCACGAGTGAATGGGGAAGAAACATTTTTGTTTCTTTCAAACCGCCGGGACCAGGGAAACGAACCTTGAACTCTGGTGTGAAAGGCAGCGGTGCTAACCATTACCCTAGGGCCCCCGCCCAGGAATTAAAAGGAATAACAAGGCATTACAAGTACAAGGGCAGAGGCGTTAAATGGCAATGGGAAGGCGTTGAAGGGCGATGAAGAGGCGTTAGAGGACGATGGGTAGGCATTTGAGGGCGATATGAACATTTAGATTTTTGACCCCAATGAAATGTTACTGTAACCAATGAGTTCCCCAACTCTTAGAAACATGGATTATGAACAAAAATCATTGTTTAATTGTAATATTTAAGATGGTTTTGCCGATTTTCACGGCTAATGGCGACAATCTTGAACCCAGTTTTAAGTGTATAGTTAGCCCCGGTTAACTTTCATTTAAAATGACGGCACCCCGTATCTGCGGGGTCGGGTTGATTGGGTACAGAGGCTGGTTCTTATCTGTCAACACGGCACTTTAGGGGTCTGTTACTCCCTGGTACGTTCGTGTCCTGCTGGCATCAGGTTACACGTTACCTTAGTCTCAGACAGACACTTCTGGTCTGTTTGCCGCACTGACCAGCCGCTTCGCGCGCGCGCTCTTACTTGTTGTTCACTGTGCTTATATTTTATTCTACTTAATTTTTTTGTTATTTTTTTTGTTAATGTGCTACGTTTGAGTATGACTGACAATCACAGCGAGTCTGATGTGGAGACTGAGTTAGTCCAGTTCGATTTCGATGAGTGGGCACATAATGCGGGTTTGTCTCGCAAAGCCAAGGCTGTCCTCCGACAGGAAGACATCACAACGAGGAGGACATTGGTTTTATTGAAACCTCGTGATGTACGGTCGCTGAACCTACAACTAGGACAAACTAAGTTGTTGGAGGCCGCGGTCAACGAGCTTAATGCGATGGATAAGATTACGACTCCAGTGGCGGCAGCTAATGATGCCGAGGATGTAGGTGCACCAGTGGGACTACGTACAGGATACGCCGCCACAGGGATGGATGGTTTAACCCTAAACAACCTGAGGCAGCAGGCAGAAAACATCTCGGCCTCAGGTGAGTTGCTGGACAATCTACTAAAGGATGTTACGTCGCCAGAAAAGACCAGCCAGAACAGTAGGCCAACTAGTGAGACCACCTCTTACTCAGGTTTTGATCCCCGCGTGAACCTGACAGTAAAATCTAAAAATAATAAAGCTGTCCACATAACACAATTTTTGAGTGAGCGGTCCCGTAAGCGCCGGATCAGCAAGCAAAAAGAACTGGTGCTGTCGTCTGCTACTGATTCGGATCAGTTATCGCTAGTCAAATTAGACGATGACCACCCTTACGCTGGCATTTTCTTGTCAGAATGGGCAAGTGCTAATATGAGACTTATGGCTCACCTACGTCAGATTGGTCGCTTGCCCGACGACCAAGCGGACTATTATTTATCATATACTGTTACAATTCTGGATTTTGCGGACTCATATACATGGAGTAGCATTTTGAGTTTCGACCATATGTACCGTGAGATGCAAGCCGCACATAATCTGCAATGGGGAGTGATATCACCCACCATGCAGTTGCAGCTGCTGGTGCCTAAGAATCGCCATACGGACCATAACTCGTTGACACCAGGAGCAAATAACAGCTCAAAAAGAGAGATCAACAATAGCCAGCAGAAAACTGGTGAAATTTGCAGAATGTTCACGTCACGGGGATACTGTAATTTTGGTGAAAAATGCCGCTATCGCCACGTGAAAGCTGTACAACCGCCCGCAAACCCCTCCGGTGACGCGTCAAAAAACGCCTAGATCAGCGACCTCTGGCTTGTCAGACTGGCTTCAAAGAGGCGGCGCTAAATTTCCATGTTTGGCAATCACAAATTCCCTTAGACTATCCAGACAGAGAATTTTTATTATATGGCATTAAAAACGGTTTTGACATTGTTGACAGCGAGAAGATTAACACACCCGTGGATATAGCAAATTACACATCAGCCACTGGTGAGGACATGGTGGCCCGGGTGGAAGATCAAATTAAAACTGAAATTGACAACGGACGTTATGTGTTAGTGAATGAAAAGCCTTTAATTGTATCTGCTCTGGGCGCCCTTCCGAAAAAAGATGCCAAACGTGTACGCCTTATCCATGACGCTAGCCGGCCTGCAGGTCAGGGGGCGCTGAATGATTATTGTTCTGCAGAGAAATTCAGCTATCAATCTATTCAGGATGCTGTAGACATTATTAAACCGGGTTCCTTTCTGGCTAAGGTGGACCTGGCAAATGCTTATAGATCTGTCAAAATAAATCCTTCAAACTACAAGGCTACCGGGCTTAAATGGCGCTTCTCGGGTGATCAAAGGGTTTCATACTTGGTGGACACTCGTCTACCCTTTGGAAGCAAGAGGTCACCCGTGATATTTAACCGGTTAAGCCAAGCAGTGAAAGCGATGATGGCCGCGAGGGGCTATGACATTGTGGCATACCTGGATGATTTTCTCATTGTCTCTGATACACGAGAAAAATGTTTGACTGGTTTAAATACCTTACTCACTTTACTGCGGGCTCTTGGCTTTCATATCAACTATTCTAAACTCGAAGGCCCGGGCCAACGCTTGGTCTTTCTCGGAATAACTCTTGACACTGCCAAAATGACATTGGAAATTCCACAAAATAAAATAGACGAAGTGCTGAACCAGATATCATATCACATAAAAAGAAGGAAAATTACAAAACTTGAAATCCAGAAGTTGGTGGGCCGCTTAAACTGGATATCACAGTGCGTTTATGGAGCCAGATTCCACATGCGACGCTTGATTGACGTTATTAGCAAGTTACGTCACCCCTGGCACCGCACTCAGCTGACACGTGACATGCGCTTAGATATGGAATGGTTTGTCTCATATATGTCTGTGTTTAATGGCTGTACGCAAATGGTCGAGACCAGACCAGCCACTCCTGTCTGTATTGATGCCTGTAATATAGCAGCAGGTGCGTATTATTGTGGAAATTGGTTGCACGCCCCCTGGTCACCGGACACCCGCGATAATATCACTATCAGCTATAAAGAGGTTCTGGCGCTTGAACCTGCAGCACTTAAATGGTGCCAGGACTGGGCAAATAAAAAAATTAACATTCACACTGACAACCAAGCCGCAGCTATTTTAATCAACAAAGGATGGTGCAAGCACCCTATTGTCATGGCTTCTCTTCGCCGTGTTTTCTGGCTGTCTGCTATATATAATTTCCGTCTTCGTGCTTATTATTACCCAGGTGTGAGAAACACTTTAGCGGACGCTGCTTCGCGACTTCACGAACCACAGGGAGTCGCTAGATTACTGACTCTTCTGGCTGGCACCCATTCGAATCCTGTTTTGTGTTCACGGCCTGCATTGTTTTATCAGGAGACAGCCGCCGCGTATTGCAATCTACCCTGTCCCGTGATGTTTACAGATACTTCAACAAAACATAGAAGGCATATCGGACTCACAGGGATACGTACCTGATGTTTTGCCGCGCCATGGGATGTACACTGGTTCCACCGACAACGGATATTTTGTGCAAATATGCAGCCATGTTGGTTAGATCTCTCAAATATAATAGTGTGATGCATTACTTGAATATCATACATATCTTACATCTAGAGTGGGATTTGCCTGATCCTTTGTTGGATAATTTCAGACTTCGATGTGTGATGCAAGGTATTCGTCGTGATGTAGGTGATTTTGTGTGTCGTAAGTTACCTATGACGCCTTGTTTACTTCGTCAGGTTTTATCACAACTTGATTTGTCTCGCCCTCTGGATATATTAGTATGGGCAGCATGTCTTGTACTGTTTTATACTACGCTACGTCGATCAAACTTGTTACCCTCTCATCTACTGCAGTTTGTGACTCCAGCCGTCATCTCCATCGGGTTGATATCACGTTTCACCCCTGAGGAATCAGCTTGAGGATTAATTGGAGTAAAACTAATCAATTCAAACAACGTACTCTATCTGTTTGAATTGTTCATTTTTGGGGTCAATGACCCGACAGACTATCCATATGTCTTGTTGTGCTTCAGTATAAATTACTTTGTTCTTTCTCTGTTTTGTGTAATTTAGAAAGTAATTTTTTTTTTTACCAAGGAGGTTACTTTTCAACTTGTTAACCTCTTTGAATATTTTTTACTACTTCTACTTTTTACTGTCTACTCCCGTTGGGGGTTTTGGTGCTTGTTATGTTATTACTTCACTCTGGTCGCTTTGCGCGCGCTTGCCTTTAGTTGGGCTTTGTAACGTAGTTAGTATTGTTTAGTAATAAAGCCTCTTTTACCCCCTTTACCCTGGTGTTGTTGTTTTAAGTGTATAGTTAGCCCCGGTTAACTTTCATTTAAAATGACGGCACCCCGTATCTGCGGGGTCGGGTTGATTGGGTACAGAGGCTGGTTCTTATCTGTCAACACGGCACTTTAGGGGTCTGTTACTCCCTGGTACGTTCGTGTCCTGCTGGCATCAGGTTACACGTTACCTTAGTCTCAGACAGACACTTCTGGTCTGTTTGCCGCACTGACCAGCCGCTTCGCGCGCGCGCTCTTACTTGTTGTTCACTGTGCTTATATTTTATTCTACTTAATTTTTTTTTTTTAATTGGTGCTTGTTATGTTATTACTTCACTCTGGTCGCTTTGCGCGCGCTTGCCTTTAGTTGGGCTTTGTAACGTAGTTAGTATTGTTTAGTAATAAAGCCTCTTTTACCCCCTTTACCCTGGTGTTGTTGTTTTAATTCACTTTCAGGGTCACATGCTTCACTTGACTCAGGTGTAAATGAGTACCTGGATGGCAATGTGTACGATAAGTTCAATGCGCCAAAATGGCTGCATGACCTTATACTCTCCATGGAGTTGTAATGGCACACTAAAGGCCAAGTCCAGTGACCGGGATCAAGATGTAAAATGGGCTGAGTCTTCAGATTTTATATATATCAGACTATAAACCTTTGCCTTTTAGTTTTCCTATATAATATCAGCCCTGTGTATGTCTATGGATTATGACTTCGTTTTTGTATTGGAAAATATATTTCAAAATAGATTTTTCATCGTAATTTTAAACGACAAAAGCGTCATTTGACAGTTTTGGCAAAATTTTAGTTAGTCAAAGCGTATTTAATCCACAATTTTAGCGACCAGGCTTGATTTTTCAAAAAGTTATTGTCATACATTAGCTGTGTGAACATATATCAAAATAAAAAAGATCCGGTGCTTGGCCTCACTGCCTATATTTGTCAATATCATCTTATTTAAAATAGAGTATACTAGTAATTCATTTGTCACCTAATTCATATATTGCTAGTACACACATTTCGAAATTTACAACCATTCTTAACCGCTGTTTTCGGGAATCTGAAAAATTGGCTTCGGGCCTACACATTTAAGTTCAATTATTTTTTATATGGTTCAACTATATTTATAAATTTTGCAATGATGTTTTGGATTGTAGTCAATTAGGCTTACATATGTTTTTTTATTTTCGTCACAATTTCAGGATACGTTTAGTAAAGATTAACACATTTTAGTAATTTTTAATTGGATTGCTAATATGCCACTCACATGCTATTTGTGAGTAACGAGCTGGTATTCAAGACGATGTTAAGTGAGAATATTCAGAAAAAAATTGTGCCGTAAAAATAGTTCACTTGAAATAATTACATCGCATATATAATTTCATTTTGAGGCGAGCTGGACTGAAGCTATCACAATTAAAAAAAAATAAATTCAACTTACTTCTATTGGAGTCTATACAATAATGCTTGGCAACCGACTATCCATAACAGAGTTTCGAAATTGTGCATACCAGTCCTCTGTTGTACGGTTGATGTCTGAATGATTTGCTACGGACAGGTAACGTAGGTGTTCTCCTCACTTTCCGTGAGTGTACGGTATATGTACACAGACACTGTATCTGTTGAGTGCCTATCTTTCGTAGAGTGATACTTATGATAAAATTTAATGGATACCAAGGCTGGATACATGTATTTACTCTCGAGATTATTGAGGACATTTATTATCTGGATCACCTGTACGTTAACTGGTTAACTACATACATCGCAATATAAATGTATGACTATCGCTCAGATCTATATTTGCAAATGTATACTATTTTTAAATTTTATGTAATCCAACTATCAATTATTTTATGATTCCACAGTATATATAATTTAATAACGGTAGTGATATTTCTACCTATTCACCAACTGGCAAACATGCTGATCATTAAAATAATTATATTCGCAATGTATTAATGCCTTGGATTTGCAATATCATATAAATTATTTATAACTCCCAATAGCTTTTTCAAAATAAGCGTGATGTTTTGTTTTCTACTTTGTCACAGATTATTATTCTAACTATACAATTCATGTTTTAAGTGAGTGAAATAATATCTCGTAAACAACCAGATCAGGCAGCGTTACCCTACATCCTGGACTTGTATAAATGATGTCACACATTGATGAGGAACTCGTCTATAAAATCTGAAAAAGATTACATTGCACCAGCTTCTTCGTTCTGATAATTAAATGATACCATTGCATTTACACTTTGGTTAACTTCGTCATCCGATCACTGCGAGATATCAGTGCATTTGTTATGCACATACAAGCATGGCTCATATTATTTAATCTGTGCCCGGGTATCTCATTCAAACCTTTCGAAACAGTAACGACCAGGACATCACAAGGATGCTAATTAAAACACTATAATGGCATGACCCATGTAGACCTATATAATTTAATATGAACCACCAAGGGTCGACATTTTTCTACTTTGTCATGGAAATCCCGTGTTCTCTTTATTGTAGCATAGATGATCTCAATAATTGAAAATATGCAGCGTAACAGGACCAACCACATAGAATATCAGAGAATTCTAAGCCACCACGTTTTTACTGCATACTATCCACTTTCACACGGGCCCGTGAAAGTCAATATGGTGGCCCCTCAACGTATCACGTGCTGCAGGTCCACTATGACGGCAGCGCATCTTGACAGCGTGTTTGTTTGAGGGCCCCTTGAAACATGCGTGGTTACCCCGTAGCTTACCACGTGCTCGAGACAGTGCATGGCGGACGCGCGTTATGAGATTCTTTCAAGGGCAAAGAAATAAGCCTCAGTGTGTTTCCATATTCAATTGCTCATTTTTATTATTGGGATGTATATATCTGATATAGCCAGAAAAGACTCCAAGAAGAAGTAGTTGTTATAGCAATAGGCTTGTTATTAATAATCTTAAGTGTTGCTGTATGATTATTTCTTCACATCCCAATCAAAATATTATTGATATACACTTTGATGATCTGGCTGAATCGAAATACGTCTTTTATCGATTCTAATCAAACTAAGCCGGCGTGAACATGTTCAAGAACTGTTTTCGCCTAAAGTTAGACTTATCAAACATTGAAAAATATTGCACCTTAAGACCGTTTGATTAAAAGCTATATCGCAACTGTTCAATCACAAATCGATTACTGTTTGTGGATACTCGTCCGATGCCAATTCTGTGAAACTCAATGACCTCGACCTCCTTTATTTTCACCGAGTCGGCTAATACAATGAAGTATGGGGGAGGGTTCTTATATAACCTTGTTTTCACCGAATGACGTCACTGCGTTTCACAGAATGAAGTATGGGGGAGGGGTGTTATATAACCTTGTTTTCACCGAGTGACGTCACTGCGTTTCACAGAATTGTACAATATCATAAAGACTAGAAAATCGATTCGAGCGGGACTGATTATTAGTGATAATTTTGACTGGAATGTAAGAGGTATAGATATTGTTAGGAATCTTGGTTGGTTAGATCAAGAACTTTATATAGAAAGTTCTTGGCTAGATGTTTGTCAACGAATAGATTATTTTACCGCTATTACTGTGTATAAATCTCTAGCAGGGTTGCAACCGAATTATAGGTTATTTATGGTAGCCATACAAATATTTTGGGAAAGCAAGGCGCACCATACCGCTCTCTTGGACGCTTCAGCGGCACCCCCTTTGGGTCGTTCCTTTCTCTCCCGTCTCTGCTCGCTGAAGAAAGCAAGGTGGATTTTTTCTTGCAATGTGGAAATTAGTTGAACATTTGCATCTTTTGTGCTTCAAAGTTTTCCCTGCTCGGACATAAAAACTCCGTTTATTTCAAAAGGTGTTACCCTCCTCCTCCCCTTCTCCACTTTTAACAAGGGTCATCAAGTATTATGGGCATGGGGACCCCAAGGGTTAGATGTCCAGTTTTTAATATATACAGATGTTAGAAGTTTATTTTGTCTGATTGTATATTACAGAAAAAATGAGTAAACCAAAAATGAATTCCCCTTAAAAGGGGTATTTAATTTTGCACTCGTTAAGTATTGTAATACTTGCGTATTATTTCATAGCATGTGCAATTATGTGGTAACGATTGCATAATCATGTCAGATAAATATTTTAATATAGAAAATATTCAACGTTGTGTAATATTTGCAGACTTGAAAAAATGACATGATATTATTTGTATTTTCACTTTTGGGTCATCTGTATTTTCACTTTTTGTTCATCACAATATATAAAACACAAAAAGTGTTTATTTTAATAAAAATTCACCAACGCAAAATTGTGTTGTCTCCTTGCTCACTCCCAAAATAACATACCTGTTTACTCTATCTCGAGATATTTCAACCGTTATAACTAGATCATGCTATACAAAGCAAATAATAAAAAAAGACCGACAGCTAACAAAAGCTCTTTCAAATGCTCTATACAATATTTTGGTGCTTTAATGTGGAATAGTTTGCCAAACATCATCGGAAATATCGATATGTTGAATGATTTTAAACAAACAATAAAACAGTTTTTGATTACCTCAGAATAACATTTTTTGCAATATCATACTTTTACAATTTGCTTTGTATGTTGCACAGAGGTCTAGTTAGCAATAATTATGTAGTTTTTAATCATATTTTCTGCAATATTACCCTTTTACAATTATACACTGCTTTGTATGTTACACAGAGACCTAGCCAGGGAAATTATGTGAAATAGTGTTTTCACTAATAATTCCACCCTGAATAAATATATTTTATTATTATTAAATTATCATATTTTGCGAATGTGTTTAACATTGAGACTAATATTTTAAATGGTTGACATGGAGACTAACATTTTAAATGGTTGATATGGAGACTAATATTTTATATGGTTGACATGGAGACTAATATTTGATATGGTTGTTTTCAAATAGTTAATTTCTTCCGCTATTACTTATAATTTATTAATTATATATTACTTATATATTCGAAATTGTGACCACGGATTGGCATCTGTTGTACAAATTCAGAATGCATGCAAATTTATTAACCGTGATCACGGATACAAAAAATAAAGGTGATCATGAAAATTTTGTGAACACAATTTCATTTATCTTCTATATTCAAGGGGTGTTTTTACAATTTTTTGTATATGCAAGGGTATGGACTTGAATACTGGACCCATTGTATATTCAAGGGTCAATACAATGCCCCAGCTGTTCTGCATTCCAAACGTCTGGACTATATAAAGTAGATTCGAGAAAAATAAATTGTTTGTGTATTGAGCTACAATTTCACCTGAAACCTAACTACATTCAAGGGTCTCTTTTCGCCCAAGACATTCAAGGGTGTGTTTTCGGCGAAAACAATATATTCAAGGGTGTCATGGGCCAAAACTGTATAGGGTAGGCTAATTAAAGTTTGTGTTGTTGTTTTAATGCTGGGCCAGCGTCTGGGCCAACATTGAAACAACATTGCGTGAATGTCTCACTATTTGGGTTGGACAGTGTGGCTATGTCTGGTCATGCAGCACTGCACTCAGACCTCGCCAAGTCAACGCCCTCTCAAAACAGGACACAATAACAATGCTGGCACACTGTTAGGCCAACGCCAAAGACGTTGGCCCAACTATGTTCCAACATGTTTGTACATGACTGTATTAAAGGTTGTAAATCAGACAATCCATGCCGAGTGTCGGGATCATTTATTATCCTGGATGCCATGGATGGATTCAGTACTTGACACTGGAGTGTCATATCTCATTATACGAGGTTCTCGCGTACAGGTCACGCATTCTCTGCGATTAGACCGGGACCGTTTTTGTCCACTTGATGTTTTTTATGGATCCAAGCGAGGACGTCATGATTTTCGCCTGGGACGGGGGTCAAATGTGAATTTGAATAGGGCCTATACAGGCTAACAGCTAGGCCTACGTGTTTGACTCCATGCAAATCTGCAGGTAGTCTTTCTATTCGCATGTATCCTATAGACTATGTCATCCTCGTACCTCGCTTTCGTTTGCATATTGTTTTTAAAGTCTCCTTTCTCATTGATTAGGCTCCCCATTTCCACACCTACCACTGCCCCCTCTACACTATATACCCAGATAGATAACAGCAGAAAATACCATCTGATTTTATCATGAACGTAGGTAGGCCTACGGCACCAGGGCTGTAGCCAGAGATTTTTAAAGAAGGGGTACATATATTTTTTTCAAATAAACAATTAAACGCTACAAGCACAGTGCATGGTCTGACAATGTGGGGATGTCTGGACTGGGCGAATCGCACAACATAATGTCATACGCAAAATCAGCCTACTATTGACTCTGGCCAAATATTTCCAAAGATGGCAGAGGTATACGCCGCTCGCCTAACATTAGAGTGGTATCGGGGTCAACATTTCCTTATTTCTGGGAATCTATACAAACTAACTTGGATTCATCAATCTGCATAGAGAATAGAACCAGGAACATAAGCATCGACAGCATTGGACCCGTGTTTCGTATCGACTATGTCAGTATTTAAAAAATAGGCATATGTTGTACAACAACAGTACATGTACAATAACCAGCCGGTTATGATCACAACTACTGACATCAAAACAATTTTTGCTCACCATTTTTGAATTGGGAAAATCGATCCCAATGCGTTAAAACAGATTGACCGAGTAGTCTGATCTTTACCAAACTTTTTACAAAAGAATGTAAAGTTACTTTGCGCAAAGTAGGTGAGGGGCCTTCAAAATGTCGCTCCCCCCCCCCCTGCGCGTCACCGACATTAAGTCACTCATTGGATAATTTCAGAGACTGGCCCTAATGAAATGTTACAAAATTCAATGTTAATGTATATTGGTGATTAATAAAACCCTAGCAAATAAAATTATATACGTGTATTTGTTCGATCGTTAGTTTATATGGTCATAGCATAAAAAAAAACATTGATCCCGTAACCAATTTATAATGTAATGTGTTTTGTTGAAATGATCCAGTCAATCCAATAAATTGGGCATACATAAGGTTGTTTTTTAGTATATTGACTATTATAATACCGTAGCTATTCGTTTTCTATATTATTTAAAATAATAAAAATGGTGGGTTTTTTTTAAAAAAAAACCCCATTACTAGCCACCACTTATTTTCAACCATTGTGATTTATTGTGTGAATTCTACTGTAAACTGGATTGTGGGCGGGTTTAAAAAGACTATTTTTTCAAATAGGGCTCAACTATCGATGTGTTTTCGCACATATAGCGAAATCGAATGCATCCCCTCCATAGCAAAGTTATCAATTAAAAACAGTTGCCAATTTTGTTTAATTTCGCTGCTACATTTTTCGTGGTCAAAGGGCCTCGTTATAATAGTACTGCGAAATGGCAAACTACATATTTGTCGGAAGACAGAGGCATATATTTAATTTGAAAGATTGGCTTTCTGATCGGTACACGTATGTGTAATCTGATCCGGCATTGATGAACATAAAAGTAGGCATACTCGTTACATGTATAACTATTTGTGTGAATCGTCTATGAGCTGCTAACGGCATGTAGGGAAAACAGGAAAGTTGCGGAAATACTAATAGAGTAGATATACTTTGAAATAGTCATGACAATTGAATTCAAGCACATTATATTTTATTTACATAATTGATTCAATCGTAACAACATGGATCATTTTGTTATCAAACACTGCAAAACATAACAAGCAAGTCAATATATTTCTACTAATACTCAATTAAAACGAAAACAAGGAGTAGATTGGCAAATACGAGGATACGTACTAATATATTCGAAACAAATAATACTATGCTTCTCACAAATTTGGTGGGTTAATAACAACACAGACCTACACAATATGATCTGTCCTACTTACAACAAAAATAAACATATCTCATGAGATCAGCTGACTACGATTTATTTTTTGACACATGTAATAAAAAATAATATTTAAATATAATAGTATAATATGGAATTAAAGAACACGACCAGATGTCAGCATAATCTCAACTATGATATGCAATATGCATTATAACAATATAATTATACTATAGTTCAGTCAGATCATGTCTGTGATATACAGTACAATTTACAATATTATGACTATTATGATGAGATTGAATGTAACTCTCCACTTCTGCACGGCGCACCGCATTCACGTTTACTCAATTAAGAATGTCATACAAAAAAATCACACCGCAAATGGGTAGAGCCAAGAATGAATAAGACAGTGTTTTTTTATTCTTGATAGAGCACAAGTAATGACAGTGAGGCCTATTAGAAACAAAAGCGTCATATATATGCTACTACATACAGTAGTATATAAGTAGCAGATGCGACATTTTGGTTCTTGGGCGACGATAATGTGAAAATGTTTGCTCAATAATACACCGCTACCCAGCAAACACAACACATTGAAACAATGTTGGTTTAATGTTGGCCCACCGCCTGCGACGCTGGTCCAACATTAAACCAACATTGTTTCAATGTGTCGTGTTTGCTGGCTAAGCACTATTGTAGTCGTTTTTAATCTGTTTATTAGCCGATTAAATTATTGCTATTGGGGATGGAATGACTTGTAAACATCAACATTTGCTAATGTTGGGTCTCAAATTAAACAAGTACGGGTAATGTTCACTCACTTGAAGCTGTGGGTCGCAGTAGCGAGACAATTTCAAGTGGGTGAAGATTTCATTTATTTAATTTAGCGCTCTGATGGTTAGCAATGCTTAGATTAACATTTGAAACACTGATTTTGTAGTAAAAGTGTAACTTATGTGCACTATGCTAATGGATAAATGTGGATACAAATTTCTACTCCAGTCAATCCGATCGCTTGAATTGTTGGTGACACAAAGAGGTTAAAAGCAATTTAAATCTCCTTGGTAATAGGCATACTTTAATGGGGTGAACATTTCAAGTGACTAAAAGCAATTCAATAAATGTTTGATTAAAAAATCTGTATAAATACAGTCTATGTCATTTCAGATAATTTTATTAATATGTATGTCATACTGTTTGGGACTAATTACACTCCATAAATAAATAAATTAACACAAAACGTTATGTGGCTGTAACTGATAACAATACTAGTTGCAATGATAAGTTTTTTTAACAGTCATAAAATGAGGATATATAACATCTAAGTGACTTTTTCGGAATATATAACCTAGGCCTACTACATCCCACCAATACTTAAATAAAAGCGATTTGTTACTGTAGCGATAGTACAATGTGCGTACCTCGGTACCACGCTCAGAAACTATTAGGATAGAGAGCTCGTATGTTTCCATTCCATAAAACTTATTACCAAAACGCACGTTGTGTCTAATATATCGCTATGTTGTTTATAGCATTCCTCGATTTGTTACATGGCTATTATGTTCTGCGGCGATTACTTCTATAATAACATAGTGTGTTCTCTAAGGTTTAATATACTTAACTAAACCCTACAACCATAGCCATATAGCCTATTCTACTTCCTTTGGGGTAGACCGTCTCAGTCTGGTCTATATAATAGTCCTACTAGACCTTGTACGACTAAAAAAATACTACGAACAGGAAACCATTTTAACAGGGGAATTCGTATTGGAATGTTGAATAAAATAATATGGAGCGAAGTGAACCGAAACGATGTGTCTCATCTAATACAAATAGTCACAGAATAGTGAGCTAGAAATGTGCATTCCAAATGTACATTCCAGTAAGTAAATTAATTGTAATCTTACATCAAATTTTCGCGCTTTATGAACTTGTATTTTTTATATATATATATATATATATATTAATATTTATTTCATCTGATTTGTGCAAATATCTTAGAAAATTGCGCAATTTATTAATAAGTAGTCCGTATATAATAATAGTAAAAATGAGATGGCGTTTGATTTTACCCCTTTAACCCTTGTCCTGCTATGCCCGGATATATACGGGGTTAAGGATGTTTTAGATCAATAAAAATACCACCTAATTTTGATAAAATAGTTTTTAATAGACGCTTTGATCCAATAATTTAATTTTAGATATGTCTATTTTTCATAAATAGTAAAAATTTTCGTCATTTGAAGCTGGAAATTGCGTTAGCAATTCCAGCTTCAAATGACGAAAAATACAATTGAAGCAATTCAGCAGGACAAGGGTTAAGTTATCCTGTTGCATATATATATATATTACATGTGGGTATTTAATAATATCAGGTAAATACTCATTTTTCGTGAGCCTCCGTGAGGCAAACAGCAATTCACATTTCCAGGTTAACGAAACATAAAAAGACCTCGATGTTAACGGGTTGAGAGGATATGTAGATTAGGTCTCACATCGTGATGTACTGTGCTGAGCAGAGGAACGGAAGAAATAAAATGTTAGTGTCACTTAATTCACCTACATTACTTCAGTAGGTTATAATAATATATTTTTACAATGATCATATAGGATGAACATTTAATTCAAGATATACATTATTTAAATCTCAAAACACATCTTAATTTTCAGAGTGAGTGAACCTCTAAAGACGTTGACAAATTCACCTTCTACTTGTATTAGGCATGCTACCTGAGCTAGTGACACTGACAGTAATTCTCACTTGAGCTCTGCATGTCGTGTGTTACTAGGTCACATATTATCGGCAACATACTACGCTGCGCTCGTGGTCAGGTGTTTGTTCAGCATTGAAACATAAGTAACACTGTCCCAGCATTGTCTCAATGATGAGCCAAAAGTTCATTTTTGAGGGGGGGTGGGGAGAGGATAGTTCAAAACCCCGGTAAAGAACCACGGGATCCATGCTGTGTAAAAGCCAAGTTCAACCCTTTAACCGCCGGTGTCGCATATATTCGGGATTTCATTTTTTATTAGCACATTAAGTACACGTTTTAAATAAGTTAAAGATAAAATATGACATCAATCAGCAATATTTGAAAACAGATGACCTCCATTTTGGCAAATCTGAATAATTTTGACTCACTTGAAGTTGTGGATCGCGTTAGCGAAACACAACTTCAAGTGGGTGAAAATTCAGATTGAATAATTTGGCGGTTAAAGGACTTCGCATACACTTATTGAAAACGCAGGATTTACGGGGTTGATGTGTGTAAAATCTGATAACACAATTAGCGCGACCTGGTGAGTGGATGTGTGATATTACTTTACAAACTGTCGAGACTTTACTTTGTAAACTAGCAGAGCACTGGCGCCACTAACAGTAAGTATAAATATATTCATAAATACAAAATCATTCAATTTGATCCTAATGTAGATACTGCACAAAATAAATTTACCGACTGAAGGCATCGCATCTGGTTCATACAAAAAATAAATGATCCATTTTTGCCAACAGTAATATTTGCAGATCATAGCACAAATAAACCAATAAGGCTTTGGCCAATTTTCGTGCATATGCAGTGTATTGTATGTGAGCCAGACAATTTTTTTGTTTAATTTTTTTATCAAAATTCTAAAACAACGATTCACATTGAGTCGGACTAGGTTCACGGTGACACTCGTTACTTCTGAGTTTCCCAGCGCGCTACTAAGACTTAGTTAGGCCTATTATAAATTAACCCTGACAATGCAGAAACATTTTTGTATGAACCATGGAGACCAAAGCTTTATTTTCAATTTGAAGTAAACTTATGATCAATGTCTTTTCCGTTTCATTTGAATACCTATGTACGGCCATTTTATTTTTTTATTTCTTTTAGTGTAGGGACCGACTTTAGACTTAAGTCGGTCCCCACATTGAAAGAGTTAAAGTGAATATAACACATATACAAGTAAGCCTAGTAGGTTTTGTAAGGTAGACTTAGCCTACCTTACAAAACATACTCGATTTGACATCCGAGTATGGATTATAGCTACAAAACACTAGTTAAGAGTATAGGAGACTGAATGCTCTTTGCAGTCTAAAAGATGACATTATCCTCAAGCAAAGATGTGACGGAGAATCTGTGCTAGGTTAGTGTTGGGCCAGCGTCGCAGACGGTGGTCCAACATGGACCCAACACAGGATCAACGTCCCGGTTTTGCTGAATTCAGTTTAAAAACATTTGTCAGCTGTTTTGCGTACGCCTGGTATCTGCAAAAAGTGGCGAATACTTATTAATGTTCTTAGGTTAAGCTAACATCTAGACATATATACGTTTTATAAGCTATAGATAGGTTGTTTAATTAAAGCATAGTTATCAGTAAAACACATTTTAGAAAATTAAGATCTAAAACAAAAACTCTTTATATTCCCAGGCCTAGACTCCTCTGAATTTACAATCGAAAAAACTAGTTTGACTTAAATATCACTACAACGGAAAAACTAGAGGGGAATTGTGACTTTGCAAGTAACAAAAATATTTGGGCTAGGTTTTATGAGTTTTTGTGGCGGCCATTTTGAATTTTGTTGCGTTATTTTTATTATGACAGATTGATTGGAATTTCGTGTATGAGTTTTTTGGCAGCCATTTTAAACTGGAATTTCAGACTTCAGCTTTCAAATTTCAGAGATCAGAAGTCACCACTGAGCTTTTGCACTTTTAAATAGATTATTTTTTTTGTCAAATGGAATCGTATTCAGAGTGCCCAGTACACACATTGACTTGTCTCTCTGTTGACTTAGTGTTGTACCACCGTCTGCGACGCTAGCCCGACTTAACGTTTTGTGTTTGAATTGAATTGCAACTGTTATTTTAATTGTTCTGTGTAGCATTTAAAAGGTTTCTGCTGTCCATACCAAATACACAATATTGGTTCAATACTGGGCCACTATCTGCGACGCTGGCCCGGAATTGAAACATTGGATAAATGTATTTTTAAATGTATTTATATTATGAGTGTTTACATAGGGGAGCTCTGTTCACCCTCCTGTTTTCATTCAAGCAATGAATGGAGAATGACCCGACATGTACACCATCGAACCAACATTAAAACCTACTATAGGCTTACTGTTGTACAAAGCCAAAATACAGTATTTGCTCACTTTACAAGTAAGCAGATACTGCCTTTGCAGAGCATTATAGTGATCCAGAAAATACTGAATAAGTCCGGAAGAACATAATGGATGACTACTCTGGGAATGTTGTAGCAAAATTTCAAGTTGAATGGATAAATATTCAGGGAGAAATAGCGTCTGACAAAACCTGCACAGAATAATAACTTTAAAGAATCAGACAAAACTCAGTATATTTGGTCACAGCTCAAATATAACTACACATAAATATTGCATTACTTCGGTCTTTATATGAAATAATAATATGACGTCGTCATATAACATTTACCGGTATTATAGTCATTTATAAATATTTAGTAGGCCTAACCAACTTCGATTATCTATATATTTAAATATTCTGATACATTTATTTACTTATCACAGTCAATTTATTTAGCAGCCGTTCGTTTAATCCTAAACTAATTGTATAAATGATATATTAAATACTTAACCTAAAATTATTTGATTTGGATGATATGTGGCTGTTGACTTAGGCCACACACGACACCTTAACCCTTGTGCTGCTGAAATGTTCTTTATCTTTTCATTCATCTGAAGTTGCTAACGCAAATTTCAGCTTCAAATGGCGAATTTTTTTTTAAATATTTTTGGAAAAACAGACTTGTCCCAAATTGAATTATGTGCTTAACTGATCATCTAATACGAACTATTTTTTTATCAATCTAAGTGATATTTTCTGTTAAAAATGATTGTAGCCATATGTGTACGGCTCTAGCAGAACAAGGGTTAACATGGAGGAACAATGTTATCTAAACAAGGACGGACTCTACCCTTACAACGCTGGAATATCTTTGTATACACCATGGAGGCCAAAGGGGTTTTTTCAATTTGAAATCATCATAAATGTCGTAGTTAGCACTTCCCGCTTCATTTGAATACTTATGATATAAATATGATATAAATATTTTTCCCTTTCAGTGCGGGGACCGTCCTTAGACGTTCCCCGCACTGAAAGGGTTAAGCTAAGAGATACCTTGTGCAAATACAAACATCAACAAGTTGACCTCTTGCGCTCTGTAACAATTATGTAAAATTGTAAATAAGAATGTTAATTACAATTGCAGCCTCCCTGTAAAACACAAAATAAAATAAGTCTGGCACATGATAATGCTGACAACAATGATATAAAATACTCATATATATAAGAAAATATATGAGACAATCATTTCAATCACATTTTCTTGTTAACCAATGCTGGTTAAATGTTGGAACATTATCTACGACGCTGGCCCAAGATTTAACCAACATTGGTTTAAAGTGATTAATGATATGAAAATGACATAAAGACATTTTAAGTAATTTGTTAGTCGAGTTTCAGTTATTCTGTCAGCGGATTGGGCATTTACTAGATTATATATAAAAATCAATGTTGTTTTTAATATAACGTTTCTGTTGACGATATACCTCATTTAAACAATTAACATATAGTAAAAAACAATAACATTAATTCAAATGATGGGACTACAACCATTGGCAACGCTGTCATGGAAAATTAAATGTATATTGAATACATATTCGTATATTAAACGAGTCATACATGTTATGTTATATATATTGCAATTTGCAATGCAAGATGTAATCTCGAATGTATTTCATAACATGCAAATATATAATAGCAAATGCAATATAACGCACAATAAAAACACAATATATGTACGCATCATACAATTAGACGATGACAAAAATCTTACATTTCAGATTCTTCAGTCAAAAACCTCAGCACTAAAACATAATAGTGTGAACGTACGAGGTTTTGATCAGGATCTATACCTATGACAAGAGTATGTCATGGACCATCTGGTATTGAACTTGTCTAAATATTACACTAGTCTGACTAACAAGATATAGCGCCCCAACTCTGACTTTATGTCGGACCAGCGTCTTCGACACTGATTCAACATTGAGACAAAACTAGGTCACATTTTGCTCACAGGGCCGGCGGCGACTGCCACACACAAATAATATATTATTTCCATACCTTATGCTCGGGTAATATTTTTCTTTTGCTCGGGTAATATTTTTCTTCAAATGTCAGAACAGTAAAACCAAAATAATGGAGCAACCACTGCGTCAGATGGAGAGAGCAGATATATAGTATACAAATGACTGGTCCTGCTTGCAGATGTTTTGTGGCTAATGGTTATACCAATTACCTAGTCGACTTTGCCTACCCAGCGAACACGGGACCTTGGCCCAACGCTGGTTCAATGCTGGGCCGGCGTCGCAGACGATGGCCTAGCATTGAAATAACATTGGGACAACGTGCCGTGTTTATAGCCAAATGTTATCGCTACGCCTGATGAGCAATTTTAATCCAAATATACAAACATATCACTTCGCTAGCTGGACGTCTTTCTAAATAAACCGTATCAAAGCTATTGCACTATTAATATTATTATATTTAATTACCATTTGAACATATCTATAAGCCTACATATATCTGGTTTGACAACCTGAGATTTGTTCCCATCAAATTTGATCTCCAAAGTATCGCTTGGCAGCTTTTCATTGTAACTGTAGGTTGATAAAATGTGACAAGAACACTAAATCATACTTTAACGATATGGGACTGTTAAGAATCATTTCAATGAATAACAACCTATTTCTGAATAAAGTGACTGCCAGTTAAAACATCACAAGATCAATTAAACCCCTATAACTACCTGTTATAGTCATGTGTGATATCAAAACAGAATTCAATCTAATTCGGCATTAAGCATATATGTTATAATTAACATATTATAATTTCTCAAGGAAAAAAGTCAGTATGGTGTCAAGTAATTCACCAAATTCATTCAGAGGTTCTTTTTTACTGTGGAATTATATTTATTTTTTTTGTGTGTCAAACAACAGTGGTGTAAACGTAATCAAAACCTATTTATAAATTTAAAATGTTACGTACTATCAAAAAACACTTGAAAAAACACGGCGAATGCACAAGGGGAGCACGATCAAACTGTACTGAGCAGCAGGCCTCAATGAGGTGGGGGTTAGGTATATCCTTACTTTCTGATACTACATATATTAGATCATACCCTTGGAGTTAGAAGGTAATAAACTGCCACTTTACAATGTGGCAGTTCAGCACCTTTTAACGCCAAGGGCCAGATATAATGTAATCCGTTGTAAGGACAGGATACTACAAATGTCTACAGCGAATCTGTCACACAATATATCATCTAATGATTTGGGGTATATTAATCTAGTTTAGATTTATACTCCAAGAAGTCCATCACATAAATAAAAGGCGCACTACTGAGTCATAGCTTGATTTGCAAGGCAATTTCAAATAAACCGGCACACAAGATGCTATAAAATATACACATTGTAATAATTCAGACAATGGAATGTTGCTGTCATAATAATAGAATGCTCCGATAACGTCAACATACATGTACAAATCGGCTTATTATACATAGTGTTGGCCTAATTGCAGTGGTTCATTGCTATCCATATTAATTCATTAAATAAATCTCACAAACATTTCAAATCTCTCCTTTTTTAGACAAAAAAAATTCGCTGACAAACCATTTGGAAGTGATTTGTAACTTGCAACTGAAAAAATACACACTAATCATACAAAGCAGTCAAT
This sequence comes from Flabesymbios commensalis, assembly GCA_964017125.1. NCBI lineage: Eukaryota > Metazoa > Annelida > Polychaeta > Terebellida > Flabelligeridae > Flabesymbios > Flabesymbios commensalis. The sequence goes on from OZ024902.1 coordinate 100,698,628, forward strand.
ATAATTTGAAGCAGTATTCGTGTATTTGAAGCAATGGAAATTTGCAGTTTCAGTTGTTGTAATTGTTGATAATTTAAAGATGTGTGGAGAGGGGCTCAGAAGAGCCTGAGGCTGACATATTAGGTGAGTTGGGAGGGGTCACAGTGAGGTCACCCATTGAATCCTCCCCACCAGTCGCGGCAGACGACTCTGGACTCTTCCCGGCCTTTATCTGTAGATTAGCAGCATGGATGCGGAAATGAAGGCGAGACTCCAGTGAGTAACCTTTGAAGTGGTTCCTGTTAAACAAAATTGTTAGTTAGAGTCTGATATAGAGGCGACAGAAAAAATAGCTTCCTCGTCGTAGATCTCCTCATTCATATAACATCCACATTAAATATGAGTCATTGCGACAATGCTAGTTTAATGTTCGGCCAGCGTCGCAGGGAGTGGCCCAACATTAAAACAACGTTATTTCAAAGGACACCTAACTTAGGTCCAGATCCTACCTCAAATCGTCATTATTTACAGATTTTTGATAAATAAAGGCCTGTATCTAGGACAAAGTATACCACCGTCAAAATTACATTGATGCGTAATGTCTTTTAGATTTTTTGAATTAGAAATCTTTATATTTGATATACATATGCATCTTATGAAAATATAGGTCAAGTTCAAAGATGTTAGTTATCAAACGAACATCCTCTCCCCTTTAAAGAGCTGCATTGTTAATCTGTCCCCATCCATGTGCAATTTTGATTTATAGGTCGATTAGCCCATATAATGCTTGTAATACTCCAATGGAAGATGCTGTTATGCCAACCAACCAATCACTGCTTGTATGTGTAAGCCAGGTGTATCCTTGCAAGCACGAGACGCTGACCAAATGCTTGGCTAATGCTGGCACACCGTCTACGATGATGAGCCATCATTAGCCCAGCATTGAATCAAGGTGTTGTGTTTGCCGGGATATTACTTTTGCTATAAAACTTCCCTCGATGCAAGTCACTCTCGTAAGCCAAAGGTAACATACATGTGGCTTACACATCAGTATGCAATTTTAGGAGATCCGTGAAAAACAAGTTATTAAGCAGTTATTAACAAGGTAAAATAAAAAAAGTAAATTATGATGAATGGTCAGTATGTTGAGACGAATAGCTCATTTATTATAAACATATACAAATAACAGCTTGTATCAATTTAAGAGACTCCCGCACGGCCAATCTATTGGTTAACGAAAGCGCGACCTTGTGTAAAGGTCAGAAACAGTCAAGACAATTACTATAATTAAAGCGGCTGCATGGGATAAAATTTTTCAATTTTGTCAGTTTTGAAAATTTAATTTATATGAAGCTATATAGCCTACTGATCTTAAATGAAATACAAAAACATAAAAAAACAATGTTAAAGCACCGAAAAAGACGAAACTAGCTATATTTCCAAGACGTATATTGTTATGTAAACATCATACAAGACATTAGACCACACATACTAACCATCGCAGACGGCATGATCAAAGTAACCACATGATTACATCAATAGCTGCCGCATGTGGCCCAATGCTGTATGAAAATTCAACCATCCTTTATCAGGAGTTTAGGCATACAAATAGTTTGTTTCGGTTTCTTCTGGATTCATAGAAATGTTGATAAAAAATATTTAAAAAAAATAAAAACAATGAAAAAAATAAAATCATGATCTGTGGGATAGACTACTTCATTACAAAATTAAAAACGAAAATTGATGTCATCCCAAGGAGCCGCTTTAAAAAGAATGAAAATATTTATTGTGCCGACCAAAACACAAAATGTAAATGCAACAGTGATGTGAAGAAATACTATGAGCTCAGTGAACAAGATGCACCGACCTAACTAGATTTCACATTTAAAGAGATATTGAATAATCCTTGAGGAGTTACGTAGCCCAGTGATAAATAGTGACGTCTTACTTGGCTCTGCTCAGAAGTGTCTCTGCTTCACTCAGCTTATTCATATCCATTTGTAGCATAGCCATTTCGTATGTAGCGTATGCTGCCAGATAACCGTCTTGCTTCAGCTTCTTTTCTCTAAAATAATAAGTCACAGAAGCTACAACTAGCCATACTAAAAAAACCCTATGTCGTGTTGACATTTTATTTGTGAGTTAGCAGTGAGTGGCAGCTTTCCTAGTCACAGACAAGACCGGCTTATTCACAGTAAACATGAAGCATTGAACCAATGCTGGTTTAATGTTGAGCCAGCATTGCAGACGGTGACACAACGTTAAAACAACATTGCTTCAAAATATCATATCAGCATATAAAATTGTAAAATAGTCTGTAAATAATGATATTTGAGGCGGGCCACTGCCTTTAGCCTTACTAACGTCATCCCCACGGATCCCTTCTCAAACGTGACATACCGCTCAGGGTATTAAGGTTCATTTCGTTGTATAAGCCAAATAAAGGTACACTTTGTACAGTGTAAAATGTCCCGACTGCTATCTCGTCTGACAATTCCTGCAGATAAGACTTGTTTTCAGTTTGCAAAACTGCGTAACATATCATACAAGGGGAGGAGTGGGGTGCAGACAGACACCTGTGGCGGAGTTATCTGCTGCTGCGATCCTTTTGCAGTCGGTGTGTGGTTAGACGCACTACACACCGTGCTCAGTGTAACCCTTTAAGTTTTCACGATGCATTAAAGCATCATTTTACATCCCTGAAAACATACTTGATTTTCCTACAACCAAGGGTTTTAGAACGAAAATTTCCATGAAACTGGTTTACCAATACGTGGTAATTTTTTTTTTCAAACCACATAAAGTCATCTCCATACACTACAAGTCGAGAATTGCGACATTTTAGTGGATGGAGATGACTATGGTAAATTCAGACTTGAAAGGGTTAATTAAGGGGTGCCGTTAACAGTGTTGGACATTATTTACAGCAGCCGTTAATAAATTATTACTCATAGGCCTATATATACAGTTGGTCGTTGAAGCCGAAATATCAGTAAATTTACTACAGAAAATAGACTGCATGTAAAAAAAGTCTATCATTTCGTATTTTCAACAACATGCATAATAAATGTCACGAAATGACCCACTCCGTTCACAGGGTACACATAATGACCTAAAAATCGATCAGTCATGTATTAATATTTTCATTTCTACCATTGTCAAGCTTGTCTGATGACAAGACGCCAATAACATACATACATACATTTTAGATAATCGGTTGAAGCTCATAGTCTCCACAATGATTTGTTGACAACAAAAAGTTCATGTAATAACCATATCGTATCCTTACAGCCAAAGTGTCGCATATTCCACTTAAAGAGACTATATATTATATACCTGCGTAGCAGGGCAAGGAAACCCTTGTCCTGCTACGCCCGTATATATATACGCTGTCAAGAAGATTTTAAACCAAATATTATGTCACTGAAGGGATAATATAGTATGTGGTAGATTCTCTGTTTAGAAGATGTATATTTTCAACAAATATAAATATTTTTCGTCATTTGAAGCTGGAAATTGCGTTAGCAATTCCAGCTACAAATGAATGAAAAACAGGAACAACCAATTCAGCAGCACAAGGGTTTACAACAGAGTGCTGTTGTACTCTTTGTATCTTCTCTACTTACAAATCACAAACTTCTTTGAAGCACTGCTCAGCCTGAAGGTTCTGCTTATTACTGTGAAGACACACTCCCTTCAACAGCATTGCCAGGCAGTAATCATCGTGATAGTAAAGTGCGGTATCTGAAACGGATTAGTTATTACGTTTATTATGAAAATGTCTTAGAAATACTACATTTCTGTTTTATTGATGGTTGAAGTTATATATCCACATGTATATCTCTACAAGTCATGAAATTATCAGCGAATACGATTCGATATGGCCCTACGTATTGGAGGGTTTGTTCAGGCAAATGGGTTGGAATACATGTTGAACCCCGCATCCATCTTGTTTTTTAAGCATAAGCAGGATACACCGTATGTAAAGTGACGTTATTTAAGTAGTTTAAAAATGAAGATAAAATCGAAGTATCGTATTTCGAGAATAGATAGGCCGACTATGTGAATAATTATTGTCATGCCAATTATTAAACGTCGTGCCATAGGGGCTACCAAGAACGCTGCACTAATACTGGTGAGAGGCCTCCTGGATCAAGGGCAAGTTTCAAATAACAATGAACTGTGTAGTAAAATGAATACAAATATCTGATGTACAGCCCATGATACTCCACATACCATCATACATACATACCTTTGGTTTTGAGGATTTCGTTTAAAGTTTCCTCCACTTTCGCTAGGATTGGTTTAATCGAATCCTTACTCTTCTCAATGATGGAAAATCCATTCCACACATATATCAATTCCTTCAATATAAATAAACATGAGTATGTATCTGGTTAAACATTTGCGAAATCACAAAAAATCCGAAAATGAGTGGTAACAAAGCAGCAGTACTTACAAAAGCAGGTAGCACCAGTCTATTACCCTGTTCAACAAAACGCTTTGCTTTCTTTACAGCAAATTTCTCAATGGGGATTGATTTTCCAGCAATTCTTTGTTTTAATCGAGGAATGTCTCTGTAAGTAATAATGAGCAAGATAACAAAATAACACCAAAACGCGCTAGTTTTCGCATAAAAACACTAATTAAAGATGTTTCAATTTCAGATGTAAGATTTTTTTTTAAATTTACAAATAAACTAATATATAACTATTTTAAAACAACAATACACTTCCTTTACTTACGAGAATAGGTACTTGATATGCTCAGCAGTTTCCTCCGTTTGATCATCACACATTAGAAGGAAAGACGCTTTCTGGTAAGTGTACGTAGCCCTGCTCCATTTGCTCTCCTTACAGAGACGCTCAGCATATTTCATAGCCAATAACCAATCACCATGGAAACTACAATTGTAATCAGCTTGATAGTGAACAATAAGGTGAAAGATACACCAAGAATTGACCCTGTTTTATCAACATTCGTTCTCTTATTTAATTAAAAAGAGAGATTGTACTGGTAGTGACAGTCAGGGAATATAAAGAATATAAAATATAAAGAATATATAAATTATTGTTAACGAATTTGTAATTTTTTTATTAGATTTTTGGAATATTCTCTGGCATGCAGCTTTGTAGATTACAGCAAAGATGTTGTTATCAGATTGTCATGTCATGTCAAATCAACATCAAAGGGTAATTAAGTTAGTTGCTCCATATAACAAAATGTTATGACTGACGGTCAAACGGGGGGGGGGGAATTTATATCCATCACATAGGCTAAGGCAGGCTACGCAGATGAACATGAAATAACAATGATATTACCAATGGCACCACATGAGCTCCCAGAAACACAGATGATGAAACTGTCTCCATTCTGACTGCGAATCAATTGATTCCTCAAAGCGGACTATTGCCTAAAAATAAAAAAAACTTTGAATGGCGCATATATTTCAATTGTAGCTTGCAAAATAAGTATGTATGGAAGAATTAATTCCGAAGCATGTCTAATGTGGAATAAAATACAATTTTACACGTACAGCTTCAAGATTTCCTTTAATCTCTTCTATTCTGCCAGCGAAAAAAAGAAACATTGCAGCCTGAAACAAAAAATGCATTATAAATCAACGTGCTGACAAGATATCATTTCCAAACGCTGTCACGATTTTTCTGTATTTTGGTGACAGTATTTGTTATTTGTATTCATGCAGGCGATTTCCTATCAGTATTTAAGAACACTTATTAATAACACATGTCACTTATTGATTAGCCCTAATGCAAAAAGAGTTATGTGTAAAATAACTTTGTACAAGTGCATAGGCTATAGTGGGAATATGACCATTATATGACTAGGTTAAAAAAACTGATGATGGCATGTATATTCTTGGGAGCCTCCTAAACCTGCCTGTGAGGGTTGTAAATTAATACAAAACAGGCAAAAACCTGGACGAAAAGATATGTCTGGTACAAACTATAACAAATGTTTCTTCCTGTTATCAAATTCAGGTTATATTAATCTATGTCTTCAGTGGTTGCTTCATTTAATTTAATCTTTACTTGCCTTTGGATATTTCTTCAAACATGGCTTTAAGAGTTCCTCTGCAAACGCGATGTCTCCATCGGCAGTCCCTGTATAAAGAAAACAGCGATAACTATTATGTTGAAAATACTGCTCATGCTTTGTGGAAAAAAAATGGATAATAACCATCCAAGCGCTGAAATATTGGAATATAAACCAAGAGACCAAAGGTTTTATCGCAATTTGAAATGACCATAAATGACTTAATTAGCTTTTTCCACTTCATTTGAATACCTATGTTATACATATTTTATGCTTCCAGTGCGGGGATCGACATTAGAATCTGACGACTATAGACGTCAACATAAGACGTCTATAGTCGGGCCCCCGAGCTGTGAGGGTTAAGAAATGATTTAATTGTACACAATAATTACATTTTATCCATAAATAACTACAATATATTTCTCACCGAGAACGTGTGTGACCACTGTGTGATAGCCCAGTAATGCTAGGGAACACAGCGGACCTCGTACTGTATTTTCAAGCTTAGCTCCAGCTTCCAGCTCTGTCATTCCTTTTTTCTATAGTAAAGTGTATATCTATGTAAGATGGAGATGAAAATCCGGGAGAACAAGACTAACTATATATCCACAGAGAATCTAGATCAGATAGGCTCATTCTATTTTTAGCTAAATCATGTATATGTACATTAAATCAACCGTACATCCTCATGCAATGAACAATAATAACCACTTGGAACAATGATTAGATAAAATATCATTGGCTTTAGTCAAATGACATCGAGGTAAGCATATAAATCAATAAGATGAAATGACTTAACAGAAAGATGAAATTCGAATAAGATATACGATATATAAATCTACGAACAAAATATATAAACGTCCTCACTTTGTTTCCTGAAAATCCAACGAATTCCAACAGCCTCAAAATTTTTGTTGGTAACAAAGATATCATCTGAAATAAAAAGTTTGGCTAAAAATTGGCTATTCGCGACAATGCATGCATCTATTCCATTGTGCTGAGATTTGACAATATTGTATTACCCCCGCGCTGCTGAATTATTTGTTTTGATTTTTAATACTTTTAAAGTTTACGTCAGCAATTCCAGCTTTAAATTTATTTGGTTTGTAACTGGCAACCGTATATAATACGGGCCAAGTAACACAAGGGTTAATATGCAGACGCCATTAATATTATTCCTATTATATATTCAATGGTAACAATTAATAGAAGTTCACATGATCATAATATCATATAAAATTACTGATGAGTTAAAATGAGATAAAATTCACCGCAAACTCCCGTCCCCCCACACGTTATGGGAGCACCATAACACGAAAAGGCTAAAACAAGTCAAACTATGGGCGTCGTTATATTAACGAATTGACCTGAAAAATACATTTTCTGGTGGTTTAATTTGAAATCAGGTATGAGATGTAGGCTAAAACAAGCTGATAATACCATAATATTAAGCTGTATTAATAAAAGTGACCACAATTTCAGTACACCAGCATCGTGTTGCGCTGTGCGTTGTCGTCGTGATGTCCAGTGTTTTGTTGGGTTGCGTCATTCATTACCCTCATCTTTATCATGTTGCTCTGTATGTATTAATCGGACTGCACAAAGCGTAACACACCCAGCGCTGCGCCTTTCTGCGGTGGGCTACACTATGTGCTCCTGTGCAGAGCTTGTTGGACTGCGCCGTTGTGCTGTGTGTGGCTTTATAGCAATGTTTCATTGCCTGTGTCCTAATGGGTAGCGTTTTCTTGTGACACACTGCTCTACCTGTCATCTCAGAGTGCTCCTAAGTCATTTATTCCACACCACAGCGTTGTGTTGTATTGCGCTAAACTGCGCTCCGTTATGTTGCGCTGCCTGATCGTCCTGTGCTGTGCATCATTTTATTCAGTGGCGCTGCCCTGTATCGCTGCGTCGTTTCCTGTATCGCGAGTTAACCCAGTAAATACGAGATGTTCACACAATGCTGGTTTAATGTTGACCTTGTTGCGAGAATCTACAGTGTGATATATTGCGCTACGCAGCGCTTAAACATGTTGAGTTGCCGCTGCGCCGTTTACACCGCGCCATACTATACATTACGTTGCGCAATGCCAGTTACTTTGCGCAGTTCTATTCTCAGTGCTCTACATTGTGCGTAGTTCTACATTGCGCTACGCTGCGCTTTGTCATGTTGTGCTGTTTTATCTTGATGTTCCGCGGCTTTTCAGCGTTAGTGGCTCACTACGTTGTGTAAGTTTCCCTCTGGTTTAAGTTACTTGATTATAATTTGAGAGGAAATATTTTTAATGTAATAAGAAATATGTATTGTGAAGTAGAGACCAGGGTACCGTATGGTGGAGAAACATCAAATACATTTAATAGTTTTCTGGGAGTACGACAAGGTGAGAGCTTGTCACCCCTTTTATTTAGTATGTATGTTAATGATATGAGAGAAATATTGCATAAAAGTGGAAGCGAAGGGATAACTGTTGACGATCTTAAACTATGTCTTTTATTATATGCCGATGATTCTGTCTTAATAGCTGAGAGTAGATTGGATTTGCAAAATCAAAGGTTGCAATTATGTGTTAATATACTCAAAACTAAGATAGTTGTATTTAGGAAGGGTGGAAGTTTATCCATAGCTGATATTTGGTTCTATGGTGACTCAATTTTAGCAGTAGTAGAACATTTATCATATTTAGGTATTATGTTTTCTAGCACAGGGAAATTTTCAGGGACCCAAAAAGATTTAGCAGACAGATCGACCCCAAACCAGAACTATTATGTATGTTATTCGATAGACTTGTTTTACCTGTATTACTTTACTCATGTGAATTATGGGGATTTCACACTGCTGCGGCGGTGGAGAGAGTACATCTGAAATTTTGTAAATGGGTTTTGAAAGTGTCTAAATCAACAACCAAAAAATGAAATGAATCGGGCTTTAGGCCACCTTTGTGCACATATAGGCTAAACTGGGCCAGGAGAACCTCCTGAGGATGGTGAGATGATTGAGATGACACTGTCCTCCAGACACAGGATTCGAAATTCGAGCCCTGGCGGTCTGAGGCCGAGCACGCTACCTCTCGGTCACGGAGGCTCCCCACAATACTAACTTTCACACGTGGATGGGGAAGAAACATTTTTTGTTTCTTTCAAACCGCCGAGACCGGGAACCGAACCCCGGACTCTGGCGTGAAAGGCAGCGGTGCTAACCACTACCCTAGGGCCCCCGCCCAAATCAACAACCAACGAAATGGTATACAGGGAGCTTGGAAGATGCCCACTAAATTTAGAAAAAAAAAAAAGGTACGCATAGTGAAATACTGGCTGAAAATTGTACACAGAGAATTAAGTCCATTGGTTCAGAAAAGTTATAAAATAATGTTACACACTATTACTGCAGATAATACAATTGTTAACTGGGCTGCTCTAGTAGGATACATGTTATTTAATTTGGGTTTTGGCTATGCCTGGATACAACAGGGTGTTACAAATAGAACATATTTTATTAGTTTATTTAAACAGAGATTACACGATCAATACATTCAACAATGGTTTACTTCAGTAAGTACCAGGTCGAGCTGTTCAATATACAAGAATATAACAAACCACTTTCGATGTCGAAATTATTTCCATATGGTAACAAATTGTAAGCACAGAATTTCTCTCACAAGAATCATTCGCTACCAAATGTGATTCAAGGTAGAGGGAGAAATCGCAGACCCTACAACGAGCGGCTATGTCCAACATGTAATGTCCTAGGAGATGAATTTCATTGTTTGTTTGAATGTGAGAACACACGTCACACCAGACATGTGTTACCCCGCTATTACACTTTTAAGCCAAATATGTTTAAATTCTCCTCTCTCTTATCTTCTGAAGAACCATCTGTGGTAAGAAAACTTGCAAATTTTTTTATATCTACGTGATTCTTAGTATTGAGAGTCCATTTTCTCATACACACACACACACAAAATTGTATCACCTTATTGCATCACTGCTCACGATTTATCTGTCACCACGCTATTTTACGCGTCCAACATGCACTTGTTTTTATATGTTTATATGTATGCACACAGATTGTAAATCTATTGCTGAATAAACTTACTTACTTACTTACATGTAATTGTTGAGCTTCGCAAGTTTGTTGAGCATATATATACAAATTTGCTCGATAAATAGAAAAGCCCAATGATTATTCCAATTGTTCAATGTTTGGGTTAAATGGTTACCCAGCAATCACGAAACATTGATAAACAAGAAATCCTATTTTTGCAGGTTGTTCCATCATTACGAGATTTGATTTCGCACATCGATAAGATGTGGGGCTCTGCGATTTGTTTGAGTAAATAGATGAAGAAATAAGCAAACTATTGCCATTTGAAAAATCAAATGTATAATTTGACCTATTTTTAGAAAACTAGTAGCAGAAAATTAATAGCAACTAAAAATAGAGCTGAGCGCTTAAGATACAGATACAAACTTACGGATAAAATAGGCCATCGAATTTTCCAGAGAATTTAAAGTAAGAAGTGGAATAAGTACAAAAAGTCATTCTAACATCAATAGTTTGGCCGAAGGTATTCACAAAAACTACTGTAAAGCTTATTAAGTTGGCGTCCAGAATATTTCGGGAAATTGGACCGAGGTAGCATTAGCATCCATAACATTTTAGCGAACACAAGTGTGACAACAGGTCATTTCATAGCAGGAGTGTTATAAATAAGTAATTAGCGACCATAAATATTAGCAATAAAATGCCCACTCGTGAAAGTCGCGAAATTAAATAGGACTATTAGTAATTGGATGGCGAAATGTGGCGAATGCACAACATAATGACAGTCCTCTGTAAACTCTATACAATAGAAAGAGTAGGTGATATCCCTGGAACACTTACCAGATTGAAGATACCAACGCCCATTCTGACACCACTTTCAAAGTGAATTTTTTCATCTTCTGTTTTCCACTTTCTTTTGTCTAGCATTTTCAATGTTTCTCTGTACAAGTACACATCAGATCCATTGTAACAAGCTATATCAAGTAATGTAACTAGGGACTTACAAATCACTTTCATTTTGTCATGAATTGCTCACATTTTAAAAATCCACGAAGCCATTTAATTAAAAGACATCATACCATTCGTCCATCAGCTTTTATATTTGATCAACTAATGAATAGTTCGAAAACGTTTGCATAGAAAAACATCTGCAACTATATCAGTATTGCAGAAAATTAATCAATTCATGTAAATAACCGTGTAATTAAGCCCACCTGGTTTTATGTCTTGATGTCAGTTCAATAACAAATACTATGTATACACTATTGTCTCTTGTCCATTGGGAACGGTGACAGGTGTTATAAAGAACTCCAGCATATCCCTGTTTGCTTGGCCATGTGGTGTTTGATGGTAACTTAATATCATTTCAAAAACGAAACTGATGCAAGGTGTTTGGTATGCCTTAGACATTAAATTTAGAATGACTAGCTCTAAAATAAATGTCAATAAACTTCATGCAAGCCGTAAATGGAAAATGAATGATGCACACATGACATAGTGGTGTTGAAAGATTTTCCACCCGTGATCACTCAACCCGTGAAGGGATGTGGACATGCCTTGGGAGATTCAACTCAAGACATACTCAGACAGCCAACAGCTTGGTTATAGTTGTCACTTGTACAATAAATGTTGAATACCCAGTTCTACTATCCTCGATTAAAATATTCCCTAAGTAACAACAGTACAATAGCTTAGGTTCGAATTAAAGGCGTAGTCCACGAACAGCAGGCTACATCTGTACCCTAGATAGAGCTGTCTATAGCTTTAAGGTTGAAATGTCGGCGTTGCAACCTGGGTGAAATCACCACCAAGGCAGCATTACTGATGTATATTTTCATGATCATCGTTCCTGAATGGCGGTCTTGGTTAAGATAATGGCTATCGCCCATGGAGTATTATGGCCAGGATGTAGGAGCCTGAAGGTTACCTTAGTTGATTGTTGTGGATAGTGTCGTCGTACATGCTTCAAAGCATTCAGAAAAAAAAACTTAATTAGCTGTCGACACGATACGAAAATTATTCACAAGTACAGTATACCAGAACTCTTTCATGAGATCATTTGTGGTAAGAGAACAATATGCCGCCCAGTAGTTTTGCAATCCGGAAACTGCGTTATTGTTGGCCGTTAAGGATTACCAAGTCTGTGAATCTGAGGAAGCGTGATGAAACCGTAAGCATCATTCAAATTAAAAAAACGTACCTAACTGCAAGTCTATTCATATAAAAAGGTCACACCACAACCATTTTTCGTGATAATTCCACCGTATCACACAACTCAGAACAGTGTTCATAACACGCCGATGTCTATCAGTTGTCTAGTCATGGTAGTTACATAAATGTCCTATACAAGTTGATTTTGGTAATTCACGTCTTCTTGAAATCGATGGGACTTAAGCTTAACAACCTAAGGAATGCTGTGGATTGGACGATACAGCGATTAAGAAATGATAATAACATATTTTTATTGCAAAATAATGTATATCAAATGTAATTGATTTAATTAGATCTGAAAATTTTGAAACCTCGCTGCTTGGCGGTACATTTCACATTAAACAACTTACTAAAATATTAGGCACGGTTAGTCTCTTAGAGTTATTACATATAAAAGTTCAATAGTAACAAAAATTCTCACACACTTGAAAGACTGGAAACAGGCACGAATCTTCAGACTTCCCTTGACAAAACTGATGAGGTTTTCATCCTGAATAAACGTCAGCAAAGCACGCTCTATCAGACATTCAGCGTAGCATAACTCAGCGTGAAGCTCATCTAAAAGTGAAACATTTACTTCACATATTCAGTCATACTCTCAGACTTAAAATGATACGATAGTTGTGATTGAGATGTAGTATACGGGTAAAGTGTGATACGTTCATCATAGTTTTTGGAATCAACAAAAATGAGAATTAGGAAAATGATACACTCCCGTTTCTACTTCCAAATTTATTAAATTATAGAGTAGACCTGTATTTACTCACACACGGCAGCACCAGTCAGATACATCATGATTGTAATCACAGAAATAATAAGGATGCTAGTATGTAGTGAAGGCATGCCCGATAATGGTAGTGAAATTAGATGGAGACGACTAAACTTTCATTTCTGCGTGAAACGTTACATTTGAAACAGAAAGAATGAAATCTTTGTGTTTCACATAGCAGCATTATTGAGCAGCTCAAATTGTTCTTATTACAGTCTAGACTGTATTATTTTCTAGCGTTGTTTTTCATATTTAAATCTAGAAGCCCGGGCAGCCGAATTTATTCTCAGTCGCAATATTATTCAAATGCAAAATAAAAGTTCAGAATATTAGAAATAGAAAAAAAATAAACAACACAACAACAATTGCAAACCGGAAATGGAAATTAGTCTCACCATCAATTTTCCAAAAACAAAGTGGTAAATCTGAAGTGAGCATGCCGCACATAGTAAAATGGATAATTCAAACTCACCGGCAGTGTAACTGTCATAGTTAGGTTTGGTCAAAGAAATCATCGAGTGTTTCCGACGGAACTTATTGCACACATGCAAGGCCTGCTTCACCGCCACTGTTGCTGCTTCGATGTCTGACTGAAAAACAAACATGCACTCGTATTTTTATTATTATTATCATGTCACAGACTAATAAAAAAACAATAATAAAACAAATTTACCAAGATACACTAATATAATTATAACCTTTAAAAAATACAAATTTGACAATTCTGTTAAGAATTTGAATGTTAAATTGAAACTAATTTGACACAAACACATTTCTCCACAATCCATCCATGTGAAATCATATATTATGAATCATCAATTGAACGCATACATCATAAGCATCACTATAAAGGGTACACTTTTCAGGACGAGAGAAGGAGACAATTTGAATCTGTTTATTATAGAAGCATCAAATAACAGTGTACTGAAAAACTGTAGAGCTAGGGAATAAGAAAATATACAGTTTGGCTTGAAGAATGGGAGAGGTAAGGCAGTGCCAATCCCCAACAAAGCCTTAGTTCTGTCTTATCTCTTCTCTTATATCTCGTCACCTTAGGATTGAAGGGTCGTGCAGCGCCAAATATATCGTCACCTTAGGATTAAAAGGTGGTGCAGCATTTATCACCCTTTATTTCCTTAGAGGTGCCAGTTTCTACTTGTCTATAATATCGATCAACCTCGTGCCAGTCAATATCACCGGGAATTATCGGCTGACAACATCAGAATAGGGGCTATCCAGTTAATACTACACGTTGACACAGCATTGGGTTAATGTTGAGCCAGCGTCGTAGATGGTAGGCCAAAATCCAACCAACATTGAGGCAACGTTTCGTGTTGTCAGGGTAATTATATTTCTAACGGTTTATGGCGGCCTTGCTGGAGTCAAACATGTCTGACACGCACACAAATACATAACAGCTTATATGATGGTAATCTATATTCTGACGAACTAGATCAGTAAGTCAATTTAAAACGCATTTTTAACAAATTTAGATACTATGTATAATTCGTGATTAAACGCGTTTATATACGTACGCTCTTGGCAGAGGGACGAGCGGCTGACCCGCTGGACGGCTGAACTGCCAACCAGACTAAATAATGGCTCTGGAGGCAAAAAAAACGGTTTACCTGACATATATTCCGCGTCGGCTCGAGGGAAGTCATCTTTAATGACTTTATATTGTAACTCGTTAATAGCATTTATTAGTCTAGTTGAAAAAAAAACTTCATTCCGATTCACCTTGATAGCAGGAATTGCGATAATAGCTATAATAATTCACATCTCAAGGTGAATGGAGATTAGAAGAAATACTAGTCAGAGGGGTTATTTGAGTCAAGCACTTACATTTCCTTCCAAGGTGTTGTTTAAATTACTAAATAATAAATAACAAGACTACATAAGTCCAGGAGCTCCCGCTCCGAATTAGAATTTGATTTAAGCAATTTTGTATAGGGTTATTAATGTAGTCCTAGTCTAGGTCAAAAATCAAGACGCAAGACAACTAGGTCTAAGAAGCCCAGTCTAAGAGTAAGATAAGAACTAGACAGTCTGTCAGAGATTGCAAACCTCCATTGAAATTAATGATCCTAATCAGTATCCCAGTAATGGTCTACCTATCTGGCATGGTTTACCCGATATCAGGCCAATCGAGTTAACTTATAGCTTTTGAATTCGATATAAATTAGTTAAAAACTTAGGGTGCATCCTCCCCCGAAACCTCAAATTTTGTTTTATAGTAATGGACTAACATCTAACACAGTTTGCAAAATATTGGGCATGTGAAAGTAAATAATGGCCGATAGGGGGCCATTTTGAATTTGATCGAGTCAGAATTTTTCCAGATGCATCCTCGGCTGAAATCTCACATTTCATTCTATAGTAATCGTCTAGCTATCTAGCATGGTTTACCAAATATCGGCCATGTGAAAGTGAATAATGGCCTAAAGGCGGCCATTTTGAATTTGATCAAGTCAAAATTTTCCAAGATGCATCCTCAGCTGAAATCTCACATTTCATTCTATAGTAATGGTCTAGCCATCTAGCACGGTTTACCAAATATCGCCCATGTGAAAGTGAATAATGGCCGATAGGAGGCCATTTTGAATTTGATCAAGTCAAAATTTTTCAAGATGCATCCTCTCCTGAAATCTCACATTTTGTTTTATAGTAATGGTCTAGCCATCTAGTACGGTTACTAAAAACCTGCTATGTGAAAGTGAATAATGGCCGATAGGCGGCCATTTTGAATTTGATCGAGTCAATTTTTTTAAAGATGCATCCTCTCTTGTAATCTCACATTTTGTTTTATAGTAATGGTCCAGCTATCTAACACGGTTTACCAAATATCAGCAATGTGCAAGTAAATAGTGGCCGATAGGCGGCCATTTTGAATTCGATTGAGTCGAAAGTTTTTAAAAGGCATCCTCTCTCGAAACGTCACATTTTGTTTTATAGTAATGGTCTAGCTATCTAGCACGGTTTACCTGATATCAGGCCTATCGAGGTAAATAATGCTGATTGTCGGCCATTTTGAATTCGTAAGTTAAAAATTTTCAGGGTGCATCCTCCCCAGAAAACTCACACTTTGTTTTATAGTAATCAGGTAATGGTCTAGCCATCTAGCACGGTTTACCAAATATCAGCCATGTGAAAATGAATAATGGCCGAAAAGGCGGCCATTTTAAATTTGATCAAGTCAATTTTTTTCAAGATGCATCCTCATCTGAAATCTCACATTTCGTTTTACAGTAATGGTCTAGCCATCTAGCACGGTTGACCAAATAACGGCCATGTGAAAGTGAATAATGGCCGATAAGCGGCCATTTTGAATTTTATCGAGTCAAATTTTTTCAAGATGCATCCTCTCCTGAAATCACACATTTTGTTTTATAGTAATGGTCTAGCCATCTAGCACGGTTTACCAAATAACGGCCATGTGAAAGTGAATAATGGCTGATTGGCGGCCATTTTGAACTTTGACAAAATGATTTTTTTTCAAAATACATCCTCTCCTGAAGCCCTACAATTTGTCTTATAGTAATGGTGTAGATATCTTGAGCGGTTTTCATGATATTCCACAATATCAGGCCTGTCGAGGTGAATAATGGCTGATAGGCGGCCATTTTGAATTTTATCAACTTCGAATTTTTCAGGATGCATCCTCTCCTGAAACCTTACAATTTATTTGATATTAATGGTGTAGCTATCTTGAGCGGTTTTCATGATATTCCGCAATATCAGGCCTGTCGAGGTGAATAATGGCCGATAGGCGGCCATTTTTAATTTTATCGACTTGAAATTTTTCAAGATGCATCCTCTCCTGAAACCTCACAATTTGTTTTATAGTAATGGTGTAGCTATCTTGAGCGGTTTTCATGATATTCCGCAAAATCTTTCAGTCGGATTTACCGATGTTATAAATTAGGTCAAAGTGCTGGGTCAACTTCAAGGTCAAGGTCCAAAAACCTGAAAAGGCACAACTAGGGACCTTAGAGAACATGTATGTGCAATATGACTGTCATCAGCCCAGTACTTTTCGAGATCTGCTCCGGAAACGAAGTGCGCGTCGAAACGTCTAAATAGGTCATAGTTCTGAACCAGAAGTAGGTCAAAGTTCAAATACCCCAAAAGGCACAACTAGACCCCCTAGGGGTGTTGTGTGTAAAATTTGAAGACAATCGGACAAGTACTTTCAGAGATATGCTCCGGAAACGAATTGTTTACGGACGGCCCAACGGCCCAACGCCGTCACATCATCATTTTCTCCTCTGCAACCTTGCGTATTGAATTCAGATTTAAAATATTTTAACCCGTCCATTAGCCACCTGGAAGTAACCCACATACCAAAAATTGTTATCCTAGCTTATTTTCTCACAAAGTTATAGGCAAAAGAAGAGGCCAAAAAAAAACGGAGGTAGAATCCATAGCTCCCTTCGCTCACCTACGGTGACGGCGGGAGCTAAAAATTCAAAGGAAGTTGTAATAATGAAGAGGTCTGGCCAGCAGAGTGGACGTTAAACCAGTGCTGGTTTAATGTTGGTCCAGCGTCGTAGACGGTGAACCAACTTTAAACCAGCATAGCTATTGGTTCAACGTCTCGTGTTTGTTGGGTACGCACACTGAGACAACGAGGACAATGTGTATGAGCGTATAGTGACGGGATCATACCAGTATTACGTCTCGCTACCGCGACCCACGACTTCAAGTGGGTGAAACATAGATAACATAGATTTAATCGGCTAATAAAACAAATTAGGGTTTTTAGGGCTGTAAGGGTTAATAATCATTTGTTTAAATACGACCCAGTACAGCTGCCGAAGAAATTCAATAACTTATAGTCGTTTGTAAAGTGCTGCGTTACTTTTTCAACATAAAGGATTCAATCAATATCTGCCATTTTAAGGCACAGGGAACGGGGAATGTGCAGCACACAGTTGACATAGCTACTGTAGCATGTCATGCGCTCATCTTCAATCAATGGTGAAAAAAAGAAAGATTTTTGTGTGAATGGCGAGTGATATAAATCATATAAAAAACAGCTTGATATCGCAATAGGCCAATCTTCGCGAAAATACGAAATACAGCCTTTTATATCCAATTCCCATCCCATCCCATCCATCTAATTTTTGCCCCTCCGGTGGATAAGTAGTCCCCTTGGATACGAAAGGGTGTATCTGCCACTTGGTAAAGTGGCAGATACAGATACAGTGTTGGAATCAATAAAATTAGTCGCGACAGCACACATATAATTTATATATATATAAACATACGCTTACTGTAGAGGTGCACAAATACCTTTAACACACCATGCAATATTGGTCAAATGATACATTTGCAGAGACTAACAACAATTAGGCCTCACCGCTTCAAATGTCATGGCTGCTTGTAAATACATTATAGTACCATAGCCCAACGCCTGATAATAGCTGCGATCTTTCCTGAAAAAGATATGATACTTGTAAAGGAGTATTACACATATTTTACGATAAACAGCACCACAATTAACATGCAAACGCCTCTTTTTTGCTGTTTGGCATACGGTGATATAACAACAGGGTGGCCGCACAAAACAATCATGGTTAATTCATGGCTCATTTCCATATAAAGATATTGATTATAAATATATACATAAGATCATAAGACATCGCGTGATAGGATGGGTAAATATTGAAGGTTTGCAAACACTGAGCCACTGGACACATGACGTTGTATCAACGCTGAATCAACGTCATTGACGTTGATTCAACGTTGTAAGATACAACGAGATGCAACATCACGTGTCTCGTGGGAAAGCGTCGTTTTTGTTGGGCTGCTATGTACGGCCGGGAACCTGTAGATAGCAGCCCCGGTAAACACGAGGCGCTGACTCATGTTGTTTTAATGTTGGCCCGCCGTCCCCGACGTCGGCCCAGCATTAAAACATTGGGTCTACGCCTCGTGTTTGGAGAGGCTGAGTGGCCACCGTGCCGTGTATGTGCCCATAAAGAAAGTCCACTACCACCACTTGTCATCTTGTCTGATTATCAGAATTAGAAACCAGACAGTAGAAAAAAACAGGATTTAGTGAACTACGTGCAGCGGTAAACACAAAGAATAACGTCGTAATCATTATAAAACTCACATTTGCAAGTGGTGGGAATAATATTAAACTAAAAATATAATACTAATGGAAATAGTGTTAATAATCTCGTGTAGGCCTAACACAGTTATATTAAATTAGCTGATACAGCTTGTCATTGGTGATGGTTTAGCAGCGTAAGTGGCGTGTGTCTTTCGCGATATAAATCTATTTGGCTGACCACAATCATCAAAATGACTCGCATAGGTGACATGTTTGTGATTATTATTAGTGCAACTTAGAAAGCATCTGTCATAATTACATAGAATCACAGTTTCCGATATTACCACAGTTTATCATTGAGTTTACGCTGTACATAAACGAGATATAACCTCACCATGGCTCCATGCGTTTTTTAGCCTCAGCGAATCTGTTGTTCAAGAAAAGGTTTAGATTGACCATGGTATCCTCAATGGCGGCATGGATGTCCATTTCAACAGGACTGCAACACAAAATAAAGGAATTATATACTGTGAAGCCTACATTTTCCAATATTCACGTAGTAAATATCACCGTTTTCATGTTATAGCACTTTTCAACATGTTCAATGACAACAAATAATGCATTAAAACAACATGCGTTGACAATTTTCAAGGCTATTTTATCTTCCTGTACAGTGTAGTGCTTCGGACTGCTTCCCCAATTAGTTTCACAAATCAAGACACAAATTGACAACCATGACTGCCACAAATAATCTAAAGCTAATCCTCATGGGTTTTTCGGATATAAGCCGGATAAAAAACGTGAACCTGTCATCAAACATAAAATTACGTGTCAAATACATTACGCAATGCGGAGAATAATTTGCTTCAGAAAATGTGTGTGGTAGTCTAGCATATGGGTATGTGCCAACCGACTATTTTCCATGCCGAAAACTGCTACACCAACATATTATTCTGTAGCATTTGCCCCCAATTGTGTAGCAAACTGCACCGCTACACCAGAAAAATTATTCCCTGTAATATAAGGGGAATTGGAATGGATTACGGTACCAGGGCTTTAAAATGAATGACGTTTATTAATTCCTACTAAATTTCACTCAATGACAATGAAGTAGAAATGTAGCTTAGGACCTACATGTATACATGTAATATTGTATATATATATAGGGGTGATAACATAATTGAATAACAGGAAAACAGAAAATAATAACGTGGTTAATGAGATCGCGGCACACAATCTATGTTGCATAGCATCATGTTGCCCATTTTTGATGTGTTGATGAATTTATTGGAACCATTGCCAATCAAATCTCAGTATTTTGCAGCTATGTATCGACGACATCTTAGTAACATCACACAAAATGTTATGACATGTGAAATATATAAAAATAAAAGATAACAGGAAACACGACTCGCTAAAACGCTGCATCAGCTATATTTTAAATAATTACCTTGTCCACTGTTTACCATCATCCTCCTCGTCATCACTGTCTGACTCAGAAAACCAGTGCTGCTTCAATACTTTCAATTTGTTCATTTTCACTATGTCTACTCTGCTATTATCCTTGCCTAGCAATAAACTAGTCTTAGTGAGCATGGAAGTGGAACAGATGGTCAAATTGAATACTTTCTAAACAAATGGCATTATATCTTGTAATATAGTGAAAGGAAAAAATATATAATGGGAATTGCTGATCCCAAAATAGAGACAAATTGGACAATCAATCAATCAATCAATCAATCAATCAATCAATCAATCAATCAATCAATCAATCAATCAATCAATCAATCAATCAATCAATCAATCGACTAATCAATCAATCAATAATCAACCAGCCATCCAGTCAATAACCAGCCAAACAGTTGACAAAAAGGAAATGAGAAATGCCGATGTCGCAGTGAATTGTAATTAGTCTCGTCGCAGGTTTGCTGCTAGTTTTGTTGTCAAGTAGTCCTCTGTCCGCTTATAGCATGACTGCCAGACGCAGCACTAGAAAAACCAGCGGTCTGTACACATGGTACATAGCTCTACATACTAAACCAGCATGTCAGGTAGGCATTGACGGCGGTAGATAAATACGTCTGGCAGCTTATTTGCGGACATCACAAGGAAAACACAGCCCATCCATTACACTGATATTAGACGATCCCGTGTACTGGTGACAGTTTAGATTGCGTACGATGCTTTCCACGTCTGTGTGCACAATAAGGTTAGATTTGCATGCCTTGTTGCTGTGGATGGCACTGCTGATGATATGCATAGGCGTCTACGAGCCGTGACATTGGGCCAACGGTGGATCATTTGTTGTGGCAAAGATTCGGTCAATGAGCAACGACTGGAGCAGTGCATTACATTAACCATGTAATCATTCAGGTACTGAAAGAGCACTACATAACAGAGAAAAAGCGACCCCTGTCATTCACATGTGCCATGTAGGACACTGACAGGGAAATGGGGCTTTTGGTTTTAATCAACCTTTTCAGAACAAAGGATACACGCAAAAACGTGAGTGACCTTCAGATCATCATCACGATAATAGTGGAAATAATGCTTACATTTCACAATAACTTGCACACTAAGTTAATTTTGTTGATCTATTTATCGAACTATGTTTGTTGTTACCTATTTATCGAAACATCATTGTTGTTAGAAATAATATAGGCATACAAATATTGCACGAAGTCATTATAATGTATACTAGGTGCGTATGTATGTAATTGTGAGCATGGTTTGATATGCATATAAATAACTATAAAGATGCGTTCTCTTAGATCAATATGTAAGTATACATCAAGATCAATTTTCCCATTCAAGCCTTTATGGGGAAACATTTCGCATTGTATGAATAACATTTAAGATACCCAGACAGTTGGAGACGTGGCTTTCGCTTGCAATAATTTATGCTGAAACATGCTGAAACCAACTAAGGCCACATCACTGATATTCGATACGCGAATGGAAGACGATGACCAGGCCCTTTGGCTGAAGATTCGCTTGTTCGTTTTTTTGTGACTCTGTACCAAAGGAAGCAGCAGGGACACACCTCCCCAGTGAGCTGGCATTACCGATCGAAAAGTACTATACCGCAGCCGCTATTATCGACACTGGGCTAGTATAATTCGTTTCAAGAAAACAAATGGGAATAGCCTCAACGTTTATTTATTGATAATTGGAAAAAAAACCAGCGAGTCAGTTGAGCTTACAAGAGGACTTGAACAGACAAACGGACGTCATGTGGACGACAATAGCCCTCCACCAAATTCGCTGAGTGCTAAAAAGTACTAAAACTTCAGAGGATCCCCAGCAACTTGATCACCAGACAACTCCATACTACATATCGACCGGTAAGGCGGTCAGCATGGTGCTGTGCATAACACTGGATCCTCATGAGAAAAGTGATGGGCCAGATTTTATGTCTCCAATAACAAGATTGGCATTGGCCTGAGAACAAGAAGCCGTTTATATACGATAGGATTACAGCAGTCCGCGCTGCCGAAGATTTTCATACGTAGGCTATGTATATCGATATACTGAAAACCCCCCATTAATTTCATGAATGCATTTAGCATAAGCCAAGCCCCTATATATTTTTTAAACCAAACGAGTATCCGTGAATATAGCCTTTTAACTAGTATACATTTTACAGACTTACTATCAAAAATCAATCGATAAATAAAGCTTTCAAGATTTTATTTTTGGTCCTATATTAAAACGCAATCCCATACACACAATCAAAGGGCTGTCAGGAAATGTCCCGCCCGCTGATTTTTCAGTAACATGTTTTGATAAAAAAAGGCCAATTTGAATGGTAACAAGACACCTGAAGCGCAATATTATCCCCTGCCATAAATTTTAGGCCTTTTACATCTCTGCAAAATCTTGCACATTTTTATGTTTTTAAGAATGTGATTTAGTTTTTGCGTCCACAAAAAATGATGAAGTTGACCCGGGACGTCCATTTTGAATGTTTGTAGCTCATCTTTAGAAAATAAACACTTGCTCCATGAGATTGTAATACTAAATTAGAACTATGTTTTTTAGCGCAAAGATTCAGCGCTAAGAAAACAAAAGTTGGGCTACTATGGAATTAGGGCAATTTTCGCCCAATCGCTAACGTGATCGCTATGTCGCGGAGTTACTAGTAAAACGCTGGAGCGATGTTTTAACGCGATGGTGCGATAGAGAATCCTTGGATAGAGCGACATGACGATGTTTATCGCTCTATCGCATTGCTCCATCGCATCACGCAATCGCATCGCGCTATTGCTCTATCGTATCACTCTATTGCTCCATCATCATAGCATTAATGAATTATGACATCGTATTAGAGTGTCTTTCTATCGCATCGCACTATCGCGTCGTCTCAACATCGTGTCATCGCATTATCGCGTCACATGCGATGGAGCATTAAATGAGCGGAGATGACCCTAGTGGGATTCTATAAGCTGCACTCGCCAAACAAAAAAAAACACTTTTAACCAGGTGCATACATGAACATTGCCGAGGGTATCGTGCTTGCAATATATTTTTAACACCATCCCAATTATTATGGAATAGGCCGGCTTCAACTAATCCAAACTAGTGGTATATATACCTTCCAGGCTAGAAGAAGGATAAGCAAATGCAATTGTATGAGTAGGCATATTGGTGTTATGTGCTCCTGCAAATGAAATGAATCGGGCTTTAGGCCACCTTTGTGCACATATAGGCTAAACTGGGCCAGGGGAACCTCCTGAAGATGGTGAGATGATTGAGATGACACTGTCCTCCAGACACAGGATTCGAAATTCGAGCCCTGGCGATCTGAGGCCGAGCACGCTACCTCTCGGTCACGAGGCTCCCCACAATACTGACTTTCACACGTGGATGGGGAAGAAACATTTTTGGTTTCTCTCAAACCGCCGAGACCGGGAACCGAACCCCGAACAATAGCGTGAAAGGCAGCAGTGCTAACCACTACCCTAGGGCCCCCGCCCTATGTGCTCCTGCAACGGAGTCGAAGTTATCACTACAGCAACACAATCGTCTGTAGACCATGCAATCCAGTTACTTGGGAGGCCATACATAAGTTAGTTGCAGTAATCTAGTTGTGGCAGTCCTGGCGCCTACACTAACTGCCTTGTGGGAGGGATTGGAATGCAGCAGTGCTAGCTGTTCGTTCCGATATCATGTATATAGCTAATCATCAGCAAAAGAGTAATAATTGATTTGTTGAGCCATCGCCAATTGTGTAGGCCTACCGAAAAATATACGTGTTTCACCAACAGAGATAATAAAAAAAAACATTATTATGCGCATAATTCAGTTGTGTATCAGTAAGAAATCAGAATGTTTTATCATCAGATTTTAATTTCAGTCGGTAATCAGATATTAATGTCCATCGAGTTTTGAATTTCAGCTATGCATGCCGCAACTTCAAGAGAACCCGGCCGACCGTATTTTAATATTTGGCATTATCCGCTTTGAACATTATCCTTGCGTGTCGGCACGTGCAAGGTCACTTAAAAGTTAATATTCTTTAACATACAATTGGTGGGGTCTCACTTATATATGAGTATAGAAACTATAGCCCTATTTTACCAATGTAGGCCCTCAAGTTTCGAGTCATTATTTCTTGTGTCGGCATTGTGTTTGTGTCTCGTGTTTCCTTGGAAACCAAACAGGCTCCCAGAAAGGACGGGCCACTGGTTGTATTGATGCTGGCCCGACACTGGAACTGCGCTGTGCGGTTTTTGCGTTTGCCGAAATAAAGTTGGTTCGAAAATAAATGATTCAGAGTCGTAGGAATAGACTGGTTGCACGAGTTTGCGCGTGAACAGTTGTCTGATTAAAACAGTTCAGCGTTGCTCACTGTGTGGCGTGTTGTCATTGAAAAGGGTGTATACTAGTAGGCCTATAAATTATTCTGGACAATGGATCGTTTTTAATCTTACGAGCAGTATCCATTGGCTCGACGCTGGACAAATCATATAATTTTACTAATATATTTGATGAAGTACATAGGCCTATCGAGCTATAGATGAAATATATTACTAAAAAATTCGCGTGTATCATGTGTATCGTGTAAATAAAAAAATGTGAATCGAAAAAAGGTTATTTTTTAATATTTAAAGATCAATATAATGTCAGCCATATTAACCTAAATACGTTATTTTGAATGATTGAAGACAGAGCTTGGATTGAAGATGTGTAAGCTGTATGAATTAGACCAAGATCATTTATTTGCCTTTCTCTCGTTGCAATAGCTCAAACGTAATGGAAACTATAGAAGGGTCAACGTTTTTGCAAACAAAAATCAAAGAAAGTAAATCGGCTGGTCCTTGCCGGGGGATAGTGAGCGATCTAATTAGCTAACGTGACTGCCTAGTTGATCACTGATTCATTGATTCAGATTAGACCAACATCAAAAACAAAACATGTGAAGTAGAATTTATACTAAGAACAAGAGGCCTGAAGTTCTATATCATCCCCAGCAATAAATAAGTTTTTGCGGGCACAAATTGAAATATTTAAAAGGTGGTGGCCATTTTAAATTTCAGTAAATCACCTGCACATTTCCAGATGGTGGGTAATGGGATTGTACAAATTGAATTATGTCTGACTTCAATTATTGAGTTTTTGCGCCCACAAGAAATTATTAAGTTCATCCATGGCGTTTCAATTTCAGTAAAACCTTGAAAAAACCCTGCACATCGCGGAGTTCTAATGTGATTGTGAATGTGAATAATTTCTGAGTTTTTGCACCCACAAAAAATTGAAGTTGATCAGTGGTGGCCATTTTGAATTGCAGTAAAACCTTTAAAAAATCACCTGCACATCTCCATCTCGTGGGGAATGTGATAGTTAAATTTGAATAATTTCTGTCTTCACGTTTTAGAGTTTTTGTGCCCACAAAAAATTTTGGAGTTGACCTCAGGCGGCCATTTTGAATTTTGGTAGCATCTTTAAAAAATCACTTGCACATCCCCATGTTGCTAGGAATGTGATAGTAAAATTTCAAAAAAATGACAACTAGTTTTTGCGCCCACAATAAAAGCGTGACGCCTGACGGAATCATGGCGCGACTAATATCCCCCTTCCCCTACGGGCGGGGCACAAAAAGTACATTTCTGCATCAAAGGTCACACAAGGGACTATGAACTGAAACTCAAATTTTCAATCATTGAACATCAATCTGTTATAATGCACCATCCGGCATCCACACACGATCTCCTTGATATATATACATTCTTCCAGGGCCAGTAAAGGTTTCAGGAAAGATGACACAAATCCCTGTGGGACTCCCACAGAAAGACTGATAGGGTCAGCTGAACTACGAAGTGTGCAATTATAAATATTGCGTGCAATATTGTGAGACATGGCCTAAAAAATCTTTCAAGCCGACTTGTATTCGATTCATCTCAGATGATTCATTTAGCCATTTTTAACACGGCGCAGCGTATGTTGCCCTTGGAAATATTTATAACCCGCCCAGAGGACTGGTGTTGTGCGCTACATATGACGTAATGCCTGAGAGAGAAGTGTGTAGTACATAGCGGCCATCACTGCCGATGTTTACATACATAATAAAACAATGATATTTAGATACTTGCGGACGAAATCAACGTCGATACACTGGTTTCAACCCTAAATCGACGAGATCGTCAGACGAGGCCGCCATAAACGTGATCGCCTAGTCACATTGAGAGGGGAGAAACAAGGATATTTCTCTGAAAAAACCACGCAGGATCAGCGGGATTCGAACCCAGGACGCATGCATATCCGGCGAGGCAGTCAGACGCTCTACAAAAGCGCCACACTTCCCTCTCTTAAGTTACTTAAGTCTCTTTAAGTACTTCCTTACAGGTTCTCATTTTAATCTTAACGGGGGGGGGGGGGGGATTACTGTAAACGTTTAGACCAAGTGATTAATTACTGTTGACCGTCGTGTATGATTAGGTGCTGCCAATGATAGGTGGCGCCATAAATCCTAGATGAAACACTGATTCTATTTTTTTTATATTTACAGACTTTTGTGAAATAGATAAATGTCCGAAGGACATGTTGTAAAAAAATATTTAACTGAAATAAATAAGCTTGTGAGCAACATCATGTAAAATACCTTATAAAATTTGAAACCTCGCTTCGTTCGGCATCATTAAATGATCCCTAAATTTGTGAAGTCTCGCTTCGCTCAACTTTTTATAACTTTCGGATCAATACTGGGCCTAGTTTGGAATACAACTTTGTAGACAGAAAGAAATAATTATAAGAAAGTTTAATAAGCATTTATCTCCACACACAAACCAGTAATTGAATGGTGAACCTTTTATGCGTAGTTGTGACCTTGGTTACTCAGCTTCAAACTAGTCCTTTATTATCTCACTGCGATGGTTATATGTACCCAATTTATATGAAATCAATATCTAAAGATGTTGATAGGGGAGGTTTTAAAGTGTAGGAAATACGGCATATGTGGTGACCAAAAAAGGACGGACAGACACCACTGGCGACGCCATTACTCTCTAGGCAAAAACAACTTTAAAATATACATGGATGCATGGAAACCATATTTAACAATCTAACTATACGTGACATTTCTTCGCATTATCGTTTATTTTTCTCGTGTTACTAATTGTTTTAAAATTTCGCACACTATCTTAGTTAGTTATAGTTAGCAGTTCTAATTGGTCAATACCAGTAGGCCTACACAAATGTAGTATTAACACGATCTGCATACAATAAGAGAACACGTTGCATAATATCGGTAATTATAATTCCAAAAAATCTAGTTCACATATAGCCAAAAAATAGCGAGATCGCATCACTCTTCTTGAAGTATTCATATCTATAGATATATATTTTATTGGTCACAGAAAGTCTATATGCAGACTAATGCCCGATTAAGATTTTTAAGATTATATAGGCCTCTGTAGACAAACTGGAATCTACAGAGATTGAAAAAACACGAGCACATGAATAGATATGTAACCTACGCTGATTTCCACACTTATGCCATGCATGTGTGGCAGTCAGAAGACGACTGCTGGTACTGAGCGCTATACACAGACGATATGAAAACATTCCTCATTATATCAACTGCAAGCGAGCGTGATATACACATATTATAACTAATCACTCCACTGTTGGGAATTTTCGCACCGCAGGAGAAAATAGTTGCTATGAATTATTCCAGGATGGTCACTTCCCAGTAAACATTTAAGTATACTCAATGTGTTGGCTTAATGTTGGCCTACCGTGTGCGTAACATTGGGTTAATCTCGTGTTTATCGGCTGTGACGTTATTCCAGGATGGTGACGTTATTATGGTAATTGATGCCAAGGTGAACATGACGAAGTACCGGTACATAAATGTACACAATACATGACAGAATCAGTTATAATCGTGGTCATTTCGTTGTTATTTAAATGAGAGTAAACGTTTTATAGCTACCATCAGACCAGGCTTTATATTATGGCGTTGATGGTATGCCGATATCTCTTTGACCTTGACCTAGACTAGATATATTGTGATGACAAAGTTCAATGATAAACAAGACTACATAAGTCCAGGAGCTCCCGCGACGAATTAGAATTTGATTTAAGCAATTTTGTATAGGGTTATTAATGTAGTCCTAGTCTAGGTCAAAAATCAAGACGCAAGACAACTAGGTCTAAGAAGCCCAGTCTAAGAGTAAGATAAGAACTAGACAGTCTGTCAGAGATTGCAAACCTCCATTGAAATTAATGATCCTAATCAGTATCCCA
Organism: Flabesymbios commensalis; assembly: GCA_964017125.1. Taxonomy (NCBI): domain Eukaryota; kingdom Metazoa; phylum Annelida; class Polychaeta; order Terebellida; family Flabelligeridae; genus Flabesymbios; species Flabesymbios commensalis. The sequence goes on from OZ024902.1 coordinate 100,727,494, forward strand.
GTAATGGTCTACCTATCTGGCATGGTTTACCCGATATCAGGCCAATCGAGTTAACTAATAGCTGATTTACGGTCATTTTGAATTCGATATAAATTAGTTAAAAACTTAGGGTGCATCCTCCCCCGAAACCTCAAATTTTGTTTTATAGTAATGGACTAACATCTAACACAGTTTGCAAAATATTGGGCATGTGAAAGTAAATAATGGCCGATAGGGGGCCATTTTGAATTTGAACGAGTCAGAATTTTTCAAGATGCATCCTCAGCTGAAATCTCACATTTCATTCTATAGTAATCGTCTAGCTATCTAGCACGGTTTACCAAGTATCGGCCATGTGAAAGTGAATAATGGCCTAAAGGCGGCCATTTTGAATTTGATCAAGTCAAAATTTTCCAAGATGCATCCTCAGCTGAAATCTCACATTTCATTCTATAGTAATGGTCTAGCCATCTAGCACGGTTTACCAAATATCGCCCATGTGAAAGTGAATAATGGCCGATAGGAGGCCATTTTGAATTTGATCAAGTCAAAATTTTTCAAGATGCATCCCCTCCTGAAATCTCACATTTTGTTTTATAGTAATGGTCTAGCCATCTAGTACGGTTACTAAAAACCGGCTATGTGAAAGTGAATAATGGCCGATAGGCGGCCATTTTGAATTTGATCGAGTCAATTTTTTTCAAGATGCATCCTCTCTTGTAATCTCACATTTTGTTTTATAGTAATGGTCCAGCTATCTAACACGGTTTACCAAATATCAGCAATGTGCAAGTAAATAGTGGCCGATAGGCGGCCATTTTGAATTTGATTGAGTCGAAAGTTTTTAAAAGGCATCCTCTCTCGAAACGTCACATTTTGTTTTATAGTAATGGTCTAGCTATCTAGCACGGTTTACCTGATATCAGGCCTATCGAGGTAAATAATGCTGATTGTCGGCCATTTTGTATTCGTAAGTTAAAAATTTTCAGGGTGCATCCTACCCCGAAAACTCACACTTTGTTTTATAGTAATCAGGTAATGGTCTAGCCATCTAGCACGGTTTACCAAATATCAGCCATGTGAAAATGAATGATGGCCGAAAAGGCGGCCATTTTAAATTTGATCAAGTCAATTTTTTTCAAGATGCATCCTCATCTAAAATCTCACATTTCGTTTTACAGTAATGGTCTAGCCATCTAGCACCGTTGACCAAATAACGGCCATGTGAAAGTGAATAATGGCCGATAAGCGGCCATTTTGAATTTTATCGAGTCGAATTTTTCCAAGATGCATCCTCTCCTGAAATCACACATTTTGTTTTATAGTAATGGTCTAGCCATCTAGCACGGTTTACCAAATAACGGCCATGTGAAAGTGAATAATGGCTGATTGGCGGCCATTTTGAACTTTGACAAAATGATTTTTTTCAAAATACATCCTCTCCTGAAGCCTTACAATTTAATTTATAGTAATGGTGTAGATATCTTGAGCGGTTTTCATGATATTCCACAATATCAGGCCTGTCGAGGTGAATAATGGCTGATAGGCGGCTATTTTGAATTTTATCAACTTCAATTTTTTCAGGATGCATCCTCTCCTGAAACCTTACAATTTATTTGATATTAATGGTGTAGCTATCTTGAGCGGTTTTCATGATATTCCGCAATATCAGGCCTGTCGAGGTGAATAATGGCCGATAGGCGGCCATTTTTAATTTTATCGACATGAAATTTTTCAAGATGCATCCTCTCCTGAAACCTCACAATTTGTTTTATAGTAATGGTGTAGCTATCTTGAGCGGTTTTCATGATATTCCGCAAAATCTTTCAGTCGGATTTACCGATGTTATAAATTAGGTCAAAGTGCTGGGTCAACTTCAAGGTCAAGGTCCAAAAACCTGAAAAGGCACAACTAGGGACCTTAGAGAACATGTATGTGCAATATGACTGTCATCGGCCCAGTACTTTTCGAGATCCGCTCCGGAAACGAAGTGCGCGTCAAAACGTCTAAATAGGTCATAGTTCTGAACCAGAAGTAGGTCAAAGTTCAAATACCCCAAAAGGCACAACTAGACCCCCTAGGGCTGTTGTGTGTAAAATTTGAAGACAATCGAACAAGTACTTTCAGAGATATGCTCCGGAAACGAATTGTTTACGGACGGCCCAACGGCCCAACGGCCCAACGGCCCAACGGCCCAACGCCGTCACATCATCATTTTCTCCTCTGCAACCTTGCGTATTGAATTCAGATTAAAAATATTTTAACCCGTCCATTAGCCACCTGGAAGTAACCCACATACCAAAAATTATTATCCTAGCTTATTTTCTCACAAAGTTATAGGCAAAAGAAGAGGCCAAAAAAAAACGGAGGTAGAATCCATAGCTCCCTTCGCTCACCTACGGTGACGGCGGGAGCTAAAAACTCAAGATCACCACATTTGAACTTGACATATAATTTTATAAGGTCTATCAGCAATGGTATGGATATGACACTCTTTGGATATGACACTCTTTGAAATTAGCTATGGATCCAAGTTGAACAAAAATCCATGATGGCCGCAATTTTAAAGATGACGGTCAAATTCCGAAAATCAATAAATTTTATTGTGATTATAAAAACTAATTTTAACTAGAATGTATTAAGTTTAGGCCTATCTTGCATAGGAACACATAAGGATGGTAGAATCCGAGATAGCCACTATTTTGAAGATGGCGACCAATTGACTTGATTTCTACGATGTGATAGAAACGTGAGAAAATGTGCCCTGGAGCTGCAAAACACCGTACTATTTAGTGCAGATGACATGATCCCACAAAAACTTGCCTCGTAGCATAGTACAATAGAACAACTGAACAACACTGACAGAGATAAATTCAAATGACGGTGTGAAGGTATCCCTTTGACCGAGCTGATTGCTTACATGGAAGATACACATATCGAAAGTGACGCGGCTCCCCTATTTAGATTAGCAGAACTAGCATCAGCCTGCATATCTTCAAGATTACAGAGAAGGTAGAAATGTTCTCCTCGCAATCAGAGAAGACGTGGGAGCCGCTCTATGACAAATACCTGTCATGGCATGTGATTAGCCATTGTTTGTCACAACAAAGCCAGTACAGTGAGTGGATCAGTCCCAGCAGTTATGGGAGAGGATTTGAATGTTATCATGCTCAGAGGGCTGACGTGGCTTAGCATATTGTAGAAATGACAGCCTAGAAAAACCTTGGAAAATGGTTGGATAGTAGCTCTTGTTCAAGCTGACACCCGGGAGCTGACATAACAACTCCTGGAAAGTAGTACTTAGTAAATCATAGTTTTACGTCACTTTTAGGCACAAAAGGTCTTTTAAGTGAGGGTGGGGGTGATAGGGCATGGTGGGTTATTGAGAGCGTTTTCCTTCGCTCGCCCGATAAGGGGTTCTGGGCATGTCTAGGGGATATACCCCCAGACATGCCCAGACGGCCGACAACTCCTGGAAAGGCTGGTTCTTTCTTAAATGCGTCGCATGTCTCCAGACCAAGACATGTATATCAGGTCACAGCTGCAGCACTGTACACTCTGTTGCAAAATTCCTACTCATCATACTCATGATACATGTAAAATAATGCTTGTAATTTTGACGAGTGGAGACAACTGAAGATTGAGTTATCATTTTTTGTGTTCGTCAGGGGGGAGGGGCAGATATTGCACGAGGCGTGCACTTCCGGATAGAAGCATGGAAATTGGCAGGGTAGGAGATCTGACGATAATATCCTGAGGTATCTTTATTGTTTATTATTGGATATATATGAGCAAAAGATGGTATGATTATCATGATCTTGGTGTTTAAAACCATGTTTAAGGAGTCAATGGATTACACAAACTATGTAAAAAACACTGGCAAAAATGAAGAGCAAATTTATGTACAGTGATGGAAAATTTTAACATAATCAGTTAATGACATAAACAGATCACTTTCCAACACCTCAACATATGATTTAACCCTTTCAGGCTTGAATTTACCATTGTCATCTTCATCCACTACAAGCCGCGAATTGCTGTCGCAATTCTCGACTTGTAGTGGATGAAGATGACTTAAAGTGGATGGGAAATTGAGGAAAATTGCCATGAATTGGTAAACCAGTTTCATGGAAATTGTCATCATAAAACCCTTAGTTGTAGGAAAATGAAGTGTGTTTTCAGGGATGTGAAATGATGCTTTAATGCATCGTGAGGGCCTAAAGGGGTAAATTAATAAAAAATGTTTAAAACTAATAGTCATATTAGCACAAATGCCGGTGCGATGAAACATATCTATAGGTATTTTTTCCGCGCATAGTAGCCTGATCAGCAGTTCATGCTAGATCTACTATGCTAGAAAATACTAATTACATTTAGGCCATAAGACTCCCTTAATAATGTGCTGTGTAAGGCATGGTAACCAAATATATACTCACTGTTGTGAATGACAAAATTTAAGTATTAGCACCACTGTTGTGAAATGTGAACGACTACAGGTTGTAGGCTACGCCAATATCGCGAACCACGTTTTGCTATTTAAAGAATACTTGAGGACTATTATGGATTTTTGTTCATCACCATTCAGCATTGCAAGTACACTGTATATTTGGCGACTAATGATGACATTTTTCACATACTACTTTTTTTGCCTGATCCTTTCTTCGTCATGTATAATCACTGGTGCAAGTCATTGACAATTAGACTAGAGGCGCGGGCGATATAACGTACAATTCGGGAGCATTAGTATACATAACAAAGTAGGATTTAAAAAAAATATTGTAAACACCAATTAGGCCTATACCTGGTGATCGCCGCACATTTTAGTGAGATGAATGAAAGTGAAATAAATTGATTTTGGTCAGTAAATATGTTTTAAATACAAAAAATGCGGTTCGCAATTTTGGGCGTAGGATCTGTATTCACCAGCACCATTGTTGTGAATAACCAAATATGTGTACAGATCGTCACTGTTTTGAATGACACAATATAACTACACAAATATAAATGTGATGCCAGTTGATCACCTAGTTTCTGGTACCGTACACTGTTATCAACAGTTAACAAAAGTAAGTGTATTCTAGGTTTACTTTCACACAACTCTTGGAGCATGATTTTTTGCACCAACATTTGTCTGCTTTAGCTGGCTCTGAACGAGTAAACCAACATGGAATCCACATAATATTTTGTCATTATGATTAGCTACTACTACTATCACACAAACCCGTCAATAGAAGTTCAGTGTTAGCAACAAGACACTGTCCCCAAATATGGTAAGACCCAGATCAACATCCCTTTTCAGGTGTTGTTCAAGGAATGTTGGAGGAACTTTGTCCATCTTCCTCTTTTAAGTACACAGTTGAACTCAACAGAAATACAGATATCTCTTATGGCTCCATTTCACCAGGGGCGGTGGCCCTAGGGTAGTGGTTAGCACCGCTGCCTTTCACGCTAGAAGTCGGGGTTCGGTTCCCGGTCTCGGCGGTTTAAAAGAAACAAAAATGTTTCTTCCCCATCCACATGTAAATCTTAGTATTGTGGGGAGTCTCCGTGACCGAGAGGTAGCTTGCTCGGCCTGAGACCGCCAGGGCTCAAACTTCGAAACCTGTGTCTGGAGGACAGTGTCATCTCATTCAGCTCACCATCCTCAGGAAGTTCTCCTGGCACAGTTTAGTCTATATGTACACAAAGGTGGCCTAAAGCCCGATTCATTTCATTTTCATTTCCATTTCACCAGAGGACATACTGCGGCGAGCTCGTCAAACGGTCATTTTATCAATTCCACAAATGGCGGAAACTGTATCGCACAGAACACCCATGCAGATGTAATAATCCCTACACTACATCATTTGTTCCTTGTAACCTATATTTCACACCCATATGAAATACACTGGACATGCATGGCAATCGCAATAATCATCACATGAGTGTCTGTTGTGTGTATCATTTGCTTTTTAAAGGGCTTGAAGGATGCATGGGAAGCGTGAAACAAGAGCCTCGTTTCAGCTTCTTTCTGAATGGATGCAAGTGCGGCAACATGAACAATACTTACATCCACATCTGGGATATCATCTGGCTGTGGCGCTGACGATTCTAAACAGTCTATCAGGTCCGATTTTTTCGTTTAAAACATGATACCATTGGTGGTCAGGCATAATTTTGTTTGAAGGAGGTATCTTCCTCTTTTAGAAAATAGAAATATCGACATGCAAATTGGAGAAATTGGAAGTGTATTTTGCAGTGTTATTTTGCTCGTCATAACATAATAGAGCCAAATCGTTTTTAGATGTGGTGTCATTAAAGTCAATCATATATACTATTCAAGTATTGTTGCGGAAACACTCTTCACCAAATGATTGTGTGGTACTGAGCTAGTATACCAATGTCTTCAACAGACTTTATTGCATACACCACACCTTCGTGCATTTTATGTTTAGAATAACGAGATCATATCTGCAAATGGTTGGCAAAGCTCATGAATTATTCACGTGCAATCAAAGTTTTCTACACATTTTAATAACTTGGTATTTGTTTGTGGTGATGATATGTGTCGTTCTTTTTTAATAAATGTTTCTCATCTCAGTTAAAAATAGTCACATAAGAAATTGAGGTGTGGTGCAGGGCAATTATTTTCCAAGATAGTTTAAACGAAATCTGAGCCAGAGAGCATAATTATAGCACTTAGTCAAGTGCAAACAGGAACATTTACTCATTACCTAATATGACAAACATGTGTTTATATAGTAACAGGTGCGTTGTGACCACACTTGGACGTTCGACTATAAACAAACACGTGTAGGCCTATATAATATACATGTATGCATATTTTGGTATATAATGAGCTATCACTGCCTGAGCAATTTGCTTTGTAGCAGCAAATATATCATGATGATAAAGTATCTGTGTAACTATGACCTTCAAAATATGCCAAGGTCGCCAATTCTAACCTAACCTAGAGTTTTATAAGGTCTGTCATTGCTATTGATATAAAAAAAAGCTAACATCAAATATTTCCAAACTTGAGTTTTAAAAGGTCTATCATTGGTATGGATATATAAAAGCAATACAAATCTCAAGAACCAAGATATCTGAATGACAAAAGTTTCCCTTTGTTGTCATCTGCGACCCTAAAAATAAATCAAGGTCACCCATCTGCAAACTTTTATAACTATAAGGTCTATCAGCTGATCAGTAACAGTATGGATATCAAAGCAACACACATTATAGCAGCTGAAATATTGTGTTCAGAAAGTTTTCCTCTATCGGCCTCTGTTAATTGGAAAATCGGTCAAGGTCACCCATATTTGAACATGCCCTAGAGTTTATCACGTACATGTACATGTATATATCACTGGTATCAGAAATACATAAATGTTATGCATTTCTACTGCTATATAAAAGCTAAACAGATATGGTGATGACAAGTTTTATCTGTGACCTTAAAAAATAGGTAAAGGTCACTTCAAACTAGACCTAGATTTTTATAAGTTATGTGACTTTACGTCGTTTTCAGGACATTGACTGACATTACAACACTGTTGTACAAATAGCCACTCCCTTATTAAAGACGCATTATATATTATATTTATATATTATATTAATAAAGACGCTATAATGACACTGTAATTTGTTGTGTCTCATAGCAAGCTCAGCTGCACTTCTGTACATGTATGTTTGCTAGTAGTAGAAGGACATACAAATAAACATGATAAACAAGACTGTTGTTCATCGCAAAATATATATGAAGACATAAAATCCAGTATTCAAGAAAACAGTTGAACCTTTAAAGTGCTAATCACGTTTATAGAGCTGTTCTTATCAAAAGGAAGAAAAAGCTCTAAATCACTAGATTGGATTTTTTGTATTCAAATTGTACATGTATTTTTTTACCCACATTAAGTTGTGGATCTCAGCAATAACTTTAAGTGGGTAAAAATTTAAATTGTATAACTTAGCTCTTTAAGAGTTAATAATCGAATATACCCAGCAAACACAGAACATTTGTATATAATTTGTACAAGGTTGGCACAACGTCTTCGACCTTGGTCATACATTGTACAAATGCTATACAAATGTTTTGTGTCTACTGGGTATGATCTTAATTTAAAAACAAATCCTTAGAATATATTAGAATGTATGTCGAATCATGAATCAGGACTATAACCCACGGTCTGCACATTGATGATTGGATCATATTTCAGCAGTATCACCCATACAATTTTAGGTAAAGGACAAAATATGTGTAATTAGTTTTAGTCATAAAATGAAAAGGTGATATATATACTTACGCAGATATTTCCGGAGCATCATGGAATTCCTGAGGATAAAAATTATGTTGTTAACAAGATATTATTATTTTTATTTCACTTCAAAATAGTAAATAACTAAATAAAATAATTGGATACTGAGCTACAGTGTACAATGTATAAAAAAGGCATACTACATGTAAGTGCTTCTCTCACTATAAATGAAGTCCAAAGGAGGTTATGATTACATTTGTTGACTTCAATTTGGAAAGCCTAAATAATAATAATATGAATATAGGGCTTACATGTACTGTATACGTTAAAAAACAAAATTAACAGTTAATTTTTGGGTGCGAGATTTGTCAATTTTAAATAATTTATTTATTAAAATAAAATATAATACCTGAAACCTCAAATTTTGTTTTATAGTAATGGACTAACATCTAACACAGTTTGCAAAATATTGGGCATGTGAAAGTAAATAATGGCCGATAGGGGGCCATTTTGAATTTGATCAAGTCAGAATTTTTCAAGATCCATCGTCAGCTGAAATCTCACATTTCATTCTATAGTAATGGTCTAGCTATCTAGCACGGTTTACTAAATATCGGCCATGTGAAAGTGAATAATGGCCTGAAGGCGGCCATTTTGAATTTGATCAAGTCGAAATTTTCCAAGATGCATCCTCAGCTGAAATCTCACATTTCATTCTATAGTAATGGTCTAGCCATCTAGCACGGTTTACCAAATATCGCCCATGTGAAAGTGAATAATGGCCGATAGGAGGCCATTTTGAATTTGATCAAGTCGAAATTTTTCAAGATGCATCCTCTCCTGAAATTTCACATTTTGTTTTATAGTAATGGTCTAGCCATCTAGTACGGTTACCAAATAACGGCTATGTGAAAAGTGAGTAATGGCCGATAGGCGGCCATTTTGAATTTTGATCAAGTCAATTTTTTTCAGGATGCATCCTCTCCTGTAATCTCACATTTTGTTTTATAGTAATGGTTCAGCTATCTAACACGGTTTACCAAATATCAGCAATGTAAAAGTAAATAGTGGCCGATAGGCGGCCAATTTGAATTCGATTGAGTCGAAAGTTTTTAAAAGGCATCCTCTCCCGAAAAGTCACATTTTGTTTCATAGTAATGGGCTAGCTATCTAGCACGGTTTACCTGATATCAGGCCTATCGAGGTAAATAATGCTGATTGTCTGCCATTTTGAATTTGTAAGTTAAAAATTTTCAGGGTGCATCTTCCCCCGAAAACCCACACTTTGTTTTATAGTAATCAGGTAATGGTCTAGCCATCTAGCACGGTTTACCAAATATCAGCCATGTGAAAATAAATAATGGCCGAAAGGGCGGCCATTTTGAATTTGATCAAGTAGAATTTTTTCAAAATGCATCCTCTCCTGAAATCACACATTTTGTTTTATAGTATTGGTCTAGCCATCTAGCACGGTTTACCAAATAACGGTCATGTGAAAGTGAATAATGGCCGATTGGCGGCCATTTTGAACTTGGACGAGTTAAATTTTTTCAAAAGCATCCTCTCCTGAAACCTTATAATTTGTTTTATAGTAATAGTGTAGATATCTTGAGCGGTTTTCATGATATTCCACAATATCAGGTCTGTCAAGGTGAATAATAGCCGATAGGCGGCCATTTTGAATTTTATCAACTTGAAATTTTTCAAAATGCATCCTCTCCTGAAACCTTACAATTCATTTGATATTAATGGTTTAGCTATTTTGAGCGGTTTTCATGATATTCTGCAATATCAGGCTTGTCGAGGTGAATAATGGCCGATAGGCGGCCATTTTTAATTTTATCGACTTGATTTTTCAAGATGCATCCTCTCCTGAAACCTCACAATTTGTTTTATAGTAATGGTGTAGCTATCTTGAGCGGTTTTCATGATATTCCGCAAAATCTTTCAGTCGGATTTACCGATGTTATAAATTAGGTCAAAGTGCTGGGTCAACTTCAAGGTCAAGGTCCAAAAACCTGAAAAGGCACAACTAGGGACCTTTGAGAACATGCATGTGCAATATGACTGTCATCGGCCAAGTACTTTTCGAGATTGCTCCGGAAACAAAGTGCGCGTCAAAACGTCTAAATAGGTCATAGTTCTGAATTAAAAGTAGGTCAAAGTTCAAATACCCCAAAAGGCACAACTAGTCCCAACTAGTCCCCCTAGGGGTGTTGTGTGTAAAATTTAAAGACAATCGGACAAGTACTTTCAGAGATATGCTCCGGAAACAAATTGTTTACGGACGGCCCAACGGCCCGATGGCCCAACGCCGTAACATCATCATTTTCTCCTTTGCGACCTTGCGTATTGAATTCAGATTAAAAATATTTTAACCTGTCCATTATCCACCTGGAAGTAACCCACATACCAAAAATTGTTATCCTAGCAAAAGAAGAAGAAAAAAAAAACGGAGGCGGAATCCATAACTCCCTCCGTCTCACCTACGGTGATGGCGGGAGCTAATTAAAAGTCTGCACTCGATCTTACCTCATCATCTTCAATTTCAAGATTCTCATCCTCACTTGATGTATCCCTTCGATTATCTTCCATTATATACTACTCCTCCAATAGTGGAGAGCTGATTCTGAAAATGAAGAATGTTGGCCTAGATGATGTAGCTGTCAACCTAGAACAGATGTAAAAAAATTAAAAATACATATGTACATATACTCGGTATACTAAAAACGACAAGTATGTCACTATTTTCTAATACCTCCAGGATGTCTGTAAAGGGTTAGAAGCTGTCTGAGCTTATACATATACTGTTATAGTGTACATTAGAGGCCTGCGCGGGCCTCTAAATATATATTCTGTATCCGCACCCGCCCCGCCCCGCCCCGCACAAGTTGTACCTGCACCCGCCCCGCACCCGCTCAAGTTGGACCCGCACCCGCCCCGCACCCGCACAATTTTTTTCAGGCCCGCAGCGACCCGCAAAACTTATTAACAAATTAACAAAAATTCAAATTCTTTCAGCTCTTTTCATTAATGATCAATGCATGTCTATAATATAGGCATGTTTGATATTGTCTTTTTTCAAAGATATAATACAGTCTTGGCCCAACATTGTACCAGGATAATTACGTTAAACAACACCATGAGGAAATAAGTTTGTTTGAACAATGTCTACTTGGTAGCCACAATATTGGTGCAACATTGGCCCAACGTTATTGACACTTGCCCAACTCAGGTGTTTTGTCAACTTTCCACCTGGTGATAATTACGCACATATTGTCTTGATTATGTAACCACGCAGGGTCGATAGATATCTTTTACTATAGTTTACACTCCCTCCACCCCCCTCCCCCCCATCCATATATGCGGGGGGTTTAACTTATAATTTACACCAAGCGATGCGTAATAAAAATATTTTATTATAATCATGTACATTATATAATTTATTTGCTATCAATTTTATATTAATTAGTCTAATGTAACACAGTCCCTGAGTAATTTAGTGGTAAAAATAGGATACATTTATATTTCATGGCGTCACTTGAAAAAAAGGAGTGCATGATTACAATTTTTATCAATCTATATTAAGTTATGTTGTGGCGTATATACTACAATTTCGTTGATATCAATTTCAGGGAAAACCATTGTCGGTATCTTGATTTGCTGGAAAATATATCTTTTTTAGCCCGGAGACATTACATAGTCACCTCGCCGTAACAATTATTGTCATCACACTTTGCGACCAGTAATATGACGTAACATACATGTATGGTAACATTACGTCATCGTCACTAATTATCTTCGGCTGACTGACCATATTGCGGCTAATCCCTTGACACGCGTGGTCTATCAACCCTATCAAACCGTAAAATATCATTCAATTAATTGTTTTTTTACGGTTTGTTTGCGCAAATAGTAAAACAATAACAAAGTATGTAACGTGTTTGACTATATATTTATCGGCTATATTTTGTTTTTACTACAATGACGGGCATACTGCACTTGTCAGATAGATCGCTATACTCACACAATTATGGTTCGGCCTCCTACACCATTTGGGCCCAGGTGCAATTTATTGTTGCATGGTATTGATTAGAATTTAAACTATTGTTTCCCTCTCTTATATAAGCGCCTGGGAAAATGATACAAGTATGTTTCGATAAAGATATCAACAACTAATTATACAGTATAATCATGATAATTATACTTGATTAATCGCATAAATTTCAAATCACTCACCTGTCCCGTCGTTTTAGCTTTCTCATATACATAGGGCCTACACATATTAACACATAGCTAATTTTGTACAATAATTGTCTCGATTGTACTATCACCTCATAACTTTTTATAACTTTCACCTGTTATATTATATTTTAACTTTCACATATTGGTACTTTCCTTTTCTGTTTTAAATGTTATTGCTTGATCATGTTTCAATCCCAAATCGCTGAAATAGCTATAGTTGTCTAATGTTTTCTCATTGTATACACTTGCGAATACATGTATAAATAAATATTATCTCATCTAAATCCCTGCACTGTAAGGATTCAAAGGGTTCAGCCATGCTAGCACGACACAGACACATTCATCGAATGCTGGCACAATGCTGGACCAGCGTCGGATGGAAGAATATGTTTTCACACCTCTGAGAAAGGGGGTTGTCTGACGTGTGTTAACCCATGCATATGACTAACACTTCTTGGCCCGCGCACAAGAGCGCTAGGGCTACGAGTGCCCACATGCGCCCACACTAGGGCTGCCCGCGGCCCGCATGCGCCCGCGCTAGGGCTCGCACCAACCCGCGTTATGTCGACCCGCACCTGCCCCACCCCATAAGGCTCAGAGAAAATTCTGCCCACGGGCCCCCCCGGGCCGCGGGGCGGGCTACCCGCGCAGGTCTCTTAGTGTACATATGCCCTGTTAGCATGGTTAGCATGGTGGCCTATTTGATCAACACCTTATCATACACCTTTCAAGATATTGGTAATCTTAACCTTCAAACGCCAAATTATTCAATTTGACTTTTCACCCACTTGAAGTTGTGTCTCGCTGACGTGATCCACAACTTCAAGTGAGTGAAAATTATTCATATTTGACAAAATTATAAGGTCAACTATTTTCAAATCTTGCTGATTGGTACGTCACATTGTATTTTCAACATTTTTAAAAGCTGATAGGCAATGTGCTAATTAAAAATGTAAAAAAACGAATATAATCACTACCGGTGGTTTAAGAGTCAAACAGATTTTGGGCTGAAAAATGTTTTGGTTCTTTATAAATCTCAAAAGTCGCCCTCCCGCTTCAATTGCTTCAATTTTTTAATTCAGAAACTTTTGTCAAAAGCTTCGAAAGTGTGGGAGTTGGCTTCTACATGTATTGGAGATGCAGCTAGAATTATATATTTTATGGTAGCTGTTGCAAAACATAACCAGATAACAAGGCCACAGTTACAGATTTGACTCAAAATCTAATCAAAATATGTCTTTTTTACCACATACATGTTGAATATATCACTTCGTCAAATATGGTGTGTGTCAGACAGGTTGTTGGTTGGACTTTTAGAATTTTATTGAGTGGAAATTTTTAAGGGTGTACCGGTGTATGTACAGTAAGTAGATAACCTTTTCAGTGATATTCTGCAAATTTGACTATCAGATCAATAAAAAAAAGTTTACCCTTTAAGGACAGTGGCGGATCCAGAAATAGACAGACAGGGGGGGTGCCGATTTTTGCAAGAATTTATACACACCACAGCTGACACCTGACACAGCTGACACCCGAGAGTGAGTTCCGAAGTTCCCAAGTTCCCGGAACTTCAAGTTCCGAAGTTCCCAAGTTCCCGGAACTTCAAGTTTCGAAGTTCCCAGAACTTTAAGTTCTGAAGTTCCCGTTAAAAAAAAGTTGTTAAAAAACAAATGAAAAGTTGAGTAGGCTAATTGATCGGCCAAACCCAGTTCCCCACCGTCCGGGGAAGTCCATCGGCGGCCCGTGTCTGGAGTTTCACAAACAAAGTCCACAAACTCGATATATTTTTATAATGGATATTTCGAAAACCCCCTTGACCCAGGGCTCGACACTAACACTGGCCCGTTGGCCCGAGGCCAGTGAAAATCACTAAGGGCCAGTAAATCACCTGATATACTGGCCCTGGGGGCAACAAAAAAATTACACTCCCCTTGATACTATGTACACTAAGGACTAGAACGAGAAGGCTAAGGGCCAGTAATTATCTAAAGTTACTGGCCCTTTTGGCTACTACCTGAAATCAGTTAGTGTCGATCCCTGTTGACCCCCTCACCCCTCGACCCATAACCCTCGACTTAATGTCAGGTCAATGTTGGCTCACCGACTGCGTCTACGTCTGGTACATATAGGCTATAGGCTTGTAGCAAAAAGATACATAGGCTACGCATTGCGAGCACTTGCCCACCAAACACTGGGTATTCACCCAATGCTGTTTCAATGTTGGGCCAGCAACGGTGGGCCAACAACAGTGAAACAGAAATGGGTGAATGACTTTCCCACCATACAACTAGCCTGGATGTATGCCTATGTTAACGTCAACTTCTTTCTATAACACTCTTTTTATTATAATGTTGGTTTAAAGCATGCAGGGACACTACGCCGCTGGTCCAGCATTGAATTAACATTAGCTTAACGTCTCGTGATGGCGTGGACATGCCCTATATTTTCCTTGGTCTGTCAGAGGCAGGATGTGAAATCTGTTAGGCCTAACCCTTTAAGCGCTAAGCACGACTATTGTACTTGCCATGTGCAACTGACCACTACGGCCTACGTTGACATGATGGTGATCTGATGTTTGGCCATCATCGCTAATGGTGGCCAACTTAAAACCAATCTTGAGTCAACTTTCAATGCTGGGTTCACAAGTGATGGGTCAGTTAGGCCTACAAGTATGTGGACTATAAATATATAGGCGGGATCCAAAACTAGAGTTGAAAGACCTGTAGGCCTACATTTTTGGATTTATGTTATTGGCTCAGGGCCTTTTCAACTGTTCATCAGGTAGATCTATAGGGGCATGGATAGGGGGAGCCGATCTATAGGCCTATCTGCATAAATTTAATTTCATTCTTAATTTTTTATTCCTGTTAAATATAAAGCGACGTGATCAGGCCAAAATCTTCATTTTTATTTTGGCTCCTTGAAATGGCTAGGCCTATAATTAGGCATATAATATGTCAACATGTCCATAGAATGATGTAAATTTTGTGTTGCGCGTTTCCCAGTTAATATTAAACAAGAAATAACCTATAAGATTGAGATTTAATTTGGGAAATAACTCAACGTTCTGGTAATTTTTATTTAAATTTTGAAAAAAAGAAATTTGGGAACTTGAAAATCAGGGACCTTGGGAACTTCAAGTTCTGGGAACTTAGGAACTTCGGAATTTGAAGTTCCGGGAACTTGGGAACTTCGGAACTTGGGAGCTTCAGAACTTGGGAACTCACTCTCGGGTGTCCCCAAATGACGCATATTCTACTTCTAGACCATATTTTGGCCGAAATACGGTCGTTTTCTGGACCCTGCAGACCAGAGGGAAGCGCGTCGACTGCGCCCCCCTCTGCATTCGCCATCGAAGGATTTATGAATGTAGACAGGTAGGCCTAGTAGACATCTACTAGTCTACTAGAGTAGACCTGATGGCTGATATCAGGGTTCCCACAAAAATCTGACAAATGAATTCAAAGCCTTTTCAAGGACTAAATGTATGTTTTCCAGGACTTAAACATGTTAAATGCCACTATTTTCAGTCAAATAGTAATGAGCCACCATTCAATTACCGGGGGGGGGGGAAGGGGGGGGCCTGCAGTTTTTGAATTGAACAAACTATTTATTTTACTTCCTATCTGCAGAACCAGCAAAATATTTATTTCAGTTCAAAAAAAACTCCTGTCCACAAAGTTTGATCCCAAACTAGCCTAGTATTGATGGATAAGGAGTGTAGCAAATTTAAAGGGTGCTTAATTATGCTGAGCGAAGCGTGCTCAAATTTTTTAAACGACCAGTAAATATTTATTTATACATTGCATCACGAAAATTTGTTATGAAAATATAATTTTACAAAAAACTCTAGCACACGCTGTCCCCCTTGGTAATTGAATAATAGTCCCCCAAGACAAAAAATATGTACTGAACTGGTAATTTCTGATGAACCTTCTGTTTTATGACAGATTTCTTAATACAGAACATCTTATAATTTTATTTATTCATATGGCCCCTTTCAGAATTCCACTTCTTCAAAGTAAAGTGAAGCGTCAGTTAAATATTACCACATTACTGTCATTGTATAATTGTATTATATGTATGTAGATCCATATTTTTCCTATTGCATTGAAATTTGTGTAGCGGCTGCTGTTGATGCATTTACAGCAGATAATCAAATTACAAAAACGGGTAGTAAGATTAATAAATTCTTCAAAGTCATCAGAACTTTCAGCTCCAGTATTTCAGAATTTTAAACTTATATTGTAAATTTAGGAAATTTATACTTATTCTATTGGTATATAATTATGTATTTTTAAAGCATCCTCATCAGATACATCCTAGGATACTTGACTCAATGTTTATAAAGAATAATGAAATACACATGCACAATACTACACAATCTAAATACTTTCACAAACCTAATTTAAAATTATCTTTATCTCAAAGAAATAGATAAAATATAATTTTCAGAAATATGGGATTTTCACAAATTTTGGCTCAGCCACCGGCCTCGCCTCATCTGATTTCCGACCCTGGCTACGGGCCTGTAGCTCCTATGGCGGTCTTTTTTTTCCAAAGTTTAAGTTTCCAAGATAAAACAACATAATTTAAGTCAACTTATATTAAATTATTGAGCTACAGATCTATAGGAACCACAAGGTTAAACAAGGACGCTTTTGTTTTACGACCAGTTGACAAAATGACATTCGACGTGCAACAATTATTTACTTGAAACGCAGAATATGCAACATCTATGTGTGTTTAATATAGCTAGCCCTAGCGTATTTATAAATGGATAAATTAGGAAACAATTAATGCAACCGATACTAACAAACATATTATGTCATATTTATAATGTTTATAGCATTTATAATCATAATTCGTGAAAACTATAATTCGCTCCCTGGCAAGTTGACAAAAATGAGCCTAGGCTCATTTTTGTCAACTTGTCTAGTCATATGCCGGGGTCATATGACAGGCCCTAGTGTACAGTTCTAAGGATTATCACCTGTATACACTGTCTTAGCTAGGATTAGACAACTGTCGTCTTTTTTCCCAATTTATGCATAATAGCCCGTGCATTTCCCCTATTATAATGTAATTTGGACAATTTTTTCTCGTTAC
Source organism: Flabesymbios commensalis (assembly GCA_964017125.1). Taxonomy (NCBI): domain Eukaryota; kingdom Metazoa; phylum Annelida; class Polychaeta; order Terebellida; family Flabelligeridae; genus Flabesymbios; species Flabesymbios commensalis. Next base: position 100,745,064 of record OZ024902.1, read on the forward strand.
GTATTTTGACGTTATACCCATCCAAAAGACGGGTGTACGGGTCGCTGGCTAACACAGCACCTGCGTGATTACACATTTGCGATCCCAAAAGACGTATAACTTGTCATGCAAGATCATAGTGAAGCAAAGCATAACAATTCCGTCATGCTTTAATTCTTTATAATCAGTTTCGAATTTTTAATAATAATGTATTTTATTTGTAATGGTAGTACAGAAACAACCACACATTCTATGTACATAATTATTATGGGACACATTATTATCAGCTCTGTCCCAGCATTATCTAGGGCGGCATTAGTGGACCGGCATGAGTAAATCAGGTATGTCCAGTCAAGTGGCAGTGGCGGGCTTCGAACTCACAACCTCCTACTAGTACTACAGAATCAGAGACACGAGCTCTAACCACTGCGCCAACACAACCGGAACGACATCTGGAATGATTATCAGATGTACTTTTACGCGAGGATGTATGAATTTTATCCAGTTAATGGACTGTAAGTTACACAGGGTTAACCATGGCTGATTGATTATCCGTCCCCAGCTGCCATGGCCTGATCACCCTAAACAAACGATATTATCACACTGACTAGGAACAAAATTCTAAATGGAAGAAATATTTTTTTTACTCCAAATTGATCGTAATTACTCCGTGTATGACTCCCGAGTTATAATAAAATAAGAAGTGTGACATCTAATTTGAACACTGCTAATATAATTATCATATTTGCCAATATAGCACTTCAAGATAGCTGTACAATTAAGTGGTACATGTACCAAATTGATTGCATAATACATACATGTACATACTAAAAATAAATGCACCATCTGATCATGTGTGCCTGTTGCCATGGTTACAATACTAAAAGTATAATTTTCCTCTAAAGATATTAAAAATACAGGCATTGCTTACGTTATGATGTATTAATTATCAATAATTAAAAAATTGAATCTTCCTAGATTGTTACTGTGGTTACCATATTGCAGTAAACAGATGTTTTCTTATACATATACTACCATGGTTACCATGCACTTTAGGCCAAAAAAAAATATATGTTTGTTTCCGATTTGTTGTCATTTTAACCAGTGGGTAGGTAGGGAATTTATTTTATTTTATTTTTTATTTTATTTTTTGTCACTTCAACCAATCGGTAGGTAAGAATTATTTTTTATTTTATTTGGCGCCAAATTCACTTCCCTGCATGTCTTATCTGTACATTATATAATGATTTTTTGTTTTCTGGACATTTTTTGACCCCCCCTTTCCTTTTCGTAACGTTTTTTTAGTTACTTTGACTACAGCAAGTAAGTCATCCCTTAACTTATGAATTTAAAAAAAAAAAAAAAAAAAAAAAAATTTTTTTTTTTTTTTCTTTTTTTTTTGGAAATCCATAAAATAAATTTGGGTCGCACATGTTTTGATAGGGTCGGTCGGAAATCGGAAACAAACAATATTTTTTTTTAGGCCCTACATGTTTAAAACTGATTGCCTTGTCTTGTAATATTTACTTAACTCAAGAAATGCAAAATGACTGGACCATGAATATAAAACAAAATGTAATGTCTCACACAAGGATAACCCATGACAAATTTCACACTAAAAAATCCAAAATGGCTGCCAAACGACCATTTTTTTTTTTTTTTTTTAATTTGCTTTTTCTTTTTACTATCTAGAAAATCTTGCATGATAGCTGATCTATGAATTTCTGCTTCCTCATACTTCACATAGCCATCATAGCAAACAGTTTTAAAATAGTGCTCTTTCTAGTTTATTTAGACGTTCAACCAACATTTGTTCAATTTTGGCTCACTGTCTGTAACGCTGACCCAGCATTCTGTCAGCCCTGGTTGAACGTCTGTGGTTGTTGGCTATACCCAGATACCGCCACTCAATCGCAACAATAGCCAGTGTGTAAACACCTTTAGCCAACACCTTTTACAGCCAAGAGCTAATACAAAGCTCGATATTATATCAATATATTTTTATTTAGCGTATATCACATGAACGCGATAATTCCCATTGGGCGACAGTCATAATATTAAGTGAGAGACACGTAATTGTAGTCAAAATGATTATAACTTAGGCCCTAGTCATAATTCTAATATCGCTAATATTTTGTGGTTGTAGTTATTACATTAATTTAATATGCAATATAACATGCAAACACGGGGGTACATAATTTAAACGAATGATTACGGTGCTATAATTAAGATTTGAATTTAATACTATAGATTACTATAGACCTACTAGTGGTATTGGCCTATATTACTATCTGACTATTGATATATTTAAAATTAAATATAGTTGGACAACCCCAACCTGCGTGCAGGGTGTACTTCCCACTACACCCTGCCAGATATGAGCCTGTGTCTACCTATTTGGGACCCCACTCCAGGAGGACACACGTGCCTCTCGTGCGACACCCCCCAAGCTTAGACATCAAAGCTAACCGCAACGCGCCGGCAATCAGACGGCACCGTCTGGCCTGGGAACATCAAGCCAAGTGACAGTATACGCGAAGCGATGCGAGAACTTGGCCAACGCTGTTCCAACGTTGTGACAGCGTCGATGATAATGGCCCAGCATTGAGGCAGCAATGTGTCCTTGCCATCTGCGAAATGTTATTTGTACAGCCTATCACACAATTATAGAGTGTGTACAACTGGATTATACAGTCAAATATTGCCACCTCTGATTACAAATTGAATAATTAGAGCCCAAAACGGGGGATTACATCAGCTAATAAATCAAAAACAGCTTAAACAGTGGCTAAACTCTTATTCTTGTGTCGATATAATCCCCCTAATTATCTACTTATGAACGAAAACACACGCAAAATATGTGGTTTCATTTTGAAAAATAATACTTAATTTCGAGATTAAATGTGCTCATATAAAGTCAAGAAAATAATTCAGAACGTTATATGTGTCTCTATTTATGGTAAAATATGTATGCTATGACATATACTTGAATTAGAAATGTATGGGTAACATATTTATTGCAATAAAAGCTATATTTGTTCTACATGTACCACTTTCACAATTTTGGGCAGAGTTTGAAATTTAGGGGAGCTGGGAGTCGCGTGGAGAGGGGGGCTCAATTAGGTGGAAAAGGCCTCATCGCATCCAGGGGTAGAGTGAGAACGATACAACTGAAGTCTCTACAGGGTGGACAACCCTATTTCGTCACTCACATCTCCCGGATAGCACAGTGGCTAGATGACAGCCCGTGCGACTGAAATGGTTAACAACCAAATTAGTATCCTCTGAAAGAAACAAAGCGAGAGTCGGGATTACACCACAGTTGCATTAATGATTTTGAACACTTTTTTCAAAGCCACTGATCTTGATGATATAGGCCTAGCCATGAACGTTAAAATAATGATAACTATAATAAATATTTCACCATACTTTGTGCTTGTTTTTTCATGTGAGATCGTCGTAATGAAAATGTTAACTTCAGGCTATATTAACCGAAATTGCAATGTTTCCGTAACCGCATGCCTGATTCACAATAAGTACCAATCAATTGGCGACTGTCGCCGACATTAGCCAGCCATTGAGCCAGCGGCAAATTTTGCCGCAAAACTAATATACGTCATCAAGAAAGACGGCATTGGCACACGCTGGTGATCATTCGGGCGAGGGGTGCTCCTGGCGTCAAGATATCACGGGTGGGATTCACGTTGGAGTGGGGGGTGGGAGCGTGTCAGCCAGAATGGGGTAGTTTGAGTGTAAAAACCTTCCGTGCACAGAAAAACAGTCGGGTGGGTATCAGAGGGACTACTGTTTCTGGATCACTCAGCTGAAAAGAACAATTAACCCTTAAGATATTTAAAAATAAAATAGATTTAATCCACAGTCAGCAGCGTACTTATGTCAAGGTGCAGCATATAAGTATTACATAATCGCAGGGGTACAGTAGATGTGGCATAGTGACAGACTGCAGCTATACACCTAACACATGCAGGAAACACAAGACATTAAGCCGTTGTTGGTTCAATGTTGGGCCAGCGTCGTAGACGGTGAAAACTCATAGAACCGACAATGGCTCAATATCTTGTGTTTGCTGGGTTATTTTAGACCCAGCCACCTCCAAAACGTGCTGTAGTAGGCCTATGTCATCTGCTCTGCAAAGGCAGTATCTGCTCACTTGTAAAGTGAGCGGATACTGCCTTTAGGCTTTGCCCGGCAGCTGTAGGTCAACTGTCTGTATACGTATCAGGTGATATTGTGTTATCGCGTGGTCGCTGAAAGCCAATCAGCAGATGTTATCGTCCAGGGATGTGACGACCCAGATTTTCTGTGTGTGATTGGTCAGGGAAGTCTATCTCGTCATATGATCTGCTTAAGATGTAGGTCAGCCTATCTCAGAATGTTCTTTACCACAATTGTAGCGATGGTGTCAGAGGCATTTAAGCCAAGGGTTAGATTTTCAAAGGCAATAAATATTACCGGTCTCAAGAGTAAAACATCTGTTAGTTTTCCCCAGTTTCAAACTCTCCTTGTGGTGGTTTCTTAAGATTATATTGGCCTAGTTTGATCCCAAGGTAGGCATTGTTCTCAGTAATATTATATGGGCTATCTACAGGGCATAAACTGATGGCTCAACCCACAGCTCAAAAACTGGAGACCACAAACTGTCGTAAAATTGACGACAGAAATCCTAATAACTCAGAAAATTTATACAGATAATCATGCTTATTCAGAAACAACGTTTGGTGGGCCTACTGTAGGCTATGGAATGACAGAAAACTGAACCTACATGTAGGTGTTTTGCAGTATTTGAGAAGATGTCAGTGATAGTCATTTGGGACACACATTATATGGACACAAAAAAACAGTGCCCAGAATCTGTTTTGTGAACCATATTAAAACATTATTGGAATGAGTTCCAATAATATAAAAAGGAGTGAAAATATCACTCTGAGGGGTATTAAAATCGGGAGGATGGACGCCGCAGCCGGTCACAAGGGTGCCCAGGAGTTGGAAAGCCCAAGAGGGGGTGCCTCCGGGAAATTTTAAATTTTACCGTGCAGCAAATGGTGGCTTCTGGTGACGTCTTAAATGATTTTTAGTTTGAAAGAATGAATTGCCAAATTAATCGCGCGTAAGTTGAAAAAGTCAGGAGAATCTTGGGAGGCCAATTTTTGGTCAGAAAATCGGGAGATCCCACGCCCAAATCAGGACATTTGGCAATACTGCAGATTATTTTGAAATGTACTTGTGTAATATATTATGTGTGTATGGGTAAAACCATGGAATTGCGGTGTATTATGGTGTATATATCGATAAATATATATCCATGCATGAATCTACATCGCAAAAATGAAGTTGGTCTACATGTAGGCCGTATAGGCTGTATTTGGGAAATTATCTTCAGCACTCTATTGCAATGATGAATTGACAATGATGATAATTTGAAAATTGACTTAGATACTGATCCTGGACCCGCGAGCCAGATCTGGTCTACCCAGAACTCAATGGGTCACGAATTGGACTTGAACTTAGTATCATTCTGTAGGCCCCTGTAGGCCCCATGCTATCACGCCACGGGAGTAACTAATTAGCAAAGCCTGTTATCATCAGTGTTTCTGGCTCCGAAAAAAGTTGGAGTCAGACAATATAAAGATTCTGACTCCAAACCTGGTGCTGGAGTCAGCACGCAGGCGCGGTTTTCGGCAAACGATCGCCGAAGGCAATCACAACTCTTGGGGGGTCCGGGAGCATGCCCCACCGGGAATTTTTTGGGCTACTGTGACTGTCTAAGGCTAAGCAGGCTAAGGAGTACTATAGACTAACACATGTCATGTGTCATGCATTGTCATGTCATTGTCAGATAAATTGTGTGTAAAATTGCATTTATTTCTGAAAAGTTTTATTTTTTTTATTCAAGTGCCTAACGTTAGTCTAGACTCGTCTCTAGTCAGTGACAGTGTCACTGTGATACCATAGTGTCAAGGACAAGGTCTGTGACTGTGTCACTGTCAGTGACACTGACACTGTGACAGTGTCAGTGACAAGTCAAGTGTGAAGTGAGTGACACTGACCCTGTGACTGTCACTGAAATCTGAATTAGGCTAGGGCCTACTGAACTGAACTTCTGGAGTTTGGACTGAACCTTATTTTAATTTTCATGCCCTGAATGGCCTGATTGCCTGAATCATGATTAGGCCTAGCCTACATCAATAACGTTACATGAATGCCTGAATCCCTGTGACCGTGGCCTGTCCCTGGCCTGGACCTGGTCCTGTTTCAGTCATGTCACTGTTGTCAGTGAACATGATCCCTTCTCTATCTAGACTGGTCTATCTATGACTATGACTATGTCCCTTGAGAAAGCTGAATTGAAATAGTGACCATACATACCACTGCCAGTGTCACTGAACAGATGAACCCTGTTGTCCCAGTGCTGAAAACAGTGACATGAGTGAAGTCATGGAAATGAAGAACACAATTTTGCTTGGCATTTGCACTTTGAAGTTTGACAGGTTTGAAGAGTCTTGCCCGATAATTGATTTTATGGTATATAACTGAGTAGGAAACAAACTTCTAAAGGGCGAGGAGACATGCGCACTTGCTAACCGGTAGACGCACCAGCAACCTACTTCCGGTGATCATGGCTGTTGTTTTTATTTAGGCTTGGAAGTGGATCTACATGTATTAAAATGCCAATTTCGACTTAAAAAATCAAGTCTAGACCTAACTGAAATTTGAAAGAAGTTAAAAAATAAGAACGTTTTTATTTTAAAGTATGTCTTCTACGCCAAGCGACCCGAAGAAGATGAGTAAAGTCCACAGGTAACGTTATAATTTTCTCTCGCCGGGCTCGGTCACACGTCACTTATTCGAGTAGCTTGCTGCGCTCGCATACATCATTACATGGCATAGGCCGTTGTAATACAGTTATACACGGCTATCATTCGAGCCACTTTGGCACAGTGGCAGTGGGCGGACTGGTACACTACACAGTCTACAGCATCATCATGCACAGCATGTATAGCCTAGGCCTATATAGTATATTATATATCATATGATACTGGGGTGGCCAAAGCAAAATTAGAAAATCAACCACATAGACCTACTGACATAGGCCTACAAAATAAGTCACTTTAAATTTGTCACTTTTGCGTTGCAAAATATATAGACTAGGCCTATATTGCACACCCAGATATAAAATACTTTAATGTATGACAAATTTGATATTTTGTGTATCACTTGTGATAAAGTGTGTTTAAAAATAGTTCAAATCGTAAAATAAGCGAAGAATAAATGCTTGTGGTGTATAATGGATGGATGTATGTTAATGGTATTGTATTATTGATGAAGTGTAATGTAATAGTACTCGCATAATAAGTGGTACATACATCGATAACTGCTGTGTCTGACTAACAAACACAGCACACTGAACACACTTTTGTCCCGACATTGGCCTATCATTTTCAACTCTCAGAGAATTGCAATGATTACATACAATGTAAAACGCTGTGACGTCATCTGAAACCGTTTTGAATTGCAACTCTGTGAAAACAAATTTATATAAGAGCACCTGAACCACATATTTCATTGGGCGGGGGCCCTAGGGTAGTGGTTAGCACCGCTGCCTTTCACGCCAGAGTTCGGGGATCGGTTCCCGGTCTCGGCGGTTAAAGAAACAAAAAATGTTTCTTCCCCATCCACGTGTGAAAGTCAGTATTGTGGGGAGCCTCCGTGACCGAGAGGTAGCGTGCTCGGCCTCAGACCGCTAGGGCTCGAATTTCGAATCCTGTGTCTGGAGGACAGTGTCATCTCAATCATCTCACCATCCTCAGGAGGTTCTCCTGGCCCAGTTTAGCCTATATGTGCACAAAGGTGGCCTAAAGCCCGATTCATTTCATTTTCATTTACATATTTCATTGCATTAGCTAATTTGGTACTTCATGTTAATTACATTGTTCTATACATCTAAAAGATATGCGTCCTGTCATAATATCTGTACTTACACCCTGACGTGCATATACACTTTATGATTCATTTCCATGCTATTCATAACATGCATATAAAAAATTATGTGTTACTCTGTTATGAAACACTGCAGTACATCTTCTTAATCATACATAACTGGTATTTTATTTATGAACTTTATCCACATACATGTTTGATTCAGTGATGATCGTGTAACATTAGCATAGTTGTATGTATATTTTGTTATTTACGCCAGTCTGAATTAAATTACATCAGCATACTGGCTGATATTTGACATCATTTTCAACATGTTCAAGTAGATTTAATGTATATAATATATATATAATTTAGAATTTCATTCATTGTGAAGACGTAATTCACTGCTCCCCGTGAGTTTGGATGTGAATAAATGCCCTGCTAGCTAAATGCACTACACCATTCAGGGGCTGATCCAGGCCAGGTCACCAGGGTCACGTGACCCGGGCATACTTTTCAATTCATACAAATGATATCAGATCCTACTATTTACATGTGCAAGATTTTACATTCACATCATATATTTGCGCCCCTGTAGCTTGGACATTTCTGTGATCCATGAACATGATTGCCATGAACACAGATCATGGCATGCATGTTGCTGTGAGATGCATGACTATATTTAGCTATTTAGACCATGCGTGTGTAACTGTTTCAGTGATGCAGGTCTGGATCACCTATCGTCCTAAGTAAATAGTGTAGGCCTAGTAGGGAAGGACGGGCAAGCCAGGTCGTTGGGTAAATCTGGCTAATGGCGATATAACTTTTGAGTGTAAACGATATTGTGTCATATATTAATGCATAGGGAAGAGGTATATGGGCATATTTTGTTGTGAAAATGATCAATAATGATCAATTTGTCGTCTCCTCTGGTCAAGGTTGCAAAGTATAATGAAATGAAAAATTGCCAAGTTCGACTAATTTCTAGCAATTTTTTTGGCTGTATATTAATAATTCTAAAAATACAATTCTGTCAATGTGACCTTCCATGTAGGCCTACACATGGTGTGCAATATACCCTATTTTTGTCCTAATTGTATCATCTAAAATTAACATGTATAATTAGCTTATATTATATTATAGCTTTTATTTGTACATATTTTAATTTTAATGGCTCTGAAGACCACCACTCAGGGTTCGAAATTAGCAGTGGTCCTGTGGCCCGAGGCCAACAATATTATGTCGGACCACCATAATCTGGATAGTAGTGGTCCTACAGGCCACTAAATTTCCTGACCCAAAATTGTTTGAAAGATTGCAAATAATTGTCTCTGTTCAGAACACAGGGTAGCAGTGGTCTGGCAGGCCACTAAAAGCCCAAAATAGTTTAAATGATAATTGTCTCTCTGTTAGGAATTTTGGCCTTCTGTCAAATTTGTAAATAAAAAGCCTATTGTGTACTACATTTCTTTGTTTTTTTTGTCACATATCAATTGTGATTAATTGAAAAGCCTAATATTGTGTACATTGCCGCAATGCTTTTTTGCGTTTTGTATTCAGACACAATTTAAAAAAAATTCTATTAGGACCACCAGAAATAGCACAGGACCTCCAGATTTTGGGAGTTGGTGGTCCTCTGGGCCAGTGCTTCAGAAAGTTAATTTCTAACCCTGCCACTCCCCTGAAAAATAACTAAGAGGAAGAAACAATGGGTAGGCCTATATATTGGAGATAGGGCCTACTGTGAAATTGGGTGTACATGTAGGCCTATTGGCCATGCATACAATTCATCATATATAATGTTTGTTACCACTTAAGATATTAACATATATTTTGAAAACTCACAATTAGATTAAATAACACAAAAACGCACAATTGAGGCCATAGTTTAAAAAACTCGCTTTTACACAATTTTTTTACTGAAAAATCGATAGGGGGGCTACAATTGGATTGTGGATTTATACATGACAGTTATAAGGGGAATGAGAGGGGTGGCGAATTTACCCGCACTGGCTAATATACTCACCTTCCCTTATGGTTAAAAGGTATAAGGGGGCCAAATTCCACTCTCCGGGAGGGGCCTGGAGGTTTTGTCAAGGACAATTTATTTATTTCGACCCGGCTCGGCGGCGCACTGAAAATTTCAAATTGTACGTATTACATATTTATATAGAACAGTTCTTGAAGTAAATTATATATTTCATGCAGAGTGTGCCCGAAATTATTTATTTAAAAAAACTAACCCCCCCCCCCCCCCCTGGAGATTGAATGATGGTCACCTAAGAGTGTCTGATCATTTGATATTTGAAAAACAGTCATCGAGTAGAGCTGTTGGCTCAAAGCAATAATTTGCCCAAAATCATGGCCCGTCCTGTCCGACGGGTTAAGTACAAGATGGGTCACAGGCCCACAGCCTAGATTTATCATAAATGTTAACATTTATGCTATACACGCGCACCGTGCACGGACATTAAGATTGAAGTCAGTGGGGCAACTAGGATTTTTTTTCAACCTATGTTTTGTTAAAATGTATAGAATTATAAGACTAAACCTCCTATCCATGCTGATCTAAATTACGTTCTAGAAGCTCCAGTTTTACAAAACGTCCCTGGGGTGGGGGCATTCCCCTGCACCGCGCTTTTAAGGACACGATCTACTGAGTAATAATGTACACTCTCTAGGACTACATTAAAAAACCGAATTTCATCTGATTAACAAGCTATTATTAGTTAATGCACAGCTAAATAATTATGTAAATATTTGCTGTAGCAAAACAAAAAACATGTTCATTTATCATAAAACGACTGCCATCACAAAACGTCTGATATTTTATTTATGTAGGCTACTTTATCCATATACATGTTTGACTCTGTGATGATCGTGTAACATTAGCATATTTGGATGTATATTTTGTTATTTACGCCAGTCTGAATTAAATGACATCAGCATACTGCCTGATATTTGACATCTATAGAATGAATGTCTATATTATATATAATTTAGGATTTCATTCATTGTGCAGTCGTAATTGACAGCTCCCACTGATATTATTATAACAGTTGTGGTAAAAGTCTTTAACTATTGAATATATATTGAATATATAATATATCTATAGTATACCTGGTATACATCCATCTAAACGTTAGAAAATACATTACTAATAGAACACGGAAGTGATTTTTTATATGCAGTAGACTGTCGTATACCGTCAGACTAATAAGTAACACAGCAATATTCACGCATTAGTTTTGCAACTCATCTATATATATATATATATATATACAAAAAGTACAAAAATAAAGCTTGAAAAAATAAAAAAATTGTAATATAAAAAATAAAATTAAAATAAAAACCACAAGTTATATCTGCCTACAAAAGAAATCACTGACGTTTATCACAACAAAGTTTTAGACTTATCTAGGAATTGAAAGGGAGATGGATGTCTACAATGGCCAAAGGTGGAGAAGCGTGCATGTGTGATACATCGTGGCATGACGTCAAATGGCACTGTGTCAGCAATAAAAAGCTTGTGGGGTGGTTATATGGATAACCTCTTGCTGATGTCATCATCCCCCTGTTGTGTTAACCATTGAATCACCAAACTCACAGTCAAGTCATACACACAACATAAATATTATGTTCTGGCGTGTTTGTTATTGCTAGTGCATGTTATATATCAAAACTATATTTTAAAATGTATTGATATTTAATAATAAATAATACTGTTGTGCGTGACAATAATGTCTGCCTGTACATCATTGACATAAAATAACACTTTGCAAATTTTTATTTGACACTTTATGTATGTTTCATACCAAAAACAGTTGACATCATGTTTATATGATCTGAAAAAGACGGTTTGTAGAAAGGTATTAAAACCATTATTTTACATTCTGTGTTAACACACTAAAACGACTACAGATCATCTAATAGGCCTACTGACCGCTAAATGAAATATATAATGAAAATCCATTAACTCTCTGAAACCAATATTCATACACCCACCCTTCTGGAATACATATTACCACTGTATGTAAAGGTCCAAGGGGTAAAGTACAAGGCCCTAGGAGTCCAAAGGGTCCACGTGTAGATGATTGATGGGGAGCGGGGTTGACCCCTGTGACCTAGACCACCCCTCGATGGAGGGGGAAAACTGATACAGTTTGGTCAAAACGTTAAAACAACGTTAGGCCAGCATTTGAACTTTGCCAGCATTGCCGACGTTAAAACAACTATACAACAATTTTGCCAGCATTAAAAGCGTTAAAACAACCATAAACCAACCATTTATTACATGAATGATGGTTTTGGTCCTCTGTAGAAGGGGCCCTACTACTCCCGGGATACAGATACATGATGATGTACTACCTTGTGTTTTCTGGGCAGGTGGGAAGACTGCATCGTATTCCTACAGATCTGTAGAGATATGATGCAGTCCTCCCAACAAACACGAGGCATTCAACCTATACGTTTCAATGTTGGGCCAACGACGGCGATGCTGGCCAACATTAAAACAACATCGGTTGAATGCCTTGTGTTATGCTGGGCGGTGTCACTGCGTTGAGGCCTAATACACGTGCCGTGCATACAAATCACCAAACTGACCTAATTAGCCAACTGGAGGGAGGACTTGTTGACCCAGTGAACTGTATATAGATGTAGTTCACTGGGTTGACCTGTACGCTGTTTAGTGGGCCAAGCGTCATCTCTAAAGGCTGATATGGTATAACAGAAATACAGATAGTTAACTGTGTTTATCTGAGCATCTAAATAGAAATCTCAAAATTGGACCTCGTGGTGCAATGATTAAAGTTCTTTTTAACAGACACATGACGTTAGATATGTTCTTAGCTTAGCGAATTTAACGTCATTGTCGTGGAATAAATCGACACTAAAATACATTAATCCCAGACAACTGGAACAGTAGAGCAAAGCTCTACTAAAAATAGATGTCTTTGATTTGAGTAACATTTCAGCTAAAGTAGGCCCTACACTGTATTTAGTGAAAAATATGATTAAAATGCTTGATAAAAAAAGTTAAGAGACTTCAAAATCCTGGGATTGCAAGCATGCTTTAAAGGCTAATTTTGGACGCATCCGTGTGATTTTTTACAAAATCCCCCTACTTGACTGGTATAGGCTCCCTACATGACTAATTATATGATTTATGATTAATTATATATTGTTTGCAGGAGTCGCACTTGATAATATTATGCCTTTGCATATATGTACTAGTAGGCAGTTGTAACCGTACGGGATTGTTTATATAATAATATAACTCTCTGGGTAGCCTAGTGTACAACATGACAGGCTCAGATTGACTCCCATTATTTAACTTTGCCGACAAATAGCCACCCCGTAAATTATATTATGGGCTTCACTGAAATTAATAGTGTTCAAGTAGAGTGATTTATAAAATACACTATTATTCTGTATTAATTATACAAAGTATAACCCATGACAGACCTAATATTAAAAGTGATCAACTAGACTTAGCAGGGTTCAATTTTTTTAGTATCGCGTAGCGAAAAGCTACACAATTTTAATAAATTGCTAATCTGCTAATCGAATATGAAATTGATTAGCGAAATATTTCATCAGGTAGAAAAAACTCAATGATTTTGGTTAGAAAATGCTACACAATATTTTCAAAACAAATTGAACCCTGAGTAGGAACTTTGCTTTTGTGCTCTTTCTGAATAAGTTTCGCTGGTTTTATTTGCTGATTTTTGTTTTATTTTTTTAGATACAAAGTACCAGTCAGTGGTAATCCCATTGATGATCCTACTCCTGACTACATGAACTTACTTGGAATGATTTTTAGCATGTGTGGTTTAATGATGAAGGTATTTTTTAATTTTTATTACTTGATTTATTAATTGATTTTATTGATTCCAACACATGTATATTTATATTTTGATCTGGGTGATTGAATTTTCTTGGGAAGGCAATCACTTAAAGCCTTCTAAGTCCAAATTACTCATGATTTTGTATATCAGCACTTACTTGCTTAGCATGAAATAAAAGGCTTTTGCTTCAGCTGAATGATTTTAGAGAAAATTTGTTTTCTTAAGTATCTTTAAATACCGTTACTTCAAGTAGTATTTTGCATGTAGTGTGTAGGAAATTGATATTATACTGATCATAGTCTTTAAACTGATTCGGTTATCATTATCATGAATAATTGACTCCAACACTATAGTCAGATTCACATTAAATTCATCAACCAGGATTATTGAATTTCGCGGATTTCTCAGTCAAATCTGAACCAATTTTCATGAAATTTACACACACTATTTTCCATTCATGTCGTAACTACCCTGAAAATTTCGCGAAGTTTTGATAAGTATTTTAGAAGTTAGACCATTTGACATGTAATAAAATTGTGAAACGAAGCTAATGGGTTTATAGGGGGCAACATTTTCTTTTATTTACTACATGTCAAATGGTCTAACTTTTTAAATACTTATCAAAACTTCGCGAAACTTTCAGGGTAGTCACGACATGAATGGAAAATAGTGTGTGTAAAATTTTATGGAAATTGATTGAGAATTGACTGAGAAATCGGCGAAATTCATCCACCACGGTGAATGTGAATCCTGGTATAGTACATGTATTGCCTCATGTGGGTGACAGGCCTGAACATCAGTATTGCCATGTAACAACATTCCACTGTATGTAGCGTATTAACCGGATCGTTTTTGCGGCCTCCTAAAAAACAGCCACATACAGTGAAGGCCTGCCACAACATACTGAATCGTAGTAAAAAAACGGACTTCTCACAATCACCAGTCGCAGACCTGTCAGTAGTTTTCATCCTCATTCCATTTTATTCAGTATTAAAACTATTTATTTTAAGGTGGTAAATGCCTCACTGTCACACTTGTAACCTTAGATACAGAGAGTATTTCCCCATTTCTTTCCAGTAAACTTGTCGACATGCTTGTAAATTATCATGATGTTTACTAATTAGGCCAAAAAAAAATATATGTTTGTTTCCGATTTGTTGTCATTTTAACCAGTGGGTAGGTAGGGAATTTATTTTATTTTATTTTTTATTTTATTTTTTGTCACTTCAACCAATCGGGAGGTAAGAATTTTTTTTAATTTTATTTGGCGCCAAATTCACTTCCATGCATGTCTTATCTGTACATTACATAATGATTTTTTGTTTTTTGGACGCATTTTGACCCCCCCTCTCCTTTTCGTAACGTTTTTTAAGTTACTTTGACTACAGCCAGTAAGTTATCCCTCAACTTATGGATTTCCTGAAAAAAAAAAAAAAAAAAAAATCGGAAACAAACAATATTTTTTTTTAGGCCTTAACAATTATAAATAGAGAGCTATAAGAATATGTTTAATAAGCTATTTCATCACTTTTATATATGCTTTAAATGTTAAGACATAGATATTAAATATACCCGATTATGCACCTGCAACCTTTAGTTTGATGTCTTGCCAAGATATTTTAGTTTTCAGAATGTCATTTACTGTTTAATTAATTTCACACAAATTATCTTGATAATTAACAGCGGGGTCAATAACAGAACATTACACTATGGCTATTTCACAGCTCATTTCATCTGGTTACGACTTAATACGTTGTGGCGTTTCTATTTCTATCGGTGATTTTATTTTGGGTTCTTAATATGACCATATGATGTAAACATGTCCATAGACCTGTAGACTAGAACTGCAAAAGTTTAAAATTTTTCTGATGCGCATTCACCAGTTAGACTAGATATAGTGAAGAAATTCCCGTATTTCTAATTTTTGACATGGTTGTCAATAATTAGAAATCAGGAATTTCGTCTCTATATCTAGTCTAATTGGTGAATGCGTAGCACAAAAATAAAAAAAAAGTTTTCAGTTCTAGTCTATAGACATGTTTACATCATAATGGTCATATTAAGAAGCAAAATAAAATCACCGATTTTTTGATGATTTTAGCCTGGGCCAGTCCCTTTAAGTTATAATAAGGCTATCCCTCAGATGCCCCGCAGCAGTTAATGTGTATCCATCACCACGACACAACACGTTACAGTGTTGACACATGCCAGCCATTCACAGCACACACGATACATTGTCACAATTTTGGTTTAATGTATTAATCTAGCATTGAGCCTAGTATCGTATATGCTGGGTGTTGTCATCTTCATGTGTATCTACACGGCCGTGACATGTTGTCCTTTCTGTTATTTTAGTGCATTCTATCATGAGTAAATTACGATGTGGCAATTTTTTGCCGGCCGATCTTAAGACATGTTTGTATTTTTGTCTTTATTCCATTTTCTTCATTAGAAGAACCCAATTTCCTTGTAAAAAATGATAGTAAAAAAAACAGTTAACCATTTTGTTCCGGTAAGTTTGTCGGCATTGACTTGTTGTCAATTGTGACCCACATGTATCATGATGCTCTTAAAACTTAAAACATTGGATGGATAACGATAATAATGTGCAGTGATATTATTATATTTTCCCAAGCGACATTGGACACAAAATATCGTAGTAATGACTATAAATTGGGTTTAGCTCGAATTATCTGTATATATTTTTACCATCTGAACTGATATTTATTTGTGTATTCTATTCATTACTAGACAGTCAGTCGCAAATTGCGACCCCCGTCTCGTAATTCGGATCATTCCCAAAATTTAACGGGAGTGATCCTTGGTCCGACGCACGCCTGTAGTAGAAGTGGTGTGCAAGCTCTTAAATTTTAAAATTAATAATACTGTAGACAACTTGTGAGAGGGCCGATTTTTGCATACGTTTTGATACGCTGTGGGGACAGTGGAATAGCTGTGGTATATCTACCGGCAGTGGAAAAGATATAACATACATACAACATGTGTATATTGTTGAAAATATGTTATTCATGGTTCCAAGGATCAATAAGATAGTAGTAAATTGCATAAACTTCTGAACATTGTTTAAATTGAAACTGGTAGTGAAGTTAACAGCTACTTTATGACAAATTTCGCACTAATAAAATCCAAAATGGCCGCAAGTCATCCATTTAATTTTTTTTTCTCATTATCTTGGAAATCTTGCATCATAGCTGATCTATGAACTCCTGCCTCCTCATACTTGACATAGCCATCAGATACCACCAGGGGATTTTGGTGACACTTTGATTCCTATATTAATTATCAACCCTTTAATTACTATGGCCACTAACGAAGAAAAGCTCGTTAGCGCGTTTCGGGAAAATTTTTCCATCAGATCTTCTTTTAATTTGGCTAATTTGTTCAGCTATGTCAGCCAATGACCTGATTAACTTTTAGGAGCAAACAATTTAAAAATGGCCGTTTAGTGACCATTTTGAATTTTAATGATTTTGTGATATTTACGTAAGTCAAAAAAATGCAGCTGGACCATGAATATAAAACAAAATGTAATGTCCCACACAAGGATAACCCATGACAAATTTCGCACTTATAAAATCCTATTTTTGTTTCTTATTATCTTGGAAATCTTGCATGATAGCTGATCTATGAACTTCTGCTTCCTCATACTTGACATCAGATACCACCAGGGCATTTTTGGTGACATTTTGATTCCCATATTATCAACCCTTTAATTACTAGGGCAACTAATAAAGAAATACTTGTTAGCTTCAGCAGATCTTCTTTTTATTTGTCAAATATACACAACAATGTCAGTCGATGACCTGATTAACTTTTGGGAGCAAACAATTTTAAAATGGCGGTCTAGCGAACATTTTGAATTTGAGTAATTTTGTTATCGTTACGTAACTCAAAAGCAAAGCAAAATAGCTGGACCATGCATATAGAACAAAATGTAAGGACTCACACAAGGATAACACATGAAAATATTTGGCAGAAATAAAACTCAAAATGGCCGACTGACGGTCATTTTCATTTGTTTTTTCTCATTATCTCGGAAATGTTGCATAATAACTAAAGCGGTAATTAATATAAAATAAACCTTGAGAAAGTTTGCTGATATATATCAAATTTGAAATGGCCGACTGCGATAACGGATGGCTGCTTTCGTGCTCGTTTCCGAACAACTCTTTCTAGTTATACATTGTGCATACAAGGTTCTCACATGTCCTTAACAATCCTTAACAGTCACTAATTTATTAATAGTCATTGAGTCGAACAAAAATTATTTTAAAAGTCATTAAAATTGATTAGGCCTACTTTGTCCCTAGAAAATCTGTTATTTTACGGACTCATCTAAGATTTTCATGAGTGAAAAGTCTTTAAATTGAAAGTAAAAAAGTCATTATGAATCATTATATTTTAACTTTTTAATAGTGATTAAACAGATGTATAAAATGCACCCTTGGCCATGATTTCGTCATTGTGTTTGTACTGAGAAATGTGTGTTTCGCATTGGTTATTATTAATTAATAGTCGTGTAAATGGTTTTACTGTTACTATGGTTACAGATGAAATGGTGTGCTTGGGCTGCAGTTTACTGTGCATTTATTAGCTTTGCAAATTCAAGATCATCTGAAGATACTAAACAAATGCTGAGTAGTTTCTTGTAAGTTTATATTACTTGGCTTCCACCACCCCGACTCCCCATGTTCCCATAGCTATCTTTATTATATCTGATGTTTGGTTTAAAGGAAAGACCTTACCCTGGACGTCTGCTAAATAGTTTTTGGTGTAATTCTGATGATAAAAACCTACATTTTTATACGTTGTAGAATTTTAGCTGATATTTCAGTTTTGCTCATTTTTGCTATTATCAAAATTTGGTAATATAGTTATACAGCTCAAGTTTTATCTTTTGGGTATGCTCACTGGCCCTGAGAAATTTGTCTGGAGAATTTTTTTTTTTCATTTTTTTTAAAAATGGTCGACAAATAACATGTTACTCTCAAGAGCTTGAACTGCTTCACCGATTTGTTCCAAGGAAGCACCTTACCCTGGCAACATGTGATTCTGTCATTACATTTTTCACGTGGTTATATTAATAATTGACCTTAATAAATGTTTTTATTCTCCCTTGTCAATTTTTATAATTGTAGCAGATCTCTTAAACTCTTGTATATATTTGTTTTGTATTTCACACGCACATTCCCCGGGGTGTATATGTGACTTTTAGGAGGGCTATGACCTTTTACATATTTGTTTTGTATTTCACACACACTCACACATTCCCCGGGGTGTATATGTGTCTTTTAGGAGGCTATGACCTTTGACCTACTTTCTGACCTACAACGATTTTACACTAAATTCTTATTTATTGAGATCTTTTTTGCGTTTACATCACGATGACGGGGCGGGGGTAGTATAAAGTAGGCTATAATCATGATAATCCATACTAATTTGTCTGTTAGATTTTTTTTCTTGTTTTCGATAACTGATGATAAACATACTTGTTGAATATATAATCATGCTACTTCATAATGAAATATTCCATTTATCAGAATAAATTTTTGTCACTTAGTATCTTTTATGTTGCAGATTATCTATATCCGCAGTGGTGATGTCTTATCTACAAAACCCCCAGCCGATGTCTCCGCCTTGGTGACAGATTTTAATAAGAATTCATTCCCAAAGAACAAAATAAAAAAAAAAAATACTGATATAGTCTTTTTCATGTCTTCAAGTTCAGGATAATATGTAAATGTTTGCTCGTTCTTTTATTAGATTTTTTAGCCCGCCTTTTAATTTTAATTAAAAAAGGTGGGCTATTGCAATTGAAGTTCGGCGTCGTCGGCGTCGGCGTCGGCGTCAGCGTCGGCGTCGGCGTCGGCGTTAACATTTACTTGTGGGCGCGATAACTTGAAAAGTTTTTCATGTTTCCTTCCCAAATTTGTTTTGCATGTTACTAATGACCACTTCTCGGACAAGTTCAATAATGGCTGAAAAAAAATTCAAAATGTCCGACTTATTGCGATTTTTCACCTTTTACGTCAATAATTTGACCTTGTGGGCGCGATAACTTGAAAAGTTTTTCACGTATCCTTTTCAAATTTGTTATGCATGTTACTAATGACCAGTTCTCGGACAAGTTCAATAATGGCCGAAAAAAAAAAAAAAAATGGCCGATTTATTGCGATTTTTCACATTTTACGTCAATAATTTGACCTTGTGGGCGCGATAACTTGAAAAGTTTTTCACATATCCTTTTCAAATTTGTTATGCATGTTACTAATGACCAGTTCTCGGACAAGTTCAATAATGGCCGAAAAAAAAAAAAAAATGGCCGATTTATTGCGATTTTTCACATTTTACGTCAATAATTTGACCTTGTGGGCGCGATAAGTTGAAAAGTTTTTCACATATCCTCTTCAAATTGGTTATGCATGTTACTAATAAGTAGTTCTTGGACAAGTTCAATAATGGCCTAAAAAAAAAAAAAATGGCCGATTTATTGCGATTTTTTTCATTTTACGTCAATAATTTGACCCTGTGGGCGCGATAACTTGAAAAGTTTTTCACATATTCTCTTCAAATATGTTATGTATGTTACTTATAAGTAGTTCTTGGACAAGTTCAATAATGGCTGAAAAAAAAAAAAAAATGGCCGATTTATTGTGATTTTTCTCATTTTACGTCAATAATTTGACCTTGTGGGCGCGATAACTTGAAAAGTTTTTCACATATCCTCTTCAAATTTGTTATGCATGTTACTAATAAGTAGTTCTTGGACAAGTTCAATAATGGCTGAAAAAAAATTCAAAATGGCCGATTTATTGCGATTTTTCTCATTTTACGTCAATAATTTGACCTTGTAGGCACGATAACTTCAACATTTTCACAAGTATCCTCTTCAAGTTTGTTATGCATGTTACTAATAAGCAGTTCTTGGACAAGCTCAATAATGGCCGGTAAAAAAATCAAAATGGTCGACTTATTGTGATTTTTCACATTTATTTTACGCCCATAATTTGACCTTGTGGGCGCGATAACTTGAAAAGCGGCTGGTTTAACATACCATTTATATCTTGCGTTGTTATTTACGTGATTACATTCGTCTTTACTTTCTTTATCATAATTCGGCGGCGGGCTATTATCGAGTGTGCTCTTGTTTTGTTTACTGATGGAAAATTATGAATAATTTATAAGTGAGATACACATAGGCCCTATAACCATCTAGCTGAGAACCATTTTTGCCTAGGGCGTGTGAAGGTATTGTTCTACTCTATTTAGATAGAAATTGTTTGAGTTAGTGTCGGGGCAAACCCTGGGGATTATTAGACAGTGCCACATTTGTTTTATTAGTGAGACACAAACGGCACAGTAAATATAGTTGGACTGGGGAACTACACCTGCAGTTTTGTGTTTTTAAGCTATAAATAAAGTATTACGTGGTTATATGATTAAAATGCTTCTCATAATTTTTGGCCACTGTCCCATCAAAATGTGTTTTCCAAGATAGCTGACCAAAAAAGCATGTGAACAAGATATCATCTGAGCCATAAATTAGTGGCTGGACACATTAAGCAGAGGTGGTATCATTATTTCGGATTCCGTTCTTTAAGCCTTTCAGCGCGGGTACCGTCCCTTTAGCCGTTAGAATTTGACATCTATATAGACGTCAGATTCTGACGTCTGAAGACGATATCCGCACTGAAAGAATTTAAACTTATAATGGTCGTAAACCCATAACATAGGTATTCAAATAAAGCGGAAAGAGCTAACCAGGACATTTATGATTTTCAAGTGTGTAATAATGGTGGCATTTTTCTTTATTAACCATTACACCGCTAAGCCCGACTGTAGCCGTTTTTAATCCGTTTTATTAGCTGTTTATTAGGAACAAATTGTGTGTTTAAACAGCAAGATTTGCAAATGTTTGGTCTCAAATTAAACAAATATAATTTTCATCCGCTTGATATTGTGGGTCGCAGTAGCGAGACAAAACTTCAATTGGGTGAAAATTTAAAGTATTTAATATAGAGGTTTAAGAGCTAAATTATTGGAATTCATCTCAATTATAAAATTTGTATGAACATGTTATTATAACATGTATTAACATCTGGGCACTGCCAGTCACAGTGTAGGCCTACATATGCGTACCAAAGTTCCTTTCGTGAACATCTAATCAAAAATGAGAACAATTAAGTTGTGTATTTGTTCAGTTATTATTCTTATTTTTTATCCTCATCCAACCGATAACGAAGTTGGGGGCGGGGGTTTATGGTTCATAAACTGTCCTCATTTTCGTTTCCAGAGCATATCTCGGAAACCCACGAAGGGAATAATTTCATATTGCACATGTCCCTTGGGGGGTGTAGATGTGCCTTTTGGGGGGTATTACCTTTCACCTACTTTTTGACCTGCATCTCTGCCAAAATAGTTGAATTTACTTTATTATTCCTTATATCTGGCAAACCGTGCCAGACAGCTATGCCATTACAAGACAGTTTTATGGGCACCGCCAGTCACAGTGTACATCTGTGTCCCAAATTTCCTTTCGAAAACATCTTGTCAAAATTTTTTATTTAGGTCTATCTCAAATGTTATTTCAACCAAGGGATGTTTCAGAATAAGAATTCAGTTGTGTATTTGTTCAGTTATTTCTCTCTTTTTTTATGCCCGTCCAGCCTGCAACGAAGTTAGGGGCAGGGGTTTCTGGCTTCCCCCTGGACGTCTGTCCGCATTTTCGTTCCAGGAGCATATCTCGGAAACCCATGAGGGGACTTCTTTCATATTGCACACATACATATTCCTTAGGGGTGTAGATGTGGGGGGAATGATCTTGCACCTACTTTTTAGCTGAGACCTAGCAGCTCATCAACGCCGTTATATGTCTGTCGTCTGTAACACTTCGTTTGCTGGCAATATAGTGAAAGTTTCTCAACCAATCAACTTATAACTTGGCACTAACACTCATGGGAGTTAGGGCCAGACCTGATTAGTTTTTTACAAAAATCGGCCCATTATCTCTGGTGGCCAAAAAACATAAGAAAATCGGCCAAAATTGAGGTTTTCGGACGCTAATGTGAAAAGTTTTCAACCAATCAACTTCTAACCTGGCACTGACACTCATGGGGGTTGGGGCCAAACCTGATTAGTTTTTCATGAAAATCGGCCCTCTGGTGGCCAAAAAACATACAAAAATCAGCTAAAATTTAGGTTTCGGGAAGCTAATGTGAAAAGTTTTTGAGCAATCATTTTCTAACCTGGCACTAACACTCATGGGGGTTGGGGCCAGACCTGAATAGTTTTTCACGAAAATCAGCCCATTATCGGCCCTCTGGTGACTAAAAAACATATGAAAATCATCCAAAATTGACAGTTCCCGGACGCTAATGTAAAACGTTTTTGACTAAAGGACTTCTAACCTTACAATAATTGCATCTATGGGCATGATCTGCAAAACTGATTAACTTTTTGAGGATATCAGGCCATTTTTGGAAATGATTTGTTTCTCAGGAAAATCGTCGCAGCTACTTAATCCCTCCGATTTGCACTTGTTTACCTACATCTCTACCAAAAGAGTTTAATTTACATCAATATTTCTTCTATCTGGCAAACCGCGCCAGACAAATAGACCATTAGGCCTACTATGAAACAATATGTGCGGTTTCAAGAAGGGATATGCCCTGAAAAATTTCAATATCAAATAAAAAATGACTCATGTTGACTTTATTATGCGTAATATTTGGAAAACCGTGCCAGATATCTAAACCATTAGGCCTGCTATAAAACAAAATGTGAGACTTCATGGGAGGATGCACCTTGAAAATTTTCACCTCGTTCATAATAAAAATGGTCGACTATCGGCCTTTATTTTAAAAATGAAATGAATAGGGTCTTAGGCCACCTGTGCACATATAGGCTAAACTGGGCCAGAAGAACCTCCTGAGAATCTTGAAATGAATGAGATGACACTGCTCTCCAGACACAGGATTCGAAATTCGAGCCCTGGGGGTCTGACGCCGAGCATGCTACCTCTCGGTCACGGAATTTCCCCACAATATTGAATATTTTTGTCGGGAGAGTTAGTCTACCGCTATTGAACAAGATATGTTGAGCCACTGCTGATCCAGGGCTGGGACAGCGTTGGAGGTGCATGATGGGCCAAGACTGAAATAACATTATAGTATCATGTTTGCTATACCACCCCCCCTCCCCCTCCCCTTCCCAGCTTGTTCACTTGAGTGTACCAGGTGGTAGCCCCCTCTGTAATGCAGTGTAGAAGTATATATGTGCTGATTGAGATACAATTGTTCAAAGGTGTCCAATGGCAAATCCGGCATACACACTGACGTCATGGACGTGTTTATTTTTGACCTCTCATTCAAAAAAGAACCCGACAAAATATAATCTGCAAATGTGATTTTTATCTGTCTGAAAAATGGCGATGTTCAATTAGGCCTATATAAACATACATCAGAAATAAGTGAAATGCAAAACGGTCTTGCTGTATCTCTTTAATTTAATCGCATGATCAAATAAAATGGTTTTAAGTGAAACCCCTTCAACCAAACTTTGTTTTAAAACTAAGATTTAAATGTCACGATTTTCAGTCAAATTTACTAGTTAGTGAGGCAAAAAAATAGGTACTGGACTGGTGATTTCTAATCGGACATCCGTTTCTTCAAAGATTTCTTATTACATAATATCTGATAATTTTATTTGATCATATATGGCCCCTTTCAGAAACATGACAAAAAATAGCGAACGTAAAAACTGCCATAGTAACTGATAGTCGGGTTGCAGGAACCTTGCAATCAAAGAAGTATGATGTGTTCTTGCACAGATTGCACCACTAGGGTGTAGAGAATGTAAAACTGCCGGGTGCAATTTTTTGCGATTAAAAGGTTCAGTCATCTTATAGTAGCCTGGCAACCCGACTATAAAAAACCGAATTCCATGGACCAAAGCAATTCCAGGACTTTTCCAGGACATTTTAATCAAAATTCCAGTGTTCCGGGACAATCTGAATTTTTTCCCAGGACAGCCATAACTTACCAGGACGTGTGGGAACATGTGTTATGTCCCCAGACATATAGGGGCCCTGGAGCAGATGTTGTCCTTACATTGTTGGGATAACCACTTACAACACATGACACACATAGTTCCTCATTGCAGGCCCAACATTGACCAATCGATCTTCAAGTGACAATTTGTCAAAATAATAGCCCCCTTTCGAGATACATACCAGTAATAAAACTCTAAATAATGTTGTTTTCCCATGTAATGGGTGCAGCTTTCCCATAGCTCGGTCAAGTTAAAGTGCTTGGTGTTGTAGAAAATATTTTGCATTTGAATGAATAACAAAAAATAATATCTTGCCAGAAGGGACTATGCACCAAATAGTGTCATCCTATGTTGTTTTCATATAACACAATAAGTTTCATCAGTCAATTTTTCGAGTAGGTAATTCGAAAACGGTAGGGATTTCAGGTTTTCTCATTTCACAAAAGTGTCACAATGTGGAGACAGCTACACTCACTCACTCACCTTAAATCAACTCACCCACCCAGTGACTCCCACCTGTCCAGTGACAGCCACCAGCCCAGTGACACTCACCCGCCCAATGACCCACCCGCCCAGTGACACCCACCCGCCCAGTGACATCCACCATCCCAGTGACACCCACCCACCCAATGACACCCGCCTGCCCAGTGACACCCACCAGCCCAGTGATACCCACCAGCCCGATGACACCCACCCGTCCAATGAGCCAACCGCCCAGTGACACCCACCCGCCCAATGACACCCACCAGCCCAGTGACACCCACCCGCCCAATGACCCAACTGCCCAGTGACACTTACCCGCCCAGTGACACCCACCATCCCAGTGACACCCACCCGCCCAATGACACCCACCGCCCAATGACACCCACCCGCCCAGTGACATCCACCAGCCCAGCGACACCCACCCGCTCAGTCCCAGATATGTAATGTAAAACGCAACAAAAAATACAATTGTATTTAATATAATTTATGTTACACTAGTCTATGCAGTTATATAAATATACACTATTTACAATATTTATACATTAGAGATTGGCCGGGTGGGTAAATGAGAAATGTCGGACACAATAGAGTAACCTTGCTCGGTTAATGTTCCTTCACATGCAGTTTTTTCTCTATTGATCTATACACATTCATCAGACAACGTTATTGTCTAATAATGACAATAACAGTTTTGAAAGCTTGTATGCTTATTAATAAATATCAATATATGTGAAAAACTAGTCACATACACACATTGTTTGGATTATTTTTTAACATTGTTGATGAGCTGATATTTTTGTGTATGTCAACACCATATACACATACTGGTATCAGTGGTGATCAATTGAATGAGAAACATACTGGCTATATGTTTCAGAAACACACCTCACCTAGTATCAACCAGCATCTCTAAATCATTCATGATGATTCATTTCAAATGAAAATGTTCAATCCATATAATAACCCGAATCAACTAACAAATTAAGATCTATTCGATGACATTCTGTTCTTCAAGCCGTGCACGTTTTCCACTTTTCTTCTTGGATTTTTCATTAGCTTTATTCGCTTTGTTTCCGAATGTACTGGAAGTTGATGGGCCTGCTCTGCTTGGCTGATTTTGAACATAACGTGTAACTGTTGATACTCCATCCACAAACTTAGTTTTGAACAGGACATTAGCATTGTTGAACATACCATCCTTTAATGAAACCACGATGAACTGAAACATTGAAAAATGCAAATAGATATTCTAGTAAAAAAGCGATGTATATACTTATGAATAAATACGATAATTAAAGAATATTTCTTGAAGCACAACCTTATAATTGTCTTCTTCTGCAGTCATACAAATGTAATTTGCAAGACATAGCTGAAACTATTTTGCGCATCTAAGCATATTACACTATTAAAAGTAGGCTGAAGTATAAACACCTAGAGACCCATTTATATCCCACAAGTCGAACAATAAATATGATTCTGAACATAGATTTGCCTGAGGAGCAAAGCTTGCGTCTCCACCCACCCCAAATACATTTAGCAACCAAAATACATTAATAATAGAGAAATACAGTACTATCACAATTTTTTTTTGTAAACCACGCAAATATGCGATGTCAGAATCACACCAAAATTTCATCATCATGTCAGAATGCGATGTCAGAATCACACTAAAATGTCCAGGGTAAGTTGCTTCTTGGAACAAATCAGTGAAGCAGTTCAAGCTCTTGAGAGTAACATGTGATTCGTCAGCTATCTTGAATTTTGTTGAAAAAAGAAAAACAATCTTCCTGACAGTTTCCTCAGGGCCAGTGAGCATACCCAAAAGATAACATTTGAATTGTATTTATAACTATATTACACAATTTTGATAATAGCCAAAATGAGCAAAACTGAAATATCAGCTAAAAAAAGTTTATACTATCATAATCACACCAAAAACTAATCAGCACACGACCAGGGTAGGGTTCTTCCTTTGAACCAAGAATAATACATATCCATGAAGCTGTTCAAGCTCTAGAGAGGGACATAGGATTTTGGCGGCCATCTTGGATTTTGTTAAAAAAGCTGGAAAAGGCTGAAAAAAAAATTATTGGGCAAATTTTTTAGGGCCAATATGCATACTGCAAATATTGAGAAATAATCTGGGCAGGGGTCACGTGTATAGCCATATTACCAAATTTTGATGATAGCCAAAATGAACAAAACTGAAATATCCGCTTAACTTCTGAAACATGAAAAAATCTAAGTTTTCATTATCAGAATCACACCAAAAACTAATCAGCACATGTGCAGGGTAAGGTCTTTCCTTTAAACCAAACATGAAACAAATCCATAAAGCGGTTCAAGCTCTAGAGAGCACCATCGAATTTTGGCAGCCATCCTTGATTTTGTTAAAAAAGCTGAGCAACGCAAAAAAATTAATCTAATTTCCTAGGGCCGATATGCATACTGGAAATTTTTAGAAATAATCCGAGTAGGGGTGTATGGCTATATTACCAAATTTTGATGATGGCCAAAATGAGAAAACGAATTATAAAAAATATCCGCTAAAATACTAAGACGTAAAAAAAATTAAAGTTTTTTATCATCAGAATCACACCAAAAGCTTTTCAGCACACGGCCAGGGCAAGGTTTTTCCTTTAAACCAAACATGAAACAAATCCATGAAACGGTTCAAGCTCTAGAGAGCGACATAGGATTTTGGCGTCCATCTCAGATTTTGTTAAAGAAACTGAAAAACGCAAAAAAAAATATTACCAGGCAAATTCCCCAGGGCCAGTATGCATACTGCAAATATTTGGAAATAATCCAAGCAGGGGTTTTCGAGTGAGAGCCGAAACAAAATGCGGTGGCGGGTTGATTCAGCAAAAACAATAAGTCTCCACCACCACATAGTGAGTGGAGACTTAATAAAAAGCAACAATACACTGCAACTCTTTTTATCTATAAACATATATTACTTAAAGCTGTATAACTGTTTTGTTTATTTCGACAAAAATAACCTAAATGTTCAACACAATCATTCATATTTTTTTAAAGGCTTCAAAAATGCACAAAAACTATGTAAATGCAGCGGGATTAGTTCACAACGCGATACACCATCAAGTAATATGAAGTAGTCTGTCTGTGTACAATGTGTATATAATAGCGATTACATTATGGGCCAATATAATGTTACATTAAACCAACATCAAATCCCTTAAGTTGACATGAGACGTTGAACCGAATTAGTCTAACGTTGGGCCAGTGCCGGCCGTAGACAATTGCCCAAAATTAGTCTGACATTGGATCAATGCCTCATGTTAGCTGGGATACCAAGCTCACACAAACCACCCGTTGATGTCCCTAGACTAGGTCATAGAATAGGTTACAGTAAAGGCTGTTTTATTAAAAAAGATTTTTTTTACCGTATTTCGCAGTTTATTTCACTGCATGTGATGACTTACGATGAAATCAAATAAAGTCTGATATTTTCTAATAGCATTTTTACTATAGTAGAGAATGTGTTGTTCATTTTTATTATATTTTGAAATGCCCATGAGGTATTGAATAAAAAACAGCGAATGTTTTTTCAAGAAAATCACACAAAATTAAATTAGTGAAAAATATGGTTTACATGACCGTTTTAGGCCCGAATTCTCAGTGAGGGGAGAGCTCGATCAGTGGCGGGCCAAATGCTTGGATGTCGGCCCACACATAAAAGCGCTATACAAAGAGGAGAGTCCTATTTTTAAAGATACTGACATTATCCACACAGAGTAATAAATCATAGATATACCTAAATGACATGACAAAATAAACTCTATACAGTGAAATGTATCTAAATGACATGACAAAATAAACTGTGTACTGTCAAATGTATCTATCATCACTTCAAAAATAAGGATAAGTTTGAGCGTGTTCCATTCTTTTTTAATGATGCCCGTTATCTGACACTTTTAATGTGCTGATTATACAGTCTTACTCCGCTGTGATCAGTTTGTTTTGATGGGGCAGCATTGTTTACAAATAGTCAAACTCAAAAGCTTAACTAGAAGTAAGTGTTTACCATGTAAAACACCCAAGAAGGCTCCCCCTCACACTTTTCAAATAAAAGTTATACATTAAATAAAAATTTACGAGATAATCAATTTGTACATGTAATTATAAAGTAATATTATGAAGCAGAGGCTAGCAGCATTAGGCTGACTTGGTGCTATTTTGACCACAAAAAATTAAAGATGGCTGCCAAGACCCGGATATTTTTTAGAACTTTCTGCAAAATTGATGCAGTTTAGGAATTAATATTAGCATGCAGTACGTTGAATATTGAGTGTATCGGATAAGTGGCTTTAAAGTTATCAAGGTGACAAGGTCATAATTTGACAAAAAAAATTAAAGATGGCTGCCATGACCCGGATATACTTCCAAACTTTCTGAAAAATTGATGCAGGCTAGAAATTAATACTACACTATGTACTATGAAGTATTGTTAAAGGAACCCCTTGGGATGAAACATTTTCAATGTTGTCAATTTTGGAAATTTAACTTATATGAAGCTATATAGCCTACTGATCTGAACTAAAAATACCAAAAACTCAAAAAACAATTTTAAAGCACCGAAAAAGAGTGAAATAGTTATATTTCCAGGTCGCATATTGCCATGTAAACAAAACAAGTCAGCAATATACAGCACTTCACACCACATATTCCCACGTCTTGGCCTAAGAGATCAAAGCAATCGCCGCTTATTGGTGTCTGATTGGTGTCTTATAGTCAGGACATGAGGTGATACACCTGCAACACTGATTGTCTGCCAAACGCTGGGCCGACGGCATTAACATGTGGCCCAGTGTTGTAGGAACATTCAACCGTCCTTCAGCATGTGTTTAGGTATACAAAAAGTTTGTTTGGGTTTTAAGCGGTTTCATAGAAATATTAATAAAAAATATTTTTAAAAATCTAAAAACTCTGAAAAAAATAAAATCATGATCTGGGGGATACACTACTTCACTACAAAACTAAAAACGAAAATTGATGTCATCCCAAGGGGCTGCTTTAATATTGAGTATATCGGATAAGCGGCTTTGAAGTTATCAGGGTGACAAGGTCCTAATTTGACGAAAAAAGATGGCCGCCATGACCAGAATATTTTCCCGAACTTTCTGAAAAATTGATGCAGGTTAGGAATTAATACTACTATGCAGTATTTTGAATATTGAGTATATAGGATAAGCGGCTTTGAAGTTATCAGGGTGACAAGGTTCTAATTTGACGAGAAAAGATTAAAGATGGCCGCCATGACCCAGATATTTTCCTGAACTTTCTGAAAAATTGATGCAGGCTAGGAATTAATACTATGCAGTATTTTGAGTATCGAGTATATCAGATAAGTGGCTTTGAAGTTATCAGGGTGACAAGGTCCTAATTTGACGAAAAAAGAATAAAGATGGCCGCCATGACACGGATATTTTCCCGAACTTTCTAAAAAATTGATGCAGTCTAGGAATTTATAGTTGTATCCAGTATGTTCAACACCAAATGAATACAAAAAGCGGTTTTGTAGATCAGGGTGACATGGTATAGAAAGTCCATCCATGCGCCGCTGCCGGCGGACGAAACCGTACAAAAACAAAAAGCCAGGGGGGAGCCTTAATAAATGGCAACCAGAAGAATAAAAATCAAAACACCATTTTTTATGACTTGATCTTTTGAATAAAATAAACAAAACGGTTATGCAGTTTTAAAATGTTATATGTGAGAAGATATATTTTGATTAATACCTTTTGTTATCTATTAATATTTACTCTGTACATCAAACAGTACATCATACAGTACCGAAGCTGGAATTTGCAGTAGCAATTAAAGGGTCAAATACAAAATACTAACTTTAATAGCAAATTGTTATTTCCATGTTATTTCACTTACCTGTGAATGCTGAAAATGAGTTCGAAGCATATGACCGATGTTTTGTGTGTGAGAAAGATCTAAGGCAGCGTCGACCTCATCCAGAATATATAGAGGTGCAGGTTTAAATAGAAGCATTGCAAGTATAAGTGACAAGGCCACTAAAGATCTGAAATAAATGTAGTCGAAATTAGGTCAAGTGAGAGAGTGGATATTGCTCTAAGTCAGTTTATGTACAATCAAGATCTGATGAGCAATTATATATTAAAAAGGTACATAAAATACTGCACGTTCATTACTTTCTTGAAGAGTTCTAGAGTAAAAATGTCTATGCCTTCCATTCACTTGAGAACTAACCCTTTAAATGTAAAAATTCTAATGTTTCGCAACCCTGAAGCCAGCTGTAAACATTGTTATTTGATTTGGTAATGCTGGAGAAATGAATTTCAAGTGATAAGCCAAAGTGACAATCACCCATGAATCTTAATCGTATTATCTACATGCCATGTTTAGTGTATTGTAAACTGACCTCTGGCCTCCACTTAGCTCACCGAGAGACTCTTTCCATACATCTCCAAAAGCTATTTTCACTTCTAAACCATCCAGAATCGTTTGCCCTTCTGGTGCAACAAGCTTAGCTTGTGTCCCAGGTAACAATGTGGAGAATATGGATCCAAAATCCTGTTGACATAGAATAAGCCTAATTTAAAAAACTATAATCAATAGAACTTCACAACGGACTTCATCGACTAGCATATATTGAAAATATTGACTGTCCTACGGCTTAAAATTAGTTCCTTCCTAGTGATCGTTCTAGTAAGATACACGGCTTCACACTTTTTCCCAAGATATCTTTGAAGTTAGTGGCAGTAGAAAGGATACTAAACCTGGATTAAAAATAACAATGTCCTGCAATTTTGTCAGTAACAGACAATTGAACACAAGAAAATTATGAAGGCTTTTAAGCCATTAATAATTATAATACAACATTCCCAATTGGATAATTTTTTTTCGCATTATATAGTGTAAACAAAGCTTGCAGTATGACATCTGACATTTTCATTGGAGCAGCACCAATTTGATTTGTAAAGCAGGTGATAATGGTACCATCCGAAGAAAAAACACGACCTCAATTTGGAATGGGAAATTAAGAGATATTTGTATTTTATAAACTGCTCCAGGCCCGCAATATCTCTCTCTCCCTCAAGAAAAAACCTTTAATAAACATGCAATAATAATATATATGGGGGGAGGTGGACCCATGGATTTTTTTTAGAGCAATCTGCTTTATAGAGTGTATCATGCAATTAACTACTCCTATGCTTGAAGGATTGTTTAAAAACTGTAGTGTCATGGCATAAATCTGCGGCAAATATGCCTATTGTGTGGGCCCTAACATTGCCTAATGTAATGTATCAAAACCCAATGAATATTACAAAAGGACTGTTTATGCATTAAATGGCTGTGTTGACCCCAATTATCACGGAACATACCTGATCTTCAAACTTAACTGAGGAATTGGTATTAGACCAATGTGTAATGTAAAAAATAGATTGAAAATTCGAGAGTGTATCACGCTTACACCACTCAGATACAAAGGGGGAAATATGCAGACAGTAGTCACTAAACATAGACTATTTTAAAAGTAGAAATTTTCTCTAAATTAGCATCTATTCCACTGCTATGGCAGTGGTTTGCTAAGCAATCACTTGGCATAAAAAGATCAACTGACAAACAGTCTCTTTATACATGTACCTTTGTTACTTGACTATATACTTTCTTGATTGCTTCTCGTTTCTTTTCGTCAAGTTCAGCTATAACAGCTGTTATCTGAGCTTTATCGTTTAGAACAATCTGCCGTTTCTTCATCAGATCATTACACTGCAAACATAATTAGATCAGTGATTAATACGAGTTGTCAGCAACTAAATGATGTCTAGTAAGTTCAAACAATTTTTAGTCAAGTTTGCTTGGCCCAGTTTGTAACGTGCAGGACACCCCGATTAATTAACCTTGTGTCTTGTAACAATGATGGCTTTTCTGATTGAAACTAAGTTACCCTTTCAGAGAGGGATTGTCTATATACGTCAGTATCTGACGTCTGTAGAAGTCAGATTCTGACATATAAAGACAATCCCCGAGAGAATAATTTTTTTTTTAAAGTCCATACACCCATAACATAGGTATTCAAATGAACCAGAAGGACTAACCAATATATTTATGATTTCATATTGAAAAAACCCTTTATTCTCCATGCTTTAAACAAAAATAATTCAGCGTCAATGAGTCCTTATACTGAAGTACTGTTACTGGTTCTTCAGCAGTAGGACTCGTTAAAATTGGGTAGGACTTTCTCATTTTTACAAGATAGAAATTTTCAAAATAGCACCAAGCAATATTTTTTTCCATGTAGTTTGAAAGCTTCAATTGAGTGAAGTAACAATAAAAACATTTCGGTAATTTTATATGCCAATTGCTGCAACATTGATTTTCGAAACAAAGCTCCACATTTTACAATACATGAATTCTACATTTTATACAGGTTAATATTTAACTGTAAATTAACAATATTATTTATATACCAAGCCGACATAATTTTACCTTAGAAAAGTATTTTTTGAATTTGGAGTTAATTTTACAATATGGTCAATTGTCATTTTTTGCCTATTATATGAGCCATATTATATTATAACTTTGTCTGAATGTGGAAATGTAGAGTAACCATTTTGCATTAAAATTGTTTCAAATGCCACTGTAACTAATTTTCCAGGGGAAATGTGATTTTCAGATTGACTGAAATCATAAATGAAAGGGCCAATGGCCCAGTAGCTCATCCGAGCATTATTCTGGGATGAGAGTGATAACTTACAGGAACGACTGAAACTGTGAAGAAGTGACGCTTAGAAGTTCCTATGTTGTAAATGGCGATAATAAAAAATTAAATAAAATAGGCGGGAATAAAAAAACTGATGCAGAGTCTTCCAAAGGCCGCGGTGAGGTAAAAGAAAAAAAATTCTTGCTCGTGGCCATTTTTTTTCTTCAACATGGGAGCATTTGAGTTCAGTGGCAGTGTCAACTGTCATACATAGCAACATGACACTGATAGTAGCGTTTGGCGCAAAGTGTCACTTAAAACGATAAGAAATCTGATGGGTGACACAACCTGGATCACACGCTATATACACCCCTACCTGGTGAACATTGTGTACAGGTTTCAATTAAATGTATTGAAGAGTCAAGGAGAAATAGCGTTTTCCGTGAAAATGCATCTGGTAGCCCTGTAGCCATAACCGTTGTACATGGTGCGACCTTGAGCGCACCCTGTATACACCCCTGGCTGGAGAAAATTGTGTACAAGTTTGAAATAAATCTACTGAAAACTCGAGGGGAAATAACACTTTCTGTGAAAATGCATCTGGCAGCCCTGTAGCCATAGCTGTGATAGGTGGCGCTACCTGGAGCACACCCTGTATTGAATTGTATATTAATTTTAATTAATTCCCGCAAATTTGTTTGAGAGAAAGTTTTTGCCACTAAAATTGATTCTAATAATCAACTGTAAAATAGTAAAATGATATTGAACATAATAATTATTTGCTCCCGACCTGCTCTTCCACAATACCAAGCATGTTCATTGCCCGCATATTGACATTCTTTGCTAACTTCTCTTTTTTTTCTTGTAGTTTTTGTAAACGGTGACCAGCTTCTTTTGGATTATTTGCCTCGAAGTCATAAGTACTGTTCTTCTGACCAAAATACTTCTTCTCATCTGCTATCCATTCGTACCGTTGAAGCAAATCTTCAACAGCTTTTACAGCATCCTTACTGTCTTTGTTCAACTTGTTTACCTGAAATAATGTCATAATATTTCATTAAACAGTTTCTGCAGACTTTTGTTGAGCAGACATTTGAAGCAAAATTTTAGACATACCCGCTACCCCCGGTAATGTTGAAATGACTTCGAGAAATACTGGATGCTGGATTACATTTATTATTTTTTTTCTTTTCTTAAGACTTATTTATGGTAAATTTATCTGGCAATAATGAAAAGATACATATCCATCTGTATGAAGATGAGATAAATTAATTAAATACAATTCAAATACGAACAATTTCACTGGATTTACAATGGATGATTCAATATTTAAAAATACTGACTTTATGATCGAACTCTTGCAGTTGAAGACCAATTTTGTCAATCTCTGATTGACAAGCATGACGTTCTTCCTCACGCGTTTTTATATCTTTACTACATTCTCTCAGAATGTTTTTCTGCTTCTTCAGATCTTCCTGTGCTTCCTTTACTTTGTTCTAAAAATTAGAATTTTTTTTGAAAATCTCACCAAACATTCATTATGTATAAAGTTACAATTTTTAATACAGCAGAACCTGGTCTGAGCAGCCACTCTTACAGCCAGCAAACATAATATGTTCAGTATTTCATCTAGTTATTTCTAACATGGTGTCGCGCCATCCTGCCTTTTGTGAGCACCATGTTGCCCTTTGTGAGTGCCATGTTGCCCGTCAAATATTTAAACTGCACTATGTCCCTTTAAACAATTGTCACTTTGATTTCACCCAACCCTAGGCCATATTATACAGGGTTCATACACCTTGGGTAGAACAATACCCAAGGACTGGCCTAAAAGTAGTTTTTTTCAGGCCACACGCAAACCAAGTAATACCTTAATACAAACATTTGAAAAAACAAATTTTGTTTAACAACAAGCATGTAGACATGTAGCAAGCCCACTTGTTGACTCCAGAGAGTAAATGCATGATCACTGTGGATCTAGGCTGTCATTAAAAACCTACTACGGAATGGCTTCTTGCCTGTTTTAACAAGAGGACTGAAGTCCTATATCATCCCCCGCCATAAATTAGGTTAGACTTTTTGCGGTCACAAATATTTAAAAAGTTGATTTGTGGTGTCCATTTTAAATTTCAGTAAAATCACATGAACATTTCCAGATGGTGGGTAATGTGATTGTACACTGTGAATTATTACTGGTTTCAATTTTTCAGTTTTTGCGCCCACAAGAAAATATGAAGTTTATCCATGGCAGCCATTTTGAATTTCAGTAAAACCTTAAAAAAATTACTTGCACATCTCCATATCGTGGGAAATGTGAGAGTAAAATTTGAATAATTTCTGACTTTAAGTTTTAAGAGTTTTTGTGCCCACAAAAAAATTTGGAGTTGACCTCTGGCAGCCATTTTAAATTTTGGTAGCATCTTTAAAAAATCACTTGCACATCCCCATGCTGCTAGGAATGTGATGTTAAAATTTCAAAAAAAATGACCAAACATTTTTTTTGCGTTTTTACGCCCCCCCAAAAAATTAAGGTTGATCTGTGGCGGCCATTTTGAATTTCAGTAAAACCTTGAAAAAGTCACCTGCACATCTCCATATCATGGGGAATGTGATAGTAAAATTTGAATAATTTCTGACTTTAGGTTTTAGAGATTTTGCACCCACCAGTTGACCTCTGGCGGCCATTTTGAATTTTGGTAGCATCTCTAAAAAATCACTTGCACATCCCCATGTTGCTAGGGCTGTCATGTTAAAATTTCAAAAAGATTTGAGCAGTAGTTTTTGAGTTTTTGCGCCCATAAGAAAACGTGACACCGGACAGAATCCTGGCGCGACTAAAATCCCCCTTCCCCTACGGGCAGGGGATAAAAAAAATTGCGAAGTAGCTTTCAAAATGGTTCATTTTCAAGGCTTTTCAAGGCCTTTGGCAAAATTCAAGCACTTTCAAGGCCATGAAAAAATAATTTAAAATTCAAGGCTTTTCAAGGCTTTTAAGGCCCCGTACGAACCCTGATTATAAATGATAACCTGGGTAAAATTCCTTGATAACGCCCAGTCACTGGTGCCTCTCACTGGTGCCCCCAATGATAGGCTGGCGCCATGCCCCGTCTGAATTCTAGATAAAACACTGATGTGAGGCCACTTTACTGTTCCCAAAAAAGACACTTCATATACAAATGAACCTCCTATGAGCAACCACCTGTCTTTTCCAGTGCCCCAACGGTGGCTGCTCATAGCAATTTAAAATGGAAATTAATAGACAACTGTTACAACAAAGCAAAATTCATCAAAACTAACAATATATGCAATTCAAATTTTAAATGTATGTATACACTAAGGATCTTGGTTATTAAATACTATTATTACTTCATTCACGAAAGCACTCTGATCATATAAAAATGATGAAATAGATTCTGTCAAACCTTCTGTTGCACATATTATCCATTGCAATAAAATATAAAGTGCACTGAATAATAAGGTTCCCATTTTTAACTCTGTGGGGCGATTCCGTGGATGTCGTACGGACATCCACAGGTTATATCTCTGCTTAAGCAAATAATCTCAGGGCTAGAAAAAGAAATATTATCCAGTTTCATATAGACTCCATGTACAAATATATGTAGAAAAAAAATTTGACGGAAAATAACACAGATCGTCCTAAATCGGAGAAAACGTGAGATGTCGTACGGACGCACAAAAAACAATAACATTTGAAAATTCATGTTTAGTTCGAAAACTCTATGAGTTGAGCAATTATTTTTCCCCACATCCTGTTGGATCAATTTCTCAGGGTGTTCTAAAGAGTGAAAAAACATAATTTAAACAGATAATGCATTGGTAATAGACAAGGTCACAATGAAAAAATGAAAACAACATGTCGTACGGACAGTTTGGAATATGTTGTACGGACGTCTCTGAAAAAAGTCAGTTGTGGCTATGCAAAAGAGTGTTCACTTTGATTTTTCATTTGAGTATGGCGAAATAGTAAACTTAGATTATTATAATGTGAATAATAATCTATAGCTGGGTTAAAATTTCAGTTTTAAACAAATTAAAAACGAAAAATATTTAAAAAATATAATATCAGGTCTTAATTGTGGTATAGAATTTTGTTAGAGTGTCTTATTTGAC
Source organism: Flabesymbios commensalis (assembly GCA_964017125.1). Taxonomy (NCBI): domain Eukaryota; kingdom Metazoa; phylum Annelida; class Polychaeta; order Terebellida; family Flabelligeridae; genus Flabesymbios; species Flabesymbios commensalis. The sequence goes on from OZ024902.1 coordinate 100,783,215, forward strand.
ATATGTGAATACTGATAATTATCATGAATATAATAATGTGCCCATTATAATAACATTCTGTAGATCTTGCAGCTGCTTCACAATTTCTGTAGGGCTTTTGAATGTCCTTTTTGGAAGGCCACACTTAATATACGGTATGTCGTACGGACAACACAGTATAATGTTTAAAATCACACATGGCATGTATGTTTTTTTTTAATTATTTTCAAAATATACGTTGAATGCTATGTTTAAAATCACACATGGCATGTATGTTTTTTTTTAATTATTTTCAAAATATACGTTGAATGCTATGTTTCTATGTTGCTCTATTATATGCTGATAAGCGACTAAACAAATACATTTTTTAATGTTGCAAATCATCATGACTTGTATACGGGTACTATTTTTTTCGATATATATATATACAAAAAAAAAAACAGGAAAATATATTGCATGATGCTGGCCATTATATGTAATATTATTTCATGCATTTGAGTTATGGCACAAAAGATGCCTATGCACTGAAGACAAAAATATTATATTAATTTATTTTGTGAATCTAAATTGTTAACTGAAGTTGATCCGAAAAAAAAGATAAAGTTTCATCATATAATCAAGCTTGAAAAATACAAACTAGACAGACAGCCTTTTACATCTATTAAATTGGTAAAACAATGCTTGCATTGTACATGTTGTAGGGAGATGCAATTGTTTAGAACAAAATTATAGTATTTTCACAGTGAAAATATTTATTACCAGATTATAGAGATACTCATGATAGTTTAATCTTTAGTATAAGCAGAGGCAGATTCCAAAATATATATGTGGGATACCCCTAATAGCTGCAAAAACTTGATGTATTTCTCACTAAAATATTTATGTATCCATCTCTGATTCAATGTCAAACAAGCCCTAGGTGCCCTCTTTTAGTCAATAGATTTGTTAGTTATGAAAAACCTTTTCAAATAAATGGTGAAGTTTTATACAAAAACCAATTAACAAATTCAAAGGTGGAGATTATCAATAAAATGTACAGGAAATGCTGTCCGTACGACATTTTATATGTCGTACGGACAGCATTAAAATGCCAATTGCATAAAAACTAATGATGTGAAATATTTTAAACAGAACCAGTCAAACCTTTGCTAATTAAGGAAAGAGGATTTGTAGGAACAAGATTAAGGTTGCAAAATTGATTAATTAATGTGGAAAAATTATGTTTCATATGTCGTACGGACAAATTATTAAAATAGCATGGGCAAACATTTGGCACAAAACAACCGATGTGCTTCAATTATCAAATATTTTGATTTTACATTTTGCAGAAACATATTATATTATTAATTAAAGATAGAAACAATGTAAACAGTTCACTAATAGAAAAATTTTGATAAAAATAGAAAGAAACATGAAAATTAACTTCTGTGAAAAAATAAACAATAACAATGGTAATATGTTGATTTTTGGACATTTTTCAATGAAATAATTTAAAAAAAAATTGCAACCATATTAGTTAAGGTAGTTTTGTATCATATTAGCCCATAATATAAAATTGTCAAGCTGTTCAAAATCAAGTTTTATTCACTTTGTGCATGGAATCGTCCTGTGGGGGGATTATGGTTTTTTTCTTGTTGGTTGGTCTGTCTATTATTACTCAAAAATGTACTAGCACATTTGCATTACCAGTGACTGGGCGTTATCAAGGCATTTTACCCAGGTTATCATTTATAATCAGGGTTCGTACGGGGCCTTAAAAGCCTTGAAAAGCCTTGAATCTCAAATTATTTTTTCAAGGCCTCGAAAGTGCTTGAATTTTGCCAAAGGCCTTGAAAAGCCTTGAAAATGTATAAACTTTCACCAAATGGGTGTTTCTGGCCAAGGAATAATTGATTAAATTTTAGGGATGATCTGGATTACAATCGATCGAATCATATGGATTGATAGTAAAATACATTTGATCTAACTGCATAGAAGACTAATTTATGACGTCATAGTCTCACAACTGTTGTGTTTGGTTACTAGACTGGATGAATGAATTAGGTTGAATTTACGACGTCATAATTGATCATCTACAGTGAAGTTTTACTATACACCTACTGAATGAATGCAATACTACTACTAAAGGTCTTGCGATCATTAATTTCAGAAGAGGTTTGCAGTACCTGACTGACTGACTTGTCTACTTTTATTATTAAACTTATAAAAACAATTTCTTCATAGCTTGGAAAATCAAGAGACAAATACAATATTACGAAACAAACAATGGTGTGTGTGGGGGGGAGGGGGTGTAACTAAATTCTACTTTCCCTATACCTCAGAACCCACTGCTCACTAGAAATTCTCACTTGCAAAGCAGCATGAGGTGAAATACCATACAAAATAAACATCAGGCAAAATTAAAGCTTGTTAAATTTCAACAAATAAAAGATGAGGAACACTGATTGTAATAAAGTTAATCACAACATGGTTCTGCAGTGTCACTAACCAAAGGGCGGGGGCAAAAGTAACCTGCAATCTGAAGTGACCCATTTCTACAAAGCTCACCTTAGCTTCATCCACAGTCTTCTGCATTTCTGCTGTTTGTTCTGTATAACCACCAACGGCCTGCTCTGTTGCTGCAATTTGTCCATCATAGTTTGCAATCTCTTTATTAATATCCTCAGCTTCCAATCGGAGGGTCTCTACTTCCTAAAATGAACATTAAAAAGACTCTTTAGTGCTATACATGCTGCGAATAATTTGTTTCATACAAATTGTGTAGCTGTGCTTGTACTGAGATACTATTGTCCATAAAGAAAATTGTTATGCCAGCATTATTATGTGTACTATTTGCAATTACGGTACATATTTAACCCTAATCCTGTTGATTTGTTAGTACTTTTTCAATTATTTGCTGTCATTTTGAATTTTATAATATTTACATTGATCTATCCTTGACTCACTGGCACTGTTTGTTAGTAGAGCGAAGCTCTACTGTTGCAGTTGTCTGAGCTTAATGTATTTTAGTGTCGATTTATTCCACGACAATGACGTTAAATTCGTTGAGCTGGAAACATATCAAACGTCATGTGTCTGTTAAAAAGAACTTTCTTCATTGCACCACGAGCTCCAATTTTGAGATTTTTATTTAGATGTTCAGATAAACACAGTTCAATATCTGTTTTTCTGTTAAAACATGTCAGCCTTTAGAGATGACCTGTCGCCAGTAAACAGCGTACAGTTTCAACCCAGTGAACTGTACATGTATATACAGTTCACTAGGTCAACAAGTCCTCCTCTGTCCCCTGCCTCTGTCCAGTTGATTAATTAGGTCAGTTCGGTGACGTCACGCGCCATGACCCGGCTGCGGGCATTTGCTGTATGTACGGCACGTGCATTAAGCCTCAACGCAGTGACACCACCCGGCAAACACAAGGCTACACAAGGCATTCAACAATGCAGGTCCAATGTTGGCCAGTGTCGCCGTAGTTGGCCAAACATTGAAACAGTATTGGGTGAATGCCTCGTGTTTGCTGGGCTAGGACTGCATCATATTTCTACATATCTGTAGAAATACGAGTCGAGAATTGCGACAGCAATTCGCGGCTTGTGGTGGATGAAAATGACAATGGTGAATTCAGGCTTGAAAGTGTTAACTTAGTAACAAGAGCACACTCGACAATAGCCCGCCGCCATTACATTGTATTGAACTGAAGTTAATGCGCCCACAAGGTAAAAATGCAAAAAATCACCATAAATCGGCAATTTTGATTTTTTTCTCAGCCATTACTGAACTTGTCCGAGAACTGCTCATTAGTAACATGCATAACAAATTTAGGAAGGACACATGAATTTTTTTTCAAGTTATCGCGCCCATGCATGTTAACGCCGCCGCCGCCGAACTTCAATTGCAATAGCCCACCTTTTTGAATTAAAATGCGGGCTAAAAAGCTGTAATTTCTCAAATTAGCAGCCAAAAGCATTAAAAATGTTTTTATTGATCCATTTCAATATCTATGTTGTGGTGGAAAAATTGTCCTAAGCTTGACCCATATTTTATGTTTAATGGTGGTTTAAAAAAGAGATCAAGCACAATTTGATGAAGCCCTTGATCCTCTTTACTTGCTAGATCTATGGCTTACTGTGAGGTGCTGTAGGTGCTTTCACAACTCCATTGAGTATACACTTGTATGTAAAGCACAAAGTGAATTAACAACCTGACTATATGGGGCTCTGAGAAGAGTAAATAGGTGTGTTAAGTCATAAGCAATAAGCTGACTAGCATACATTGCGATGACGTATGTTATGTCATAAGCAATGAGCTCATCATCTGAGGGTTCAATTTGTTTTGAAATAGTTGTGTATGTACAGCGATTTGCAACCAAGTTCCACATTGTACGGGTTTTTCCTGTCATTAAAGAAGAAATATTTTGGTTATCAATTTCAAGTTTGATTATCAATTGGCCAAAATTGTGTAGCTTTTCGCTATGCAATACTGAAGAAATTGAACACTGCATCATTCATTGCTTAGTATGGGCGGCAGCACAACGGACATGGGTGGCTGGTTTAGGATGATGGTTCAATAATGATGCTGTGGTCCAGCTGCTCAAAGGCAAACAAAATATATCTCAAAGTGGTCAGTCCATGCCCCTTGCCTCTGGCGGCTGATAGCTTCAGGACTGATCTCAAGGTTGATCAGGTCCCTAGATCCTTGTCATGTCACCCTGATGGACCTCTGATCCTGATCATTTCCTCATTATTAAATCTCAACCTACTATGTTATGGATTCTTAAATTGTTTTAGTGCTGTCGACTGAACATTATTATTTAACAATTAGATAATGTAAACGCAGGTACAGGATGACTAGTACCGGTACAGTACTATATGTAACTTGAAGACTGTATCATATGATTGTTATAATATCACTAAGCCATTGCTAATGCTTGACATCACTGATAATAGAAATAAAATTTTATGCGCACCAGTGGTTTCTATAATTATATTGACTTAACATCAGCATTACTGTAAATTTGAATGATCTCAGAACAGTAATGTGCAGCATTTGTTGAGCTCAGATGATACTACATGTATTTCTCAATTAAAATAGCTAATGAAAGAAGAATTAACCAATTAGAATTGGAATTTAGGCTTTTTAAATCAACTGTTAAAAATTGTCCTCTCCAGGACATTTAAAGAAACAGAACAACTTTGTGAAATATACAGCTTAATTTTCGGGGTGAAATCTACCCTTCACAACCCTTAAAATGAAAGGGGTGTACAGCGCATTTAAACAAATGGGACATATGAATAAACATTTTTTATTGGCATTGACTGCCCAATTTCTATCTTCAAAGAGTCAGGTTGTTGTTTAACACGATTGAATCTAAATTTTACATGGCCCTCAACTACATCATATACCCGTATGTATGTGTGTGATCAACAGCACTTTTCTTTATAAATAAACTTTTTAATGTACATAGGGTCCAATTTATTGATTTATCAGCACAATTTAAGTTTCTATATTCAAATGTTAAAAAAATGTCCTCTCCAGGACATTTTAACAACAGAAAATTCTTAAAATAGAACGCCTGATAATTTTGTCAATTTTGTGAATATTGCCTTGAAATTTCGAGCATGTCTGCTCCTCCCCTCCTACTAGTTGCTCTCTTCATCCTGATCAGCAAGTATTGTTTTATTTTATTTAATAGTAATTGAAAGGATGGCAGGTGTGTGATTTCTCGAAGTTTTTTTGGAAAATGTATGAGATTGTTTCATTTATGACTATAATAACACTTTTTGTCTAACAATTAAAATAAATATGAACCAGTCAAACAGTATATGGACAAAAAGAGTCAATTTGAGCTCTTATTGCCTCTCCTGCAGCCACTGAGAAAATTAATGTAATTATTTTCCAATATGGTTATCTGACATTTAAAATTTGGCCGAAATTTTATCCAGTCAAGTTGCTGCTCTGAAAACTTGCAAGAAGATCCACAACATATATCTGCATCATATAAAGTTGGAATAATACAACATCAAACACCTTCAAAAAAACACATTTTGAGACAAATTATGCAACCTATACCATGAAAGTGCCCCTACATGTATATACAGTTCACTGGGTCAACAAGTCCTCCTCTGTCCCCTGCCTCTGTCCAGTTGATTAATTAGGTCAGTTCGGTGACGTCACGCGCCATGACCCGGCTGCGGGCATTTGCTGTATGTACGGCACGTGCATTAAGCCTCAACGCAGTGACACCACCCGGCAAACACAAGGCTACACAAGGCATTCAACAATGCAGGTCCAATGTTGGCCAGTGTCGCCGTAGTTGGCCAAACATTGAAACAGTATTGGGTGAATGCCTCGTGTTTGCTGGGCTAGGACTGCATCATATTTCTACATATCTGTAGAAATACGATGCAGTCTTCCCACCTGCCCAGAAAACACAAGGTAGTACATCATCATGTATCTGTATCCTGGGATATGTATCTGTGCAGATACAGTTATGTTATAATAATGTCTTTATAATATTCTGCCTCCATTCTCTGTCTACGTGAAAAGCGCGACAAGCAGTTAATGGTGGATATCCTTTTCTTGCTAGGGCCAAGCAAACACTTACACAAGACATTCAACCACTGCTGTTTCAATGTTAGGCCAGCGTCGCCATCGTTGGCCCATCATTAAGAAACTAACAGCTCCAACAATTTTCATCGTGTTTGTTGGGTACATAGCCAGTGGCTCAGGTTATCCTGGAGGTGTCGGTGACGAAATTTTGCTGCATTAGGGGAGGGGGTGTCCAATTAAATTCTGATAAATATAACTATAAATAGTATAAATTGTATTAGAGGTAGGCCTAATCGCTTGTATATTAAATACATGTAGGCCTACACGTGTGTTTGCATTTTGTATTGTTTGTTAATTAAATGTTAGTCTATATAATCTCATTGTGAAATATTATTTCACCTATTTATATATTTTGATAATATGATCTTCGGATAAGATTGTAATATAGTAGACCTCGTTTGAAAAACGGAGAAATGAAAATTTGACTAGGCCTAAAATAATTTTTCAGATAGACTTTCCACTTCAGACTTTCAACTTCAAACATTAAATTTTGGGCGTTAGACTTCAGTTTCAGACTTAGACAACTGACAGACTTCAGACTTTGGACATACTTTGGACTTCAGACTTTGGTTTTTGGACTCCAGGTTTTGAACAGACGTACGTAGTACTTCAGACTTTGGACATAATTCAGACAGTTTTCGGACAGACCTCGGACATCAAGCTTCAGACTTCGTACATTAGACTCCCGATTGTGGACTTTAGACATCAGTTTTCAGACTTCGGATTGTGGACTTCGGACATACTTCAGACGTCGGATTGCAGCCTTCATTGTCAGACATCGTACAGACGTCAAACTTCGGACTCAAAGACTCAGACAATTTATTTGTCACACAAAAACAAACATACTTATGTAACCAAATAAGCTCAAGAAATACATTATAATATATGTTATGAGGATCAAGAGAACTGCTGATCAATGGGGATCAGCATCATGCAGACAGTTTTCAGCCTTATGACAGACTTCATACAAACTTCGGACAGACTTCAGATGTCAGACTCCTACTTCAGACTTTGGACCTCGGCCAGACTTCGAACATCAGACTTCGGATTTTGGACTTCTGACGTTGAATTTCACACTTCAGATTTAAGAATTCGGACAGACTTCGAGCTTCAGACATCGGAATTCGAACGTCAAACTTTGAAGCTTAGACTTGAGTTCCGATTTTAGATTTTTGATATAGGGCCTACTTCGAACAGACCTTTACTTCGGATTTTGAACGTCGGTCTTTGAATTTCAGACTTTGGACAATATAGGCTACTTCAGATTTCTTCTGACTTAAAGAGTTCAGACTTTGGACTTCAAACTTCAGACTTTAAAAGGTCAGAAACCCCACTGGGTTTTAATAATTTAAACAGTTAAATAATTAATTAAATACCATTTTCTATGACTTGGTCTTTTGATTAAAATAAGCAAAACAGTTAAGCAGCTGTAATAATTATTGTGAGGCAGCTCCATTTTAGCTGTCCGCAGAACAATAACCCTGAAGGTCGACGCAAGCTCTACTTCAGTGCCGTCAGGCTCTAGTTTCATAATCCTCCTTTTTAGAAAAAAGAGAAACATTGTTAGATATTCTCCTGGATATCTCCAGGAGCGCATTTAACTCTTTTATGGGCATCAGAATATCGCAGCAAGAAATTGGAGGTTTTAAAAGCTTCAGACGTTGGCTACTGGTGACTGCTAGGAGCACCATCAATTGCACAACTTGCACTAGGTTAAGAAGCGCTGCGTAATCGCTGCTTAGAATACAGAATGATCATGGAAAATTAATGTACAGTATTAAAAATTCAAACTGGATGACAAAAAGAAAAATATTAGTAATATTTGCAGGTTGAAAATTTTGAAGCTAATGCTATGAATACAATTCAATTAAATTCATTTCATTTATTATAATTATACCGACAAGTACATTGTAACAATGTAATACAAACACTATGATTTTTCTTTTTTTTTCTTTGTACTCAGCCCATGAGACTTATTATTCAGTTTGATAAAAAAAATAATAAAGTTCAAACGAGGAATAAATATGTATTAATATACGGTGGTGTTGTGCCAGCGAACACGACACATGAGCCCGATGCTAGCAAAGCGACAGAACAACGTATTCGATGTCTGCCCGTCTCTAAACCAGAACCTGCGCAACGTCTCCTGTTCGCCGGAGTCTAACAAAATAGATCACACATAGGCATATTCAAATTTGAAATAATGAGTCAACGATAGTTCATTGCTGGGCCAATGCTTGAAACATTGGCGCAGCACTAAAAATAATATAACACCAGTTTGCAGTATAACCAATTATGAGCCAGTACCTGTTGTACCTTACACAAATATACTTTACATATAGGCATATTGAAACATGAAATAGTGAGTCAACACTGGTTCACTGCTGGGACAACGTTGGCACAGCACTAGCAGCGGATTATAAAAAAAATAGTTCGGAGTATAACCAACTATGAACTGATACTTTTTGTGTCTATTACAGAAGTAAAATTAATGATATAATTAAATAATCATCAGATTACGTCAGCCCACAACTTCGAGTGACTGAAAATTTAAATTGAATAGCTCAGTGATCTGAGGGTTGATAATTATCTGATAAATTATCAGAGTACGTCAGCACACAACCAACCCCTATAAAGAACAGATCCTGTCATTTAAGATACAGTAATTTATTTTAATAGCAATATTGTGCATGATATTTTGTAAATTGGATATTTAAATGGATATTTACCCCTTAATAAAGCGCTGAATTATTTTAATATAAACCATAGAGTCAAAAAGTTTTCTTTCAATTTGAAATCATCATAAATGTTATGGGTCTAAGGCCAATATAAATAGTTTAACTCTGTACAGTGCGGGGATTGACTTTAGTGGTCAGAATGTGACGTCTACAGACGTCAGATTATGACTACTAAAGTCTATCCCCGCGCTGTAAGGGTTAAATGTATAGAGCTTTGAAGCTCCAACTAAACAACTGAGACAGAAAGTTGAAACAGCATACTTGTTCTTTTTCTTTGGCTTTTTTCTGTGATTCCTCAATTTTCTTTTTTGCCTGCTTCACTTCCTGCTCTGCTTGCTTTAACTCTTTTTCACGTATAGCTTTTGCATTTTTTATTTTATATTCTAGTTCTTTTACACGATCACTAGCATGAGCCTCTTCCTTTTTTGCTTCCGCCAAAACATTTACACATTCATCTGTGTAGAAAATAAAAATCATGTTAAAAAAATAGCCATCAATTGATGGCAGGACCCCTCTGTCCATCAATATTAAGAAGTAATGAGAAAAAAATGACCCCCACTACCACCATGTCAATTTTTTTTAAATGGCTGCGGCAGCCATTTTGTTTTTAATGGATTCATCACAAAAATTAATCAGATCATCAGAAATACCTAGAGAACCATACCAAATTTGAATGCAATCCAACCAACGGTTCATAAGTTTTCGTGCCCACAAGCTTTTTAGGCGGCCATCTTGGAAAATGACCGCTTATGGCTTGGTACCAAAAAATATATGGGATGAATTACCCAGGTAAATATGTCATGTCTGTAAAAAATAAACAAAAAATTCATCAGTTAACTTTTTAGTGACAGCTGAATTTCTAACCGCCCGCCCACCCGCCCGCCAGACCGGGCTGGATGGCAAAAAAACAGATTTTGTCATCACCTGTTCAACATCTGTACTGAAAAAGCTCAACATCTCCACAATAAAAGTTTGTGAATCAACAGTCTTCCCAAGTCCCCACGTAAAAATCTGGCTGTAATATTTGACTCTCATCGCCAAATCCACATAATTGGAAAGATCGTCAAGTTTTTGACACCACGTGCTACAGAACAACTTGTTTACTCTTTTGTGACCTCCAGACTGGACAATTATAATTCCTTGCTTTTTGGTTTACGAAAAAAACTCATTCACCGCCTGCAACTTCTTCAGCATAGAGCAGCACCGATCATCACACATAAGAAGGAACATGACCCTATCACACCTGTCATGAAATCTCTTTACTGGTTACCAAAAACCTGCTCCTGGTATTTAAATCCCTTCACGGGTTGGCACCAGCGCATCCCTAAGAACATATAAGAAGAACCGGCTAATAGAGCCGCAGACACGCCTTGTGACTTTTGGCGATCAAGCTTTTTATAAGGCTGGTCCCACACTATGGAACAAGCTGTCCACTCATATCAGTTCAAGTCCCACACTGAGCTCTTTCAAAACAAAACCTGAAAACCCATCTTTTTAAACACGTATATTGACTTTTATACATGCTTTACTGGAGACACAGAGACTGGAACTGCGCTACATAAGAACATTTTATTATTATTATTATTGTATAGATTGAATGGCAGAGAGTGGACATACATATTGGTGATAGCAAGCTATTATATTATCCTACAAATGAAAAGCGTTAAAAAACTTCTAAATCTGGAAGTTCAACAAATCTCTTCATGAATGAGGGAAGTTGACAAAATCAACAGTTAAATTTAAAAAAATAATGATGATGCATCTTCAATAACAGCATCCATTTGCTCAGCATTTTAGTGACCCTCCACTCAAACATTCCTGGCGGAACACTGTACGCATATTAAAGTCAATAATGATTGCAAGTCTGCAATTTTGAATTTGATTGAGTTGTAATTATTTAGTGCATATCCCTTACCCGAAATCGCACATTTTGATTTACAGTACTTAATGGTCTAGCTATCTCTCACAGTTTTCCAGATATCACGCACATCAAAGTCATTAATGGCCGCAAGGCATGTCCTTAACTGAAACCGCACATTTTGGTTTTATAGTAATGGTCTAGTTATCTGGCAAACCGCCTATCAAAGTTAATAATGGCCAGTAGTTGGCCATTGTTAATTTCAGTTTAAAATTTTCAGGGCATATCCCATCTAAATTCACACATTTTGTTTGTATAGTAATGGTCTAGGTATCTGGCACAGTTTGCCATACCCAGTATATCAGCAACCTTAAAATAAGTACAGCTATTTTGGCATAGAGTCTAGTAATAGAGATGTAGATAAAAAAATATATCAAAGGTCCCAACCCCCAAAAGGAAAATCTACACATCCCAGGGAAGTTGTCTGCCAAATAAGAAAACAATCCATATGGAAACGGCCAACTGGACTGCTGATAATATCCCTCGCCCCACTTCGTGGGCGGGGACAAAAAGCTTATGACTATCTGGCCTGAATTGCTCTCTATTACACTATAATATAGCATCAAACATAACAAAAAAAAGTTTGCAGGGTTCAATTTTTTAGGAACAAACATTTGGCATCAATATTATACAATGCATGTTCATAACATTGTTGACCAAATTTTTATGATTAATTAAAAGTTTTTGTGTCATTGTCTTAGACTATGGCCTACATTAAATCAACACTGCTCAGGTTCATTGGCTCACTGAACGTCAGCTCGTGGGTGTACTTTCAATAAAATTGTATTTCACATAGCATTTTTATCTTTTTATTTGTGTTGTGAAAAAACTAAAACAGGGGGGTGCTAGAATGCCTCCTTTGTCAAGTAAATGGTTATTTAGTGAGTTTTGCAGTTTAACAATCACTTGCCAATTGATGCTTGAAGTCCTTGAACTTCTTCAAGTTGTTGATGGTGAGTACTTTGCTTGAGTTTGTCCTCAAAAAGCTGATCTTCTTTCTGTTTCATTTCTCTTTGATGATTCAGCTCCCTCCATCTGTGTAGATATTTATTTAACCTTGGTTTAGGAGATTTTGTAGTGCATGTGTTAACATTAGATTCCTAGTCAAATTCTACCCTGCATCAATTTCTAAAGCTTTGAACGGATCATGCCAGCCCTTCATACAAATATTACACATTCAAAGGGTAAGATCCTTGCATAACGCGCACCGTTTTATAACATGCTAAATCTCAGTCAACACCAAACATTACAGGATACTGACATGTGCTATGCTTGACCACGTCAGCCAGGTCTCAGCCAGGGTATGCTGCAAACTACAGTAAACCACACAAGTTGGCTTCCATAATATTTTGCAAAATCAGTCCCAAGACATTTTTCAGCTCCAAATAAAATTGAGCAAATGAACAGTCACTATTAAGTGGTTAGCAACCATAAACAGTGATAAATAATAGCGATAAATTGCCCAATCGCGAAAGTCGCTAAATTATATAAGACTAGAAAATAATATGGTTTACAGAGTTTAATTTTAGCTTGGCAGTTCTGAGAATTCCCCTAATTATGCGTGACCACAGCTGAACTTTATGTGTTGTGGCTCCTGTACAGTATACACATGCAAGGGAAAGCATGCTGATTGCTAGCTAAACTGACATCTCGCTGAGGCTGACAATATGTGCATCTTAGCTGTATACATACACGCTAAAGAGAAAGCCCCTGGAGAAAGCATGCTAGCTACAATACAGAACACCCCCATTCTGTAAACTAGTTATACTTACAACTACCTTAGGGTGACAATAGTGCATCTGTGCGATATACACACAAGTGAAAAGAAAGCAGCACCTGCGAGGAAACATGCTAGCTACAATACAAGACATATCCAATGCTGCATGCTAGCTGGTATGGGCAGGTGGTTTGGGCAAGTACACACAAGACAGCATTTTACTGATCACGCATATATGCGTCACATAACACGCATTGGACCGTACCGCACATTTGCCATTGTGAAACAAGTGCACGTTATTCTCTGCATTTTACGGTATGATCTATAGGATCCCATTAGATCATAATAGATTACCTATCAGCTGTTCGTCTCATGTTAGTTCCCCCGGGTCACGTTATGATCTATAGGATCACATTAGATCATAATAGATTACCTATCAGCTGTTCGTCTCATGTTAGTTAACTCGGGTCACGGTATGATCTATAGGATCATATTAGATCATAATAGATTACCTATCAGCTGTTCTTCTCATGTTAGTTAACTCGGGTCACGGTATGATCTATAGGATCATATTAGATCATAATAGATTACCTATCAGCTGTTCTTCTCATGTTAGTTCCCTCGGGTCACGGTATGATCTATAGGATCATATTAGATCATAATAGATTACCTATCAGCTGTTCTGCTCATGTTAGTTAACTCGGGTCACGTTATGATCTATAGGATCATATTAAATCATAATAGATTACGTATCAGCAGTTCGACTCATGTTAGTTAACTCGGGTCACGGTATTATCTATAGGATCACATTAGATCATAATAGATTACCTATCAGCTGTTCGTCTCATGTTAGTTAACTCGGGTCACGGTATGTCATGATCTATAGGATCAAATTAGATCATAATAGATTACCTATCAGCTGTTCGTCTCATGTTAGTTAACTCGGGTTACATTATGATCTATAGGATCACATTAGATCATAATAGATTACCTATCAGCTGTTCTTCTCATGTTAGATCCCTTTGGTCACGGTATGATTTATAGGATCACATTAGATCATAATAGATTACCTATCAGCTGTTCTTCTCATGTTAGTTAACTCGGGTCACGTTATGATCTATAGGATCACAATAGATCATAATAGATTACCTATCAGCTGTTCTTCTCATGTTAGTTAACTCGGGTCACGGTATTATCTATAGGATCACATTAGATCATAATAGATTACCTATCAGCTGTTCGTCTCATGTTAGTTAACTCGGGTCACGGTATGTCATTATCTATAGGATCAAATAAGATCATAATAGATTACCTATCAGCTGTTCGTCTCATGTTGGTTAACTCGAGTTACATTATGATCTATAGGAACACATTAAATCATAATAGATTACCTATCAGCTGTTCTTCTCATGTTAGTTAACTCGGGTTACGGTATGATCTATAGGATCACATTAGATTATAATAGATTACCTATCAGCTGTTCGTCTCATGTTAGTTAACTCGGGTTACGGTATGATCTATAGGATCACATTAGATCATAATAGATTACCTATCAGCTGTTCTTCTCATGTTAGTTAACTCGGGTTACGGTATGATCTATAGGATCCCATTAGATCATAACAGATTACCTATCAGCTGTTCGTCTCATGTTAGTTCCCTCAGGTCACGGTATGATCTATAGGATCACATTAGATCATAATAGATTACCTATCAGCTGTTTGTCTCATGTTAGTTAACTCGGGTCACTTTATGATCTCTAGGACCACATTAGATCATAATAGATTACCTATCAGCTGTTTGTCTCATGTTAGTTCCCTCGGGTGACGGTATGATCTATAGGATCACATTAGATCATAATAGATTACCTATCAGCTGTTCGTCTCATGTTAGTTAACTCGGGTCACGTTATGATTTATAGGATCACATTAGATCATAATAGATTACATATCAGCTGATCGTCTCATGTTAGTTAACTCGGGTTACAGTATGATCTATAGGATCACATTAGATCATAATAGATTACCTATCAGCTGTTCGTCTCATGTTGGTTAACTCGGTTTGAACTTCTTTCATTCTGGACTGCGCCTGCTGCAAATGTTTTTCACTTTCTTGCAATTCTGTTAATTTCACAAGCATTGCTCCCGCTTTTGATCTAGAACCTGCAATGAGATACACACTTCACCATGCTTATAATGCTTTTATCGTCTTCACATATATGAAGCATCACCATTAAATCTACTTTCCGCATCTACACCTTTTAACACAGGCCTATACATTGTACTTCAGTCAAAAGTGAACTCTATAGAAGTATAATATGCATACATTGTAGAGACACATAAGATATAAGGTACCTCCAGTAAGTGTTCCGGCAGGATCGAAACTTTCTCCTTCAAGGGTCACACATTTCTTCATCACTTTGCTATCAAAAGCAACTTTTTTAGCAGTATCCATATCTCTGCATATCAACACATTTCCAAAGACAAACTCCATAGCAGGTTTAAGAGTTGGATTAAATTCAACAAGAGATAATGCTGTGAAAACGTTACCCTTGCCAACCTAACAAAAGAAAAATTATTACAGAAGTTAGAAAGTTCATGTTATTAGCTAATTATTCATACAAGGTCTAGAGTTTTATTATGAACCCTTATCCTGCTAAGTTAATTTATTTAAATTTTCAAGCACTTGAGGTTGTGTATCGCGGTAGCGAGACACAAACTCAAGTGCTTGAAAATTACCGATACTTGTTTGCAATCTAAAAGCAAACCAACCAAACATTTACAGATCTTGTTGTTTAAACAGTCATTTTATTCCCAATAACAGTGATCAGCTAATAAAACGGGAAAAAAAAGACTATTGTCGTGATTAGCGGGCAACGGTTTAAAATGCACTAGAGATGCTTAGAAAAGTGTATGAAAACATGATTGGTAACAAGATAAATCATTGTTATTTATATTCTCATCTCCTGTGCCTCCTACTGCTGTAATGACTGTTTATGTAAATTTTACGATAAGTGTTTAGAAGAAGTTCGGTTCAGCTTGAGATATATGAAGACGAATGAAATGAGACCAAGTTAATTCATTATACAGTTTATTCATTATAAAACAATTGGCTTTTTGGGAGTTCTCCAGCATCATAAGGGGGGTGTAATTCTCTGGGTCATGAGGAAGCATTAGTGCTGTGTCTCATGAGTGAGGCTACCCTGCCGCGTATCATGATGCTGCTGAGGCTGCTTGAGAGCACGATTGGGGGCCAAGATGGCAATCGAATGCCCACTTATGTTGCTGGAGAAGCTCCCTATATAACTCGAATATGTTAGTATGACATAAGAAGAGAGGATGGAGGAGGGAGGAGGTGGGTACAAAAAAGTATAGAAAAATGACTGCACCCCAACTAGCTCCAGGCTGGCAAACAAAGGACTGATTTGGGGATCCAGATTGAAACTACAGCAATGGATTCAATAGCTCTCTGATTAGTCATATAAGAGAGTACTCTTATGCAGCCAATCATAAAACAGCTGCTCTATGATTGGGTAGAAAACTTAGTATGTGATTGGATACTTTTGGATCCCTGTTTTGCACAGGAAAAGCAGCTAATAGTACTGTGGAAATTTTCAGTCCACAGCTTATAGTGCGAAAGGATAAAACGAACAGCCAAGCCTACAGCCTAATCATATACATTCAGTGAACTAGACAAATCCTGTTGCATTTTGTCTGCACTGACTGCAATGAGAAGCTGAGGGGGATGACACAGTAAATAAAGCTACAAACAAAACATAAACCCACCTATATGGATCTCAATCCAAATAGGTAACATCACTGACATTCTACATTACTCATCTACCTATAGATGTGAGCTAACAATGGTGTTTTTTTATCAAATCCCCATGAGGCCTCATAGTAAGAGGATTAATTAATGGCGAGAGAATTATTACTCACAATTGATTCAGCTCGCTTGATAATAGATGGATCCATGGCTCTTGCACTGATTTTGTTGAGTGGGATAATAGTATAGCGTCTACTAAGTTGTCCTTTTTGTAATAATTTCTTACCAGTCACCTCAGAATCCACAACCACATTATAAAGCTGTAACAATAAGTATAATTCATGGAATACAAAAAAAACACAATCAAAATGACAAGATAATCTAAACCCTTAAAGTGCTAATCATGTCAATAGCCATTTTCATCCTTATAAATTGCCATTCAAACAAGACAATTTGCATAAAACATATGTTTCACATTGATTTTTGTATCTTTTTATTCAAATTGTATTTATATGAAGTAATTTTTACCTACCTGAACTTGTGGGTCGAGGTAGAGAGACACAATTTCAAGTGGGTATCTAACTTTAAATCTATAATGTAGCACTTAAAGGGTTAACAAACAGATAAGAATACAGAAAAGAACACATGAATAAATTTGGTTGCTAAAACAATAATTCAGCCATTTTTTATGTTGAACACATGTTAGAGGCATTTGTATTAAGGCCAATATATTTTTTTTCGCTGCTTTAGATGAACACACGCATTAGATTGAACTTGTGCATTACCATAAAATACATGTGTTTTTTTCTGCCTAGGGCGCATTAGGTGGTTGCCAATTTTTTTAAAAAAATCAGAAAATATCCAGCTATGGTTTTTTTCCGTTAACTTTTCGAGAAATAGTTATTTTTTTTAGAAATAATTTTTTAACAGCTCTCTTATTCAGGGTTCCTACAAACCATTTTCTTTCAAATTCCATCATTCCGATATGATCTCCCGAGAGTTATGATAATTTAAACAATATCATCTCTATCAACTAAATCATATAGGCATCCGTCAGTGTCTGAAAAACAATTCATATTCTCCGCTCTGCCATTTGGCTATGGGATACGGTTGAACTGGGACAGAGATTGTGATCAAATCTCTTGATCATCAATGATATGGGTAAATACATTTTTGGTCCTCTTACATACAAGTTTTTTCATAAATTAAGGCAAAACTTTCTAAGAATTGAACAAATAAGCTTGTATATATCATCACACATATCAGCCTGTGACAAGACACGCTACCTTCCCACCAGCAGCAACTTCCAAAGCAGTAGCTGTTTGAGGATCTTTCACTTGGATAAGTTTGGCCACAAGGCCATGCACTTTGCTGCGATCAAAATTTTTTTCTGGGTCCCTGTAGTCAAATTGAAGTTGTGGAAACCTGTAGAAAAAGTAATGTAGCTGTGGGTATGTATATTATATCAAGATTTTACCATTCTGTGAGGAATGGAATATTACCACCTAGAACTGTTCATCATCATTACAGTATAGCCATAAACAATATACATCAGTGTTCCAGCTAGGCTTTTTCGCATGCAGCCGCGACATTCACTCAGGCTCACGTGTTAATGTTGGCACCATGCCTTTAAAACGTGTCGCCATGCCATAACAAGAGGCCAGCCGGCCACCATAATCCCCCGCCCCGCCCGCGTGATATAAATTTTACAAGGTGCATACTTCCCTGAAGTCTCACATTCTGTTCTACAATAATGATCCACCTATCTAGATTACTGTGTATATTACAGATATTGAAGTCAATGTTGGTCGCAAGTCAGCATTTTTTTAGTTTGAGCAAGTTGCCATTAAGAGGGTTTATATATATATATATCCCTCACTGAAACCATACATTTTGTTTTATAGTATTTATTGGACTGGTACATACCCTATGGAATTTTTGTTCCAATGGTTGATGCTGTGAATAGATTTGATGCCTTATCAACGTTGAATTTCGTTGGTAGATTTTAATTTTATGTGTTTTTCTCTAGCAAAAAAAAAACATTTTTCACCCTAAAAAGTGACCCATTTTTCGCGTGCGTCTGCTCTAAAACTATATTGATGGGGTAAACGGTGATTGTACACAGTTGAGACGATGACTCACTTTGCTTCTCCTGTGCACGTTTCAAAAACTTTGATAACAATTATTATTTGTCTGCCATCTTGAATTTATGCAAATTTGGACAGAATGAATATTATTTTTTGGATCAGAAAAATTAAAGAAGTGTACAAATAACTTTTATCATCATCATTTTACACATTATGCCAATTTTGAAGGTTAGAGCATCTAACTATCTGGCACAGTTTGCCCGGAATCAGGCATATTAAAGTTAATTATGGCTGATTGTCGGCCCTTTTGAATTTGATCAAGTTGAAAATTTTCAGAGCATATCCCTACCTGAAACCGCACATTTTGTTTTGTAGTAATGGTCTAGCTATATGGCACGGTTTGTCAGATATCAGGCATATTAAAGTTAATTACGGCCGATAGTCGGCCATTTTTAATTTGATCAAGTTGAAAATTTTCAGAATATATCCCTACCTGAAACCGCACATTTTGTTTTGTAGTAATGGTCTAGCTATATGTTATGTTATGCTATATGGCACGGTTTGTCAGATATCAGGCATATTAAAGTTAGTTATGGCCGATGGTCGGCCAATTAAGCAGGTAAAATTTCAAAATCCCCAAAAGGCACATCTACACCCCCTGAGGGATGTGTGTGTCAAAAATTAAAGAAATCCATGAACGGGTTACTGAGTTCTGCTCTGGAAACGAAATGCAGACATCCGGACGCGGGACGGACGGACCGACAGCCGGACGGACGGCAATCCGAGGCGGTGCCAATACCCCCCGCCCCCACTTCGTCGGGCGGGGGATAAAAATTGATGGCGTTCTCACTTTTTTTACATTCCAAGAGCCAATAGCCAGCCATCACCCCTCGTACTGCTTTTAGATTGCATCATCACACCTAGTGCCAACGGTCGTGTTCACACCTCTGCCCCAGCCCCACGAGTGCTCATGACTTGCACATTGTTATAAAAACATACAGTTCTCATTGAAGGAGATCAAAAGACTTGTCCAAACACAGATTTACTCACCCACTGACAACACATTCATTGTTTCCCCACCTCTTGTGAATTACGGTCTCTCACTTTAGCATCACTATGTTATTCGTGGGTAATCTGAAAGGGTCTGCTTTGATGGGTTTCAATATAGGGGACACTGCCAGATTTAGTAAAATAATTGCTCTCTGCAGGGGTCTCGTGCACTTATTTTTTGAAAGCAAGTACATGTACTTATATTCAAACATAAAACAATTTAAAACACCCATAAAACATGTCATTTTTACTTACAAGTACATGCATGTTAATGCGAGCAGATATCATATGGTACAGTAAAATTGTATCGCCAGGCGGCCATTTAAAATTTGATATAAATCAGCAAACATTAACGCTTTAGCTATTATGCAAGATAAGGAAAAAAAACAATTAAAAATGACCGCCAGTCAGCCATTTTGGATTTTTTTCTTGTGAAATTTGCTCTGGTTCATCCTTGTGCGAGTCCTTACATCTTGTACATACCATATGCATGGTCCAGCTATTTTGCTTTATTTATGAGTTGCGTAAATATCACAAAATTACTCAAATCTTTGTTAGTGGCCCTAGTTAAGTAGTAATTACAGAGTTGATTATATGGGAATAAAAATGTCACCAAAAATCCCCCGGTGGTATGTGATGGCTATGTGAAGTATGAGGAAGCAGAAGTTCAGCTATCATGCAAGATTTCCGAGATAATGAGAAAAAAAATTAAATGGCAAACTGGCGGCTATTTTGGCTTTTATTAGTGTGAAATTTGTCATGGGTTATCCTTGTGTGAGACATTACATTTTGTTTTATATTCATGGTCCAGCTATTTTACATTTTTTGGAGTTATTTAAATATCACAGAATTACTAAAATTGTTTGCTCCCAAAAGTTATTCAGGTCATTGGCTGACATAGCTGAACATATTTGCCAAATTAAAAGATCTGATGGAAACTTTTTCCTGAAACACGCTAAAGAGAATTTCTTCGTTAGTGGCCATAGTACCTCAAGGGTTGATGATATGGTGATCAAAATGTCACCAAAACAATTCCCCAGTGGAATATGATGGCTATGTGAAGTATGAGGAAGCAGATTAGATTAGTAGCTATCTTGAAAACAAGTTTGCCTCGTGCTTCTTAATAAAAGAACATGTATTAAACTGGAAACGTGTTTTCAGTTGCCCTCATGAGACCTTATGTCGAGTATCAAGTGCATTAAAATCATATTTGTGCCATGCCCTTAAAAATGTTAACTTGTTGAAGATTTGACAAATTATTTTATATCAATAAAATAATTGTTTGGGTAAACAGCAATGTTTGCTACATTTACATTAGAATTTATTTACTTAATATAGAAGTATAAATTGAAGTATATGTGTAAAAAGATTTCTATCTCTCATTATCAAATCATGTGCACAAGTTTTTTGAAAAATCAATAGAAATTTATTTCATAATTATGAGAATGAATTAAATTCAGGACTAGCTCATACAACTTTGTTATGTTGAAACAGTGGGAGGAATGCACAAACATACCTTGCACCCATCTGATCCACTTTCTCATGCAATGTTGTAACTTCAGCTTCAAGTTCGCGCTGACTTATTCTCAAATTTTCTTCCTTACCTTCTTCATAGTTTAGTTTAGTGAGTTCATTCTGTTGACAAAATATAGTTAAAGCAAAATGTTATATATATAAATAGATCCAGCTACAGCTGATTTCTACCCACAGTAGAGATCAGTCAAAACATCGGGAATGGTCATACCGGTAAGTTAAATGGCCTGAATTTCTGACAGAAGCTATTATCTTGTGATATCAGTCATGAGATGATTCAACTGTGATAGTTTTGACTGACCTGTAGGCCTAATGTAGCTCTGACTTCTAATGCCACAACGAAAAATTAAT
The DNA here is from genome assembly GCA_964017125.1 of Flabesymbios commensalis. NCBI lineage: Eukaryota > Metazoa > Annelida > Polychaeta > Terebellida > Flabelligeridae > Flabesymbios > Flabesymbios commensalis. The sequence goes on from OZ024902.1 coordinate 100,804,957, forward strand.
TTATTTTACAGAATAAATAAAATACTGCTCGATTGAATTATGTGATTACCAATGATAATAATGAACAGAGGTAAATGGTGTAATAATGCATCCAAGTCTACTATCAGCCGGTGTCACTGTTTGGTATTCTTAGTACAGAACAGCAATAGTTTATACTAGCCGCAACAGATTTCCTGTGTTTCTTTGTTCTATAATGATGGGTTGTTCAGAATGCCATGTTGACAACTGTTTAACTGGAAGGTGTTATCTGTATGCTGGAAGTCAATCTTAATGTTAGCAGCTTTTGTTGCTCAAGACAGGACACTGCCATGGGCACAAGGACAAATGGACAATTTTTCAAATACTGTCCATTTAGTATAGGAGCCAATTAATGTGAGATTCACCTGATACCAGTATAGTATTGGCAGCGAAGCAATGGTTTTTCCATAAAAATTGCCATGATAGTTTTTTATCACTGCATGGTTATTTCATACGGCTTTCAAGATTGAAAAACATAAGTATATTTATTGTAATTAGACCATTTTTCATAGAGGCTATGCTATTGGTATAAATGCAATAAGCCATTGTTAATGACAATCACCTCTAACTTCTCTAAGTTCTTTTTCAGTAATGTATGAGCACTTTGATCTTTCTTGTACCCATCTTCCGTCTTCTTTAAATCGTTCTGTTTTTTCTTAATCTCTTCTTTGCTATGCTTAAGCCTGTGTAAAAAAGATGCAATTATCCACTTTCAGTATACTCGCCAGACAGCAAGGTTTTATGGTTGAAAAAAGTCTAAAGATTTTTAAAACTAGATGTGTTTACCATGTAAACACCCAAGAAGGCTCCCCCTCGCACTTTTCAAATAAGAGTTTTACATTAATTATAATTTTACCAGATAATCAATTTGTAAATGTAACTATCAAGTAATATTATGAGGCAGAAGCTAGAAGCTTTAAGCTGACTAGGTGCTATTTTGACTCCAAAAGATTAAAGATGGCCGCCATGACAAAGATATTTTCCCGAATTTTCTGAATAATTGATGCAGTCTAGGAAATAATATTACTATGCAGTATGTTAAATATTGAGTATATCGGATAAGCGTCTTTGAAGTTATCAGGGTGACAACGTCCTAATTGGACGAAAAAAGATTAAAGATGGCCGCCATGACCCTGATATTTTCCCGAACTTTCTGAAAAATTGATGCAGTCTAGGAAATAATATTACTATGCAGTAGGTTGAATATTGAGTATATCGGATGAGTGGCTTTGAAGTTATCAGGGGGACAAGGTCCTAAATTTAGTGAAAAAGATTAAAGATGGCCGCCATGAACCCGACATTTCCCCGAACTTTCTGAAAAATTGATGCAGTCTAGAAATTAATACTACTATGCAATATGTAGAATATTGAGTACACGGATAAGCAGCTTTGAATTTATCAGGGTGACAAGGTCCTAATTTGACGAAAAAGATTAAAGATGGCCGCCATGACCCTGATATTTTCCCAAACTTTCTAAAAAATTGATGCAGCCTAGGAATTAATACTTGTATACAGTATGTTTAACACCAAATGAATACAAAAAGCGGTTTTGTAGATATCAGGGTGACATGGTATAAAAAGTCCATGCCGGACGAAACCGTACAAAAACAAAAAGCCTCTCTCTGGTACGGGGGAGCCTTAATTAGCATAATAAATCAAATAAATTTAATTGACATTTTTATATACAAATATTTGTACACCTCATTACCTGACCATTTAGAACTTACATTTTTTTATCTAATGAAATGGTATTACATGGCCTCATACATGAATTCCTTCCAGTGGATAAACTTGAAAATTCACAGTCTGACACAGAGTTTTACACATAAATTTTGGACCGAAATAAATTTTATAAAAATAAATGTAGTGTGAGACACTAATTAAATTATTCAAAGTTGCTGCCAAAAGCTACTTTGAATTTGGAAATACAGCATTTTTAATTTCAATACAGAGCATAATAAACTTCCCCAAAAATAATTCGAAAGAATTGTTTTCTATTCCAAAATAAAACAAAAAATTATCTTTCTTTTCTCTTCTCTAAAATGGTAAAAATGTATTTTACTTTTGTTTTCAAGATTCTTCGTTAATAACGGAAAAAAATATATATTTGATATTCCTTTCTAAAAAAATAATTTTCATTGTTGATAATGAAAAGAAAAATAATTCTTCAGTTTTATTTTCTAAGAATTATTTTTTGGTTGTTGTTAACAGAAAAAAACAAGGCCCGTCGGTGAAGCCTCTAATCATCGATTAAAAGGGAAAATCATTTAAAAATAACTTTTAAATATAACTTTGATCTAGCCATCTCGCACGGTTTTCCAGATATTAGCCATATTAAAGACAATAATAGCCACAAGTCGGCCATTTTGAATTGGAATTGATAAAGTTGAAATTGCCCTTGGAATATTCCTTCCTGAAACCACACATTTCGTTCTATAGTAATGGTCTAGCTATCTGGCACGTTTTTCCAGATATTACGCACATTAAAGTCATTTATGCCCGCAAGTCATATTACGCATATTAAAACAATAATAGTCGATAGATAGCCATTTTGGTCGCCATAGCCTAATTTTTGGCCAATGCACGCCCATTATCAAACTCATCTGAGCTAACAATGAAATAGATATGGTATAAAATTTTGGAGTGATATATAGAAAATCTCGAGTGAATCACATTAATGATAAAATTTGCGGATCGGGAAAAAATCAAGGTTTAGTCATAAGTAGCCAGGATATTAAGGACCTAAAAAAGTGAGAACATAGCCAGAAGATACAAATATGCAGCAACCGCCAAACGACTGCCACCGGTCAATTCGTCACACATATCCACCGCCATCTTATATATCACCTCTCCATGCAATCATGGCCAGTGCTGTTCTGCTGTGTGGTGTATGTGTACATCTGATACTGGGAATACTACTAAATTTATGGCTACGCGGCCGGCATATCAATCAAGGACACAACATCGAAACAATGTCCCAAGATTGACAGGGGAGAAATATATTTCTCTGAAAAACCTCCACCAAGCGGGGCTTGAAACCACACAGCAGGCAAAGCGCCACCATTGCGCCATGTCCCCCTCCATATAATTTCAGTATAATTTCATCAAATTAATTTCATTAAAATAGACAAAAATGAAAAAGACATGTTTTCCCCAAAAAATGGGAAAAATCCAGGTGATGGTAGGATAAAAATAGCTTCTGGTCACTGTGTCAGCCAGCGACCCGTGCACCCGTCTTATGGACGGGTATAAAGTCAAAATGACGGGCAAAATTGGCCAAATTACACTATGAAGGAGGAAATGCACGGGCAGTTATGCAAAAATTGGGGAAAAAACACGGGCAGTTGTCTAATCCTAGCTAAGACAGTGGTTCTGGTAATAATACTTACTTCATTTGAGCTTGTTTAGTTTCTGTCTGGGCATTGCTTATAGCAGATTTGGTGGCTGAAAAGATATATAGAGGTACATGTATATATACTTTAATTGTGCTTCTAAAATGCACACAAATATTTGAAAATCAATTTCCAGTCAAGTCACATAATGACATTTAATTTTTATCTTTGAAATTGTAATATAAAAGCATAAGCCTGCCTACATTATGAGCGTCACCATTTAGGAAATATTTGATTTTTTAAAATTGTCTGTATTACCTGTTCGATAAGGCAGGGGCAGAGTAAGTTTGGTGATCAATAATTTTGGGTGGCGAAAAGTGTTTTAACTATCCCCTTGTATTAGCACATTGAATTATTATTTTGCCATGTGACTGACAAGGCGGTTGCGCAGGGTCGTGCGGCAGGCACATTTCCATTGGCGCGTCCAAACGTGTCTAAACGTGCAGGAGATGTAGTGATCTGGTTCTGGTCTTTCTTCAATTAACGTGCACTTCTATCCCGAAATAGGACTTTATAAATGATTAGGATATATACAAGCTGCGACGTGCTATGTAAACAGCTGGTGAATACTGCAAAGATCATCACCCATTCTCTTCATGATTTGTGTATGCTGGGTTTAAAAAAATGTGTTATATTTGACTATTCTTAAATAACACAGTGACAACAATATGAATTATACTATAAAACTATACGGTTATCAGGGCTTATGTTAAACCCTATTAGGCCTAATCCCGTGAGCGTGTGATTAGGACTACCGGACATCAAATCACTAAAGTAGGATTATATCACTGGTTATAAACCAGAAACAAGACTGTGTGACTATACAGGGTATATGGTTGGGCCTACGAATGATACATAATGTATGACATATCACGGCAATCTAGCATTCACAGTGTCACAGCATCAAATATAATATGAGACGTTGAGCCAATTATGATTTAGTTTTTTTGGCCAGCGTCGCAGACCCTTGTCCAGTATTAAACCAGAATCAGGTCAATGTTTCATGTTTACTGAGCTGCCAGACATGACAGAAAACTCCCCACGACAAATATAAAATGACATATGGAGAGATAAACGTGCCTTGGATAAACGCAGAAATCGCTACATGTGCAATTGCTGCCGCGCGGCTAATCGCCTGTATGGAAAGGTCACATTGTTAATGTATATGAGCAATTTTTAATTCTGCCACGCAGCCGTCGCAACGCAACGTTGAGTCCAGGGATATAAGTACCTACATACAAAGTTATAAGTCTTTCGGACCAGGGGTTAAAGAGATAAAGTGTCACAAGCTCTCCGAAAAGTTTAAAATGACCGCCATTTTGTACGAAAAGCACTGAACTGTGACCAAAACCTTTTCGTTTCGTGGTCAGACAGGTAATGGCCCACCTACAAAATTACGAGTGATTTGGACCTGCGGTTCGACAGATATCTCATTCAGAAGTGGCGAGCGGCAGCTATCTACTAAACACATACATGCATCCGGGGGATGCATATTAAATCAAACACTTTCTCACACTTTCTCACCCATAAGCTGCTCATTGAGTGAAGCATCTTCTCCATCTTTATTAGAAGAAAGACCAGCAGTCACAGCATGGAAATGTTTTTGAGCTGTACTATGTTCTTCCTGATCAGCAATACATTGGTCCTGCAGTTTTTTTGCAACAGCTTCTATTTTTTGCATTTCCTTTTTCTTTTTCTCGTGTATAGATTTATCCTGTCAAATGAATGAAATGTTTAATCATTGCATTATTAACCCAAGATTTAAACCAAAATTGACATGTTCATTTAAATGACAACAGTTACTATAGGAACCCTATGTACAACACTTGAACCCACCAAGATTTCTACATTTCAGTCATCTCTTACTTGTTCAAAAATGTTCTAGCTTGAATGGTCAGCCTTGCGTTTAGGTTGACTTTAAGGAAATCCTTCTGTTAACTTATTTGGACGAATGGGATTTCTGAAAACTACGAAATCTTTTCACCCTTTATAATGATATACTAGTAAATTGTACTAACTTTAAAACAATTATTTTGAAAATATAACATTTCAACTTGCTGCGGAAAGCCTTGATCACATACTGATGTCCTTAAAACTTTCAAAAAAAATTTTATATCTTACGTCATCCTTTTGTTTCTTCAAAGCCTTTAATTTCTTCTCTTCAGCTTTTAAAGCCTCCTTTTTGTGCTGAAGATTACTCTGAGCTTTTGCATCTAGCTTTTGTTGCTCATTAAGTCTGGTTTCAATTTCTTGCAAAGCTCCACCAACTTCCTATAAGTTAAAATGAGGTGATAGATAGAAAGCGTACTTAATCAACAGAAAAAAATAACATCAGAAATTGTATTTATTAATTATTTATTATTATTTGAGCAGATAATTTTATATCCTATATTCTTTGACAAGGGGAATCAGAGAGATGTCAAGGAAATGGCAATAGCATACATCCAAATTGGCTGAGGGCTATGAATTAAATAGATAGTGATTATTTATCAGTGGTTTTTAACCTGAATCGTGATTGTCAAAAAATTATCAGTTGTCAGAAAAATATTATCTAGAATAATTATCACTGATAAAATTAAACAGTTTAAAAGTAGAGCGAACCTCATCTCTTTTCTGCTGTAAATCTGCAATCAGTTTATTTAACTTTGCAATGTCTTCTTCACTCTGAAACAAATAATGTTTTTCAATTAATATCAGGCCTCTCTAGACATGCTAACTCAAGGGCTACATGTATCTACCTAGAAAAGTAATAATATTAATTTAATATCCATTAAAAAACCTGCAGCGACTCCCACATATTTCTCAGAGCACATTAATTTTTTCCATTCATATGTTTTTCTCAATCAAAATAGATTTAGAAGCAGGTTAATCAGTTTCCTTACTCTGAAAATATCTCTTTAGGGTTACGACTTGGTCGAGGGCTGCTTAAATACAGGGATATTGGATAGATAAAATGAAAACAAATTGCAACTGAAGTCCGCACCCAAAAAAGCGGTGATAGGGGGTCATATCAGAAATCATAAAAGCTATCAGTAAAATATATACTATAAAAGGTGGAAAATAACGCACACCTTTTTTATGAATTATTTCTTAACCCTTTCATGGTCATAGCGCCCGCAAACGCCCGCTCTGGACTCCCGCTCATAGCGCCCCAAAACGCCCGCCCTGGACTGCCGCTCATAGCGCCCGAAAACGCCCACAAATTTGGCTGAAAACATCGCCGCCGAAAAATGCAATTAACTCAATCCTTTTATCTTTTCTGGTACATTACTATGGCCACGCATCTTTGCCGAAAGTAGGAGCGTAAAAATCAACCAATCGGAAGCAATTAGATGCATTTGGTGCGGGACTAAAATCTATTTTAAAACAATTTCTAGTGTACCCATCTCGGCGCACAGTCTTTCACATTTTATCGCCCAGGTTGACTGACAAATACCTTTATTGTCGCCCGCGCCGAATCGGTACACATGAAACTTTTTGCGTTATTTCTGTGTGCCCTTCGTGCTGTTTTTTCGGCACACGAAAGTTAACTGTGTGATGTTTTACTATGGATTCGTCAGATTCATCCGATTTTGAAGGCTTTCCCGAAGATTCACTTTGTGTGGGAACAATCCTGGAAACTGACAGTGATATTGAAATTTCACTGTCAGAAATCAGTGATGTGGAATCGGGTGCGGAAATTTCCGACGACGATGTGGATGACGATAGCTCTGAGGTGCCTGATCATTTTACTGGTGACCTACATGGCATCGATATTTTGAATTTTTGTGAATATGTTGGACCAATTCATCATCTTGATGACAGCTCTTCAGTTTTGGATTTTTTTCACCTTTTATTTGAGCCTAATTTCTATGACACTCTTGTCCAACAAACAATTATATATGCGGATCAACAGCAGACTGAGACAGGTATCATAGATCAATACTGGACCCCTCCTACCGTCCCCGAGATTAAAGCATTCATCGCCATCAACATTTTGATGGGCATACACCAGCTACCAGACATTGATTCGTACTGGTCAACTGATGACCGGCTAAAGGTTGATGGAATTTCAAAAATTATGCCAAAGCGCAGATTTAAAAAACTTTCTCAATACTTGCATCTGTCAAATAACGAAGAAGCGTTGCCGCATGACAGTCCACAATATGATGCATTATTAAAGGTAAGGCCCTTGATTAACATGCTGTCAAGAACATTCAGGGACAGGTATAAACCCAACTGTGAAATGTCAATTGATGAGGCTATGGTAGCATATAAAGGGAGGCATCATATGAAGCAGTACCTACCAGCCAAACCCACCAAGTGGGGCTTTAAAGTGTGGACTTTAGCGGACTCCCACAATGGATACGTCTGTGGCTTTGACATTTATAAGGGTCGGCAACAAAACCCAAGTGTCTCAGGTCTAGGTTTTGATGTAGTTATGAACCTGATGGAACCCTTTCAATATCTACGTCATCACGTCTACTTCGACAATTTTTTCACCTCTCTGCATCTGATTGAGTCACTTGAGAAGTGCCGCACTTATGCATGTGGCACCTATCGTGCTAACCGTAAGGGAATCCCACAAGAGTTGCGAAACCCTGGAAGATTGGCTCAGGGGGATATCATCAAACGACAGAAAGGTAATGTGGTGGCTGTAGTGTGGCATGACAAGCGGGATGTGAGAGTCATCTCCTCTAATTCAAATCCTGTTGATGGACAGGTGAATCGTAAAGGACCACGTCGCCCAGGTGACCAGGAACAAAATATCATTCATGTACCCTGTCCACAGAGTGTTATTTCATATAACAAATATATGGGGGGTGTGGACCTCGCTGATCAGAACAGGGCCTATTATTCCGTTGGTAGAGAATCTGTGAAGTTCTGGCGTTCTCTACTGTGGTATATGATCAATACAGCGATCATCAATGCCCTGGTTCTTTATCGGGAATCATTTCGCCCTCATACTCGGGACAGATCTTGAATGACAAATATCAAGTTCAGACTTAAACTATGTGAGGAGCTAGTTGCTGGATTTTCTTGTCGACAGAGACATCCAGGAAAAACCAAGAGGTCTGCTGTTATTGCTTTAGGCAACCTACCTGCACATGATCTGATCCACATTGACGGCAGGAAGCGCATATGCTTAAATTGTAGCGAGATGGATCGCAGTACCAAGAGCAATAAGAAGATTCAAACCAGTTTTGAATGTCGCATGTGTCGTGTGGCCCTATGCCAGTCTGGTTGCTTGATAGAGTACCATGACAGGCATCTTCAGATTGAAAATTGAATCAGTTTTCATAGTCTTGTTACAAGGGTTTTACTCTTGAGCCATGATGTTTTTTGAAGTTTTTATTAGGCTCAAGTAATAAACATGATTTCCCTGTTCATGAATAACAGTTGACAGTCTTAGTATGCTGCACATGCAGTGTTGTTGCACAAGACACTTCAGTTTTGTATGCAAAATAAATCTTTACCTCATGTTCAACTTTTTCTTCTTTATTTGCAATGGTAAATACAATTTCATACAACAATATACGATTGCAAACTGTCTTTCAGTCGCAAAAATTATTTATCACGTTTTTTGCCCGTCTTGGTGAGTACCAAGTTGAAAGTAAGATGTGAAGTTCTCCGTCCCTGCTGATGGCCTTAGAAATATTCATTATCAATATAACAATCCAATTTTGCGTCGGGATTTTGCTGCTCATTTGCATTTATGATCTATGTGATACTCATAATTTGACTGTACACATTTGTCATTTATAATTGGGACTTTTGCCTATACATATATATACCGGGTATATATATATATATATATTATATAACTAAACATGTTGCTTTTAATATCTACCAGATTCCTTTACCCTACCTCCCCAAAAAATCTACATTTATTCAAATCTCTGCAATACTATCATTGTACTATGCGACTCATTGGCACAATTTATGCAAATTATATAATTAATTTCGTTATTTATTTAGTCCTATTGAGTAGCCTACCTGAGAGAAGCTATATGTCAATATCTCGATACAAACCTACATAAAGTCCCATAATGTCATTGTGTAACTACCTCTGCATTTAAATTACATGGGATATTGTGTTGCAGTATTACTGCTGTATCACTGCTCATTTGCATAATTTATGCGACAAGCATTATTAAAATGCTAATTTTTTCGTCTGTCCGTGATGCTCAGTATCTAAAAGAAATGTGATGTCAGTATATACCATATATCTCTCCATACCTTCAGACATGTTCATACAAAGCAAAATTTGCGCATTTTATGATTAAACAATGTGCCTCATTTGCATAATTTATGCAAATTACATAATTTATTCAGTTTGAATTTTGCATATTCCCTTTGAGTACGTAGGAGAAATTTCATGTCAATTTCGCTGTTCATACTCACGGAAAGTCATGCAATGTGCAACTGCCTAAAAATGATTATTATCAAAATTGCGATGAGATTGTGTGTTTCTGTATTACTGCTGTATTGCTGCTCATTTGCATAATTTATGTGACATGCATAATTAAAATGCTAATTTCTTTTCGTCTATCCGTGATGCTGAGTATCTAAAAGAAATGTGATAGATCAGTAAATACCATATTCCTTTCCATACCTTCAGAAATATTTCATACATAGCAAAATTGCAGCATTTCTATGATTGCACAATGTAGCTCATTTGCATAATTTATGCAAATTACATGATTTATTAATTTTTGCTTTTGCATATCCCCTGTGAGTACGTGGGAGAAATTTCATGTCAATATCTCTATCCATTCTCACGTTAAGTCATGCAATGTGCAACTGCCTAAAAATGATCATTATCAAAGTTACAGTGCGATAAAGTATTGCTGTATTACTGCTGTATCACTGCTTATTTGCATAATTTATGTGACATGCATAATTAAAATGCTCATTTTTTTGTCTATCTGTGATGCTCAGTATCTAAAAGAAATGTGATAGATCAGTATATACCATATACCAGTAACCTTTCCATACCATGAGAAATGTTCATACATAGCAAAATTTGTGCTATTTATGATTACACAATGTGCCTCATTTGCATAATTTATGCAAATTACATAATTTATTCAGTTTTAATTTTGCATATTCCCTGTGAGTACGTAGGAGAAATTTCATGTCAATTTCTCTGTTCATACTCACGGAAAGTCATGCAATGTGCAACTGCCTAAAAATGATTATTATCAAAATTGCAGTGAGATTGTGTGTTTCTGTATTACTGCTGTATTGCTGCTCATTTGCATAATTTATGTGACATGCATAATTAAAATGCTAATTTTTTTGTCTAATCGTGATACTCAATAGCTACAAGAAATGTGATATCAGTATATACCACATTGATGATTCCTTTACATACCTTCAGAAATGTTCATACATAGCAAAATTTTAGCATTTCTATGATTACACTATGTAGCTCATTTGCATAATTTATGCAAATTACATAACTTATTCCTTTTTGCTTTTGCATATTCCCTGTGAGTACGTGGGAGAAATTTCATGTCAATATCTCTATCCATACTCACAGAAAGTCATGCAATGTGCATCTGCCTAAAAATGATTATTATCAAAATTGCAGTGTGATAATGTGTAGCTGTATTACTGCTGTATCACTGCTCATTTGCATAATTTATGTGACATGCATAATCAAAATGCTAATTTTTTTGTCCATCCGTGCTACTCAATATCTACAAGAAATGTGATATCTGTATATACGATATACCTCTCCATACCTTAAGAAATGTTCATACACAGCAAAATTTGCGCATTTTAATGATTACACAATGTGCCTCATTTGCATAATTTATGCAAATTACATAATTTATTCATTTTTAGTTTTGAATGTTACCTGTGAGTACGTTGGAGAAATTTGATGTCAATATCTTTATCCAAACTCTCAAAAGTACACATAATGTGCAACTACCTCAAAATTAGCACATTTTTCTGATTATTTAGGACCTGGGCAGTCAACTCATTACAATTACTAATGACCTGAGGAATCAGACTGTACTCTGCATTATGACCATGAAAGGGTTAATGCGTGGTATAGACCAGAGATCGTTATGTGACGAATATACCTGATGAGTAGGCTGAGTTAATTTTGATTAACGCTTGACTGATCGCTTACCGCCAGCCTGTATTGCGCCGGGGCACATGTCCTTCAGAGTGAGTTGTCGATTTTACCCCTCTGTGCGTTATACAACAGAGTGCGTTATTGTCCACCCTTTACAGTATGAGATACTCTAATGTTCAGGGCATAGTGTTAAAGAAGAAAATTGTGCATTGAAACAAATCAAGGTCATGAAAAGTCAAATCACTCAAGGTTCAGTCATGGTTACCCTGTATATGGAATTTGAAGTACATGTATGTTCTAGTAGATGTATCGCAGAAAAAATTACAGCTGTAATAGCGGCAGACAGATTCACCATATGGTGACAACAGGCATCAGCCAAAAACTTGGCTGAGGCCTAAAAATGTGTTAACAATGACAATTTTTAAGTGTATTGAGCTGTCTGTAAACTTACTTTTTGTTGTGTCTGCTGTAATTCTTTAATTTTTTCTTGAACCTGGACTAGTTCTTCTGCAGAATCCTGTTTCTGATTCTAAAAATAGAAGTTATTGTCCAATTTATATTACTTACTATGTGAATTTGTTCATAAAATTCAATAAATAGAATCTCTGGGAAAATCATTTATAGACTACATTTATGTGGACTGAATGAACAGATCAGATAAGGAAAAAAAAACAGTGTTTCAAAAATATGATTTGAAGGGCTGGGGTTAGGCCAGAAAGCCACAAATGCTCTTTTGACTTTAAGCCATTCTAAAGATATTTTTTGCTAAATTTCTGTGATATTTTTTAACACAGATCATGCTACTTGAGTTGAAATTTAGGTGTATTAAGAAGGGTGGCACATACAATGTGACATTAATGTGACATGGCTTCAAGCTCGATCATTGGTTCCAGGACAATTCAATTCAAACAAGTGTGCAAGGTTCCTTCAAGCATTCTGAGTAAAACAATCCTCCGATACATCAAACAAAAGAAAAACGCCCTGCGCTATTATTTGTTGCATGCCCTGCGCCAAGACAGTGAAGCCAGGGTTCCCCACAGTGCCGGAAATGCCGGCATACCTACCGGATGAATTTTATGCCGACCAGCATGTAATAGGTCACATTCGGCTGTTATCCATCTGGTAGATTAGCCAATATTCCTGTCGCCAGTGTCATACTGTGTTGGTTTAGCGATCAGCGTGTACGTGTAAGACTGGTGTGCGCGTATATAGGCCTATTGCCGATGTACAGTGAACACAAAAATGTACACACAAGATACGTGTAATCACCCCCCCACCCGTCATGTGCTGTATGTTACATAACATAGATGTAGGCCTACACCTGGCAGAAGCAGCGCTGACAGCAAGTGTAGAAAGTGCTTTCACAGTGTGGCCACCGCTGTGCCAATGTCAGTCCAGCGCTAAGAGCGCTGAACCGGCATTGGCGCGACGCTGGCGGAACTGGCAGTTCTCAAGAATGTGATAACCGCGTTGACGGGCCAACACTTCTAGTGACGCGTTACCAGTCACCACGACACGCTCATTGTCCCTCACCAAAGTGTCACACCGTTGGTGAGTGAGTGATACTAACTCATAAACCTTGTCACGCACACACAACAACACTTATAAATTAGAGAATAATAACTCTCACCAACAAACAAAAACGCATAAAACACCAAGAAAACATGCATAGGCCCACACTCAAATACACAACTCACAAACCATCAAATCAACAAGACAAAATAACAGACTGACAATTCAGAACTTTGTAAGCGAACTTTCTTAATTTCACAAATTAAGATGAGACGCTTCTAGGAACTTTCTATTTTCCAAATTATCAACTTCAGACACTTTTAGACCATTCCACTCAATTTCAATCAAAATTACATAACTCTGACGTATGCTGGGTATGCTGAAGTATGGTGACGGCACACAGACAGTAAGGCAAACAACACAAATAAAAAAAGCTTTGATATTTTTTATTGCGCCACGCATGCAACAGTAAATAATTTATTATGCTGCTCGCGCGCGCTAAGTTAAGATTTTCAAGATAACGACCAGATGATTTTTTTTCAGTGGGGAACCCTGGTGAAGCCCCATAATATCCCTAAGTTATCAAGAAGATTTTGCCCTTCCTCACCCTGGTCACATTCAAGTATTAGATTATTGGGAACAAATCATGAATGCTCTGAGTCTAGTAGAGTCTAGATCAAGTGAAAGTCAAGCGTAGAGTAGCAGGGATGGCTTTGGGATGCGCCCTCCCAGCAATTGACATATTAAAATTGCAATTGACGCATCCGTTTCACACATTCTGTGCTCCGAAACGGTTACCCAGTAAACAACTGCCGACACTGGTCCAAAAGTAAACCAACATTGGGTCATTATATTGTGTTTGCTGGGATAGCTGTAGGACCTGGTTGTGAGTGTTTTCACTCTGCTGGAGTTTTTATTGCCCTGGGCTTAGTTCTTAAAGGTTTTTATCATGTTTGTTTATTATAGACTCCTGTTTTTGCTTTGTTTGTATGTTCGTGATAATATTATGTTGGTTGGTAGATAAGAAAGAAAATAGCAAATGTTTGAATTATAGATACCAATCGGTAACTTTTTGAGGGGCTTTTGTCTGAAATTTTAGGACTGCTCAGCCATTGACAATGGTAATTTTAATATATGTAAGTATGATAGAAAATTCAGGAGACTGAACGGGCAATTCGGAAGACAGGAAATCAGGAGGAAAATCAGGAGAGCATTTTTCTCATCCAAGTTGTAACTTGCTAGACATCCTTATCATTGATGTATAAATATTTTGCTAATCAATTACCAATTTGATTAGCAAATGGACAGAATTGCGTAGCATTTTGCTATGCGATACTGAACAAAGTTTTCCCTGCCACTATATAATAATATGTCATAACTAATTGCCAATTTTCACTATGGAGATTGTCAAAATTAAAATCAGTAAAATTTCATTTTCTTATCAATTATTAAATTTCAAATATGCAAATTATATGCAGGACGGGTGTCTGAAATGCTACACAAAGCATTACATAAAAATAAAAGCATGTGAGCGAGAAATATTGCTTACATAAAAACCCAACAATCATAATACACACCACTTTTATATATACTGTGGATCTGGTAATTTTCGCGTGTTTAAATTTTTCGCGAATTTATGATTTTGAGACTTTTCACGAAGTTTAGAATTAGAGAATTTTCATTTTTCTTAGTGGCGCTATTATAATGATAATTTTTACAAGATTCTTGAATTCGCAAATTTGTTCTCTTTGCGAAAATTAAAACGTTGCGAATATTACCAGGTCTACAGTATATGTATGTAGTAAGCTCTACATCACCACCAATATAATCTGGAGAATCAGATTGATAGCTCAAGGTCCAACCCAGAAGCAAAGCTGGAAGGAAGCTAAAGGGTATAAGATACTTGCGTATTTTATTATTATCTTCCCTGGTTATACAGACAAGAAATTTCACATGATGAAGGACAATTCTATAGGTACCACACCACCAGAGAACAACAAGAACGAGAAACACAACTATTATTTACCTCAGCTGAAACAAATTTATAAGCTAGGTATAGCTTTGTCAAATGTTCCAACTCTCTAACAATCTTCTGATACTCCAAATAGGATGACCGCTCATCTTTGAGACGTGTAAGGGTTGGTGTTATTTCTTCTTTCAGGAGCTGAAATGGAAACAAGTCTTTTGCAGTAATTTACTAACACAAATAAAATGTACAGTACTCCCTCACCCTAGCACACCGTCTCAACAACATACATAATTTGTGCACTGGAGCACTCTTTTTACCAAAACATACATCTGTCACTTGCTTATTTGTGTATATGTACCACGTTAACTATTGATTGTCTAGTGTGCCTGTGAATTCACACATTGGATGCCACCTGTAACAATAAGTCCAGGAGCTCCCGCTCCGAATTAGAATTTGATTTAAGCAATTCTGTGTAGGGTTATTAATGTAGTCCTAGTCTAGGTCAAAAATCAAGACGCAAGACAACTAGGTCTAAGAAGCGCAGTCTAAGAGTAAGATAAGAAATAGACAGTCTGTCAGAGATTGCAAACCTCCATTGAAATTAATGATCCTAATCAGTACCCCAGTAATGGTCTACCTATCTGGCACGGTTTACCCGATATCAGGCCAATCGAGTTAACTAATAGCTGATTTACGGTCATTTTGAATTCGATATAAATTAGTTAAAAACTTAGGGTGCATCCTCCCTCGAAACCTCAAATTTTGTTTTATAGTAATGGACTAACATCTAACACAGTTTGCAAAATATTGGGCATGTGAAAGTAAATAATGGCCGATAGGGGGCTATTTTGAATTTGATCGAGTCAGAATTTTTCAAGATGCATCCTCAGCTGAAATATCACATTTCATTCTATAGTAATCGTCTAGCTATCTAGCACGGTTTACCAAATATCGGCCATGTGAAAAAGAATAATGGCCTGAAGGCGGCCATTTTGAATTTGATCAAGTCAAAATTTTCCAAGATGCATCCTCAGCTGAAATCTCACATCTCATTCTATAGTAATGGTCCAGCCATCTAGCACGGTTTACCAAATATCGCCCATGTGAAAGTGAATAATGGCCGATAGGCCATTCTGAATTTGATCAAGTGAAACTTTTTCAACATGCATCCTCTCCTGAAATCTCACATTTTGTTTTATAGTAATGGTCCAGCTATCTAACACGGTTTACCAAATATCAGCTATGTGAAAGTAAATAGTGGCCGATAGGCGGCCATTTTAAATTCGATTGAGTCGAAAGTTTTTAAAAGGCATCCTCTCCCGAAACGTCACATTTTGTTTTATAGTAATGGTCTAGCTATCTAGCACGGTTTACCTGATATCAGGCCTATCGAGGTAAATAATGCTGATTGTCGGCCATTTTGAATGCATCCTCCCCCGAAAACTCACACTTTGTTTTATAGTAATCAGGTAATGGTCTAGCCATCTAGCACGGTTTACCAAATATCAGCCATGTGAAAATGAATAATGGCTGAAAAGGCGGCCATTTTAAATTTGATCAAGTCAAATTTTTTCAAGATGCATCCTCATCTGAAATCTCACATTTCGTTTTACAGTAATGGTCTAGCCATCTAGCACGGTTGACCAAATACAGCCATGTGAAAGTGAATAATGGCCGATAAGCGGCCATTTTGAATTTTATCGAGTCGAATTTTTTCAAAATGCATCCTCTCCTGAAATCACACATTTTGTTTTATAGTAATGGTCTAGCCATCTAGCACGGTTTACCAAAAAACGGCCTTGTGAAAGTGAATAATGGCCAATTGGCGGCCATTTTGAACTTGGACGAGTTGAATCTTTTCAAAATGCATCCTCTCCTGAAACCTTACAATTTGTTTTATAGTAATGGTGTAGATATCTTGAGCGGTTTTCAGGATATTCCACAATATCAGGCCTGTCGAGGTGAATAATGGCCGATAGGTGGCCATTTTGAATTTTATCAACTTGAAATTTTTCAAGATGCATCCTCTCCTGAAACTTTACAATTTATTTGATATTAATGGTGTAGCTATCTTGAGCGGTTTTCATGATATTTCGCAATATCAGGCCTGTTGAGGTCAATAATGGCCGATAGGCGGCCATTTTTAATTTTATCAACTTGAAATTTTTTAAGATGCATCCTCTCCTGAAACCTCACAATTTGTTTTATAGTAATGGTGTAGCTATCTTGAGCGGTTTTCATGATATTCCGCAAAATCTTTCAGTCGGATTTACCGATGTTATAAATTAGGTCAAAGTGCTGGGTCAACTTCAAGGTCAAGGTCCAAAAACCAGAAAAGGCACAACTAGGGACCTTAGAGAACATGTATGTGCAATAAGACTGTCATCGGCCCAGTACTTTTCCAGATCTGCTCGGGAAACGAAGTGCGCGTCAAAACGTCTAAATAGGTCATAGTTCTGAACCAGAAGTAGGTCAAAGTTCAAATACCCCAAAAGGCACAACTAGACCCCCTAGGGGTGTTGTGTGTAAAATTTGAAGACAATCGGACAAGTACTTTCAGAGATATGCTCCGGAAACGAATTGTTTACGGACGGCCCAACGCGGTAACATCATCATTTTCTCCTCTGCGACCTTGCATATTGAATTCAGATTAAAAATATTTTAACCTGTCCATTCTCCACCTGGAAGTAACCCACATACCAAAAATTGTTATCCTAGCTTATTTTCTTACAAAGTTATAGGCAAAAGAAGAGGCCAAAAAAAAACGGAGGTAGAATCCATAGCTCCCTCCGTCTCACCAACGGTGACGGCGGGAGCTAATAAATATGTCCTCAATGAAAACTAAATCCAGCTGCATAAAAGCATCTCGGAATCAGCCTTTCTGCTGTGTATCACCTCAAGTGTTCTTGTGTTGATCAGATGTTCAGAAATATCTAGATTACATAAAATTTGTATAGCTGAGCATCTCTCCAAACAAAATTCCTGTCGTAATTTCTACACTAAATAGAAGTGCTTCAGATCAGATTCTGGTTAACATCCCCACATAACTTGTAGTTATGTTTACAAATAATTCATAACTCACTGAATCCATTTCACGTAGTTTTGCATCCTTTTTACCAATCGTTTTCTGAGCTGCTTCCTTCTTACTCTCATAAAGTCTTGTACCAGCTGCCTCTTCAATTAGGGATAGTATCTGTAAACACAAAACACACAGTTTCATTGATTTTTACTGACATTATAATTATCCTGAGTGTCCATACAAACTTTTCAATAGCTTGAACTAAAATCACAAGACTCGAAATTGGCCCTGTCCGATCGTCCGATACGACCAACAATCTTGGAAAGACGAGTCCAGTTACACTGAGCTTGTCCCACCGGACGGGTGCCCCTGCTTGACAATTATTAGAAAGGACAATTTTTCAGCAAGTTCTCTGACTGTACAAGTGGAAATTTAGTCCAATTTTGAGCCCTGGATTGAAAAGAAATAGTTTATGATAATCCCTACCTATCAGTCGACTAATTAATCTTTTTAAATGTGTGAGCATGCCCTTGGAAAGCAAAACCTAATTTGAAAATCAGTGGTGCCCATCTAGGTTGGTGACAGAGGTATTCCTGAATTACAAAATTTATCATCGTTTGGTCAATTAAATTAGGACAAAAGAAAAGTGCGATAATCAATCTTGGCTAGTTTTAGCTGAAAAATACAATTATGTAATTTAAATCCCGAGATATGGCAAAATTAAAGTAGATTTAGTTCACAGTTAGCACTAAGGTCTGATGTATTACCAAATCACAGCTGGCGAGTCAGATAAATGGCACAGGGTGGGTACATATACATGTATGTACATCGGCTCACCATGCTCCCGCGGACCCACCTTCAGTAGAGATGTTGAACCAATGTTAGTCCAATGCTCAGCCACCATGTTTGATGCTTCCACAACATTAACACAAAATTTGTTGAATGTATCTTGTTGCAGGTGTTGCTGTGTGGTGCAATATTGGTTTAATGTTGGCACATTGTCTGCGATGCTGGTTCGACACTTAACCAGCATTGCGTTAATGTCTCATTTGCTGGTGAATGTTAATCCTTAGTTACAGCTCGGAGACAGACTTTAGTTGTCAGAATCTGACGTCTGTACACAAGTCGCTCCCCGCGCTGTAAGAGTGGTCATAGATCCATAACATTGGTATTCAAAGGAATCAGAAAAGGCGAACTAAGACATTTAAAATGATTGCAAAATGAAAAAACCCTTAGGTCTCCATGGATTTTACAAAAAGGATTTAGCACTTTAAGGGTTAAAGGAGGTCAGACAAACCAGGTCCCTACCATTGACCAGGTTAACAGATACTTTGGTGTGAATCAAAATCCCATCATTAAAATGGGAAGGGTATAATGTTAGTTCTGAACATCTCAATCTTTAATGAGGAAAATTAAACACCTGATCTGCATGACACAATTGATTGTCCATATAATGATGTTCTTATGACCAGCTAATGACAGTTTGACCCAGTTTACATACAATAAAATTTAAAACTATTCTGAGCAGGCAAATCAGAGGTGGATCCAGGATCTAAAGAAGGGGAGGTGGCCTGGGGTTTTGCCCTAAAGATATGCCGGGGTCAATTTAGCAGTATCCTATGAGCTATGAGCAGCCAATCTATGGGAGGCCACTTGGCCATTCCCCAAAATATTATTTTGTATACAAATGAACCGCGAATGAGCAGCCACCTGCGTTAACAGTGTTTCATCTAGGATTCAGAAGGGGCATGGCGCCACCGATCATTGGGGGCACCTAATCATGCCCGCCGGTCACCCAGTTGTCTCGGTTGGGCATTTCCAACACCCCCTTTCCAACTAAGGGTACAAGTGGAATTAGTTAAGTATGTAGACATCGCCAGCTATCATTACCGCTATGTACACAGACCGTTATTGCGTCATATGTGTGAACGTGAGACATCAATGATCGGGGTGTTTACCACTGTGACAATGGCCTGGGTGGATTAAATATGACGTAGCAATAGTTCAATGAGGCACTTCACTGTCTGAATATTAGAAGGGCGAGATGGCGCACCTGAAGGGCAACGTGGCGCACATAAAGGGCAACAAGGCGCACATGAAGGACATCATGGCGCTCACAAAAGGCAACATGGCGCTGCGCCATGTTAGAAATGGCTAGATAAAACACTGGTTAAAAGGCCACTTTTTCTGTGTCACAAGGGTGGCTGCGGCACCCAAAGACTGACTTTGCCTAAAAAGATTAAAGTAAGGTGTATTTCCTGACAATTCGGGTTGTTGATAAAAAAATCCTGACTTTTCATGTTATTAAGACCTGTGTCATGTCAACCCTGCTGATTAAAAACATTAAAAGTCCGACTTTTGCCAGAATTAAAAAAATATCTGACTTCTCAGACTCCAATTGATAACCAGAAAGAGTAACCTCTAGGCGATTTTTTTTTAATTAGTTGGTTGACAAAACCGCTGAGTCAGGAAAACGCAAAATCCTAAAAAATATAAATTTGAAAAAACATATTTTTTTATTGCCGACGACCCTGTGTTTGCCGGTGAATAGATAAACCTTCAAGTAGATTTAGATGATCACAGATTGTTTTAATTAAAAAAAGTTTCTTCACAGCCTGCCATTTTTGGATTTGTATTTTTTCTACCATATGACCACTAGTTGATATAGAAAAATAAGTTGACCGGTACAAAAATTAATCTCATTTTTTTTTAGTTCCTCCGACCCTGAGTTAGTGAACGATAAAGTTGACCAGCATTTAAAAAAAAAAGTAATTTCGATTTTTTTTTTCCATCCACCTGCCCATAGGTTTCAAATCATAACTTTTGTCAACCAACTAATATAAAAACACTGGCCCTAGGATGTTGAGTATAGTAGCCTCTCTGATTTTATTAGCACTTGTGTAACCAGTTCTAAAAATATCCCTTTTAAAAATATTGAAACACTGATATTTGCTGGTACTTGAATTTCACAAAATCAAAATAATTTTCAGTGGCTTGAATTTGTGAATGCGTTAACTATCACTCTGTTGCGTCCATGTTCACACCTATGATGTAATGACTGACAAACATGTGCACACGGGTGACGGTGGTCATCACTATGCATGTTTACACACTTGACTCGTTATAATCGTTAAATTGGGAGGGGTACAGGAAAAGCCTAGATGGGTGGCAGTGCACATGACGAAGTGTGGTTGATATTAGCTGATGTCATGCCCCTTCTGAATCCTAGATTAAACAGTTATTTAAAAAGGGTCAAGTAATATGTCATGCCCTTTTGAATCCTAGATTAAAGTTATTTAAAAAGGGTCAAGTAATATGTCATGCCCCCTCTGAATCCTAGATTAAACAGTTATTTAAAAAGGGTGAAGCAATATGTCAGGACCCTTCTGAATTCTAGATTAAACAGTTATTTAGAAAGGGTCAAGTAATATGGTATCAAAAGCTAGTGTAGTACACTCACCTCAGGAGGTTTCATATTCAAAACTTTAGTGATTCTTCCCTGCATGATCAGGAAATGAGGATTGTTCACATTCAGTTGAACAGAGTTGAACAAATCCTGAACACGTGTATTGTTGGCATTACTCCCATTGATCAGATACTTGTTTCTTCCGCCAATGACAACCTACAGGCATTTAAGAGGCATTATTGATCATGTTGATACTGAAAAAAAAATTAGGAAACAGTATTGATTAATTCAGATCAATTGAGACTGAGTAATATATGACATAAATTTTTATTAGCTTCACCCAACAATCACGAGGCCAGCATTGGAAAATGTGTGCCAGAATTCGATCAACATCGGGTGAAGGTCCTCGTATTTTCTGGGCACATACCTGTCTGGTGATAGTAATTTCCTCATATTGCTCATAACCCAAAGGACTCTGATTCTTATCACTGTTATCAAAGGTAATGTTGACAGTCGCCTTGGTGACCCCAGCCTGTCCATTTTTGTACACCAACTCTTGCAGATTTGTTGCACGAACCTGAGCAAAAACTGATTTTTATGAATCAAACCTTTATCTGGACCATCAGCAGTTTAGTGCATGATGTTCAGTTCAGATCACATTAACCAATATTGAATAACAAATGCATGGAGATAATTTTTTAACTAGGCCCACAGGACTAGTAATGACAAAACTTTACTAGTCCTCTAAAGAGTTTTACTAGTCTTGTATAATATATCCACTTAAAAATAATGCAAGAAAGCAACTTTTATTTTTTTAACAGATAACATGTGTTAAAATTGCACTAGTCATATATGACTGCATGAATTCACTCATTTGAGGCAAAGAGCAACTGAAACAATCTGTGAAAATGGCTCTCAGAAATGTGAACCATATAACTGGTTTAATCATTATTAGGGTCCATGTCAAAGTCAGACAGTGAGCAGTTAGATAAACTCTGGTGGGAAATGTTTACTGGACATGATAGATGAGCAGCCATGGATGTTTACTGGTCTGTGGCGATCTTCACTAGTGATCGCACCAGCAGACCAGTGGGAAGTTCTCTCCCTGCAAATGAGGAAAAACTAAAACTGTACAAATCTAAATGCTGAAATGTTCTGAATTTAAAGTACCGGTACTGCAATAATAATTAACTACCGGTATACCCTCTGTACAACAATATGTAATGAAAATTTCACGGTATTTAGCGGGGGACTCAAAAATAGTCCTTGCTAATTTCATCTGAGAAATCTGTGAAAAACATGCGCTACAAGTTAATTATCAATACGAAATAGATTGGAAATATTTAAATTTTAATTCATTCATTATTTTGAATAAATTTGAATGACTTTGTGGACTGTGAGCTAAGCACGGGGCATGTAGGCCTAGCCCTAGGACCTAACTGAAACTTGAAAGTAAAATGTTACTGATTCTAAAAAAAACTATTTTCGACCTAATTACACTTAGACATGACTGTCCAAATAAATGCTCCACGATTTTGTTTGTACTGAAACAGGGTTCAGCCACAAGCCTGTTTCAGACACAAGGGCTAAGTTTCCTTTGCCAGCTTAGCCTTTGGAGCTTTGGCTGGGGAATTGAGCTTAAAGTTGCAGTCAACTTCCAGCAGCATTGAGTGTTTTTCGCTGATTTCTCAGTCAATTCTTGGTCAATTACCATGAAATTTTACAAGCACTTTTTGCAATTTTTCCGGCGACTACACTAAAAAAATTGTTAAATTTGAGTAAGTATTTCAAAAGTTAGACCATTTGTCATGTATTAGAATGTCGAGATTAAAGCTGAATGAAATTAATAGGTTTATAAAGGAGTGTCCTACTCAGTCTTAGTCATAGTCTATAGTCTGTCCGACGGTGGAGGATGGTCCAAAATGAAAGTTAGCTTTTCGGTATCCAGTCAGTCAATTCTCAACCGATTTTCATGAAACCCTATTTTCTAGTCATTTGGCATCGATCCTGAAAATTTCGTAAAAAAAAAATATTGTATAATTCAAAAGTTAGAATATTTGACATGTAGTAAATGTCTATTTATGACGCTCCTCTATAACATGTATAAACCTATTAACCTTCATTCCGGTTTAAGATTTGTGTTACATGTCAAATGGTCTAACTTTTGAAATGCTCAATGGTATTTCGCGAAATTTTCAGGGTTGTTGCCAAATGACTAGATAATAATGGCTACAAAATTTCGTGACAATCGCTTGAGAATTGACTGACTGGATACCGAAAAGCTAACTTTCATTTTCGACCATCCTCCTCCATCGGACAGACTATATAGACATAGTCTAATTCGAAATTACTACATGTCAAATGGACTAACTTTTATTAAACGAAGTGACTCGCACGCCGGCATACCGGCGTGCTAGATAATAGACTAGTGCGCAGGCATACCGGCGTGCAAGTGTATAGCGGTATATATCTAGAACGCAGGTATGCTGTGCCGGCGGCCGGAACAGTTAACCTATAGACAAATTACCTAGCCTTAGCCTTAGAAGCAGGCTGCCTGGGCCTTCTGATTATGAGGATATACATGATATACATGATATACATGATATACATGATATATGCAAGTTGCCTATATAGGCCCCCTATATATTTCAAAATTCTCCTGTGTATTTAATTGTAGGCATAGGCCTAGGTGAAATGCAATTGGCAAGATTACATGAAACACCTGCTAATGATGAAAGACGATCTAAAATGCAATTAACTACAACAGTGGGCTGATAAAACACCACATTAAACCCAATCAACCCCAACAGTAGATAAAACACCAAATAAAACGCAATTAACTTCAACAGTCGATATAACACCATCTAAAACGCAATTATTAATAACAACTCAGCAGAGTGATGACATGTCTGGCAGGTTGGTGTCGAGGTGCGAAATACTTCAACAGTGGATATAACACCCAGCCTAGGATGTAGGGTATTAACAACTTAGCTGAGTGATGACATGTCTTGAGGTGCGATACTGGAAAGCGCAATTAACTCTTCTCAAGCTGAAGGCTACATTTATATACGTATTTAATAACTGTTACCCAA
This sequence comes from Flabesymbios commensalis, assembly GCA_964017125.1. Classification (NCBI taxonomy): domain Eukaryota; kingdom Metazoa; phylum Annelida; class Polychaeta; order Terebellida; family Flabelligeridae; genus Flabesymbios; species Flabesymbios commensalis. The sequence goes on from OZ024902.1 coordinate 100,829,436, forward strand.
ATAAAGAGTACTAGTCCGTGTAGATTTGTTGTTATTTATTATCTATATCTTGACATGGATGTCCGTGGAAGTCCGTCAGCCCCAGTGGTCAACTCCTGATTACCTAAGGCCATCCTAAAAAATATCCTTGTTTCCGATTTCATGGAGTGAAAATGTCCAAGCAGTACTAGCCTATACAGTACTGACTGTGCATAAGCAGATAGGCCTACCTGTGTTAGGGCTACTTTTAGTGCTAGTGTTAACCTCTGCTTCATCCCTAGGCCCAGTTCATTCCGGTCACCCCTAGCATTTCAGGAAATTGAGATTTCCCAATTCCCAAACTCATGGGTATCCAAGACGTTGCCAAATTGTTGCTAGACGTCGCTACAGACATGGACGATTTCACTTGCTTCTAAAGGGCATAATATGATAGCCATTGTTGGCCACTGAGTTGACTGAATGACTCCCTGGTGTAGTGGATAGCACTAGGGCCTGTTAAGTAGAGGGTCGTGAGTTCATATCTCGATGGACCATAACAATTTTTTTTTTAGACATGGCCCAGACTAGTCTGTTATTTTTTTCCGGGAGGTTTAATTATTTTTTCAACTTGCATAGACTCTAATCAGACCTTAACCAGGGGTCTGACCAGCCCTGCAGACGAATGGATGCCATGCGGTAGGACTAACTTTTACTCCTATTTTCACCCATGCTGTCGAAAATAGGAAACAATTTTTTTAGGATGGCCTGATGACAACCCACTTCCCCTCCCCGTCATTGCCCGTTGAAGTCGCCCCAAATCCGTGGATTCCATTTATTATGGTTATGGTTACACATATCGTTCCGTTGGAGTGCGTGCATTTTGACGAGTATAAAGCTGATAATGTGACTTTAAAGACGAACATGCACACAAGTGGGAATGCAAGAGAAAAATATCACTACTTTGCACTGGCTTTCACTGGGATGATTTCCGTGCCAAGTCGTCTCCGTGAGTTGTGGCGCCAGCCTGTGTATACGCTTTCGTGTGCGTGTGCGTGCACGGAAAAACATCCACTAACGACCGTGTCCGTCACGCGGACATGGTAAGCTAGATGTAATCCCCAAGTTCTGTATATTTACAGAGCGCCGGTATGCCGTGCCGGCGGCCGGAACACAGCACTCAACCTATAGATTTATACTACTAGTGCAAATATTAAAACAATTATCAGTCATCTGTTTAGCTCTTAGGTGCAGCAATACCTCACTGAGAAAACAGGAAAAGTCGTCCTATTGAAAGATGTCCACAACTTGCAAGCTCATGAAGATACACAGAAAATCAAGCCACAGGAAGAACTACAACAGCTCTGTTCATGGCTCGATGAACGAGAAGACCTATATGTACAGTATGTGACAGATGAAAACCAACAGATCCAAGAGATATATATGCAAGACAAGACAATGTACAAGATTTTCGACGCCTTTTCTGAAGTGATCCTAGTAGATGCTACACACAAAACCAGCGATGTGAGAATGCCACTCTACCTGATAGTAGTCGTCGACGGAAATGGAGAAAGTCAAATAGTAGCATCCTTCCTTGTGCACAACGAAGAAGAACATTTAATTCGAGAGATGATCAGGATCTTTAAAGAACAGAATCAAAAGTGGGAGAAAGTGAATGTTGCACTGACAGACAAAGACATGGTGGAACGCAAAGTGCTGAAATCAGAAATGCCACAGATATCGCTGTCACTCTGTCTCTTTCATGTACTCAGAACATTCAAAAGAGAAATCACCATGGAGAAGATGGGACTAACCAACGAAGAGCGGAACGCAGCACTCGAGATTCTGCAGAGATTGACATACAGCACGTCAGAAGAGAAGTACAACGAAATCTACAAAGAAGTGAAAGAACTTGAGTTGACGAAGGATTGAAGAAACAGCATCTATCGCTCGGAGAGAGAACAACCAACAGAGTCGAATCAACTTTCCAGAAAATCAAGTCTGTCACTGCTTCATCAATGCCTCTGAAAGAATTCCTGAAGAACCTATGGCGCACAATAAATACTCTGAGAACTGAAAGACGTCATCGAGCGATGGTAGCCCTCTCGAAAATACCAAGAAATCAACTGAACCTGGACGGAGAAGCTGCCATGTATGCCGCATTTGTGACACCCTACGCATACCAGAAGATACAAAGAAACATCAAGTTGATGGAACGAGTTGACCTGACTGCAACAGAAGATAACTACACAGCTAACTCGAATGAAGGCATCATTCAAGTCAAGACAGATTCATGTTCGTGAAGCACCTGCACATCTCTACACCTTCCATGCAAGCATGTATTGGCAGCTCGACAACTAGAAGGCATTCCGATTTTCAACAATCAACATACATACATCAACAACAGCAACGAAAACGAAAACCCAAAATGGAAAATTCAAAGAAGCACAGCTTGTCGGGGACAAGATAGCCAGCATGATGGCAGAAGTGGGAACTGAAGAATACAGGAGTCAATTGGCAGTCCTCAACAAGCTCGCAGCACTCTGGGAAGAAGGAAAAACAGCAACTGTTGTAGAAGTCATCCAAGCACAACATCAACGTGTACCCGCAGCAAGAACCCTGATAGACATAGTAGAAGACGCTCCAATTCATAACAAAAATTCACAATACTGTTATCAATATTTCAAATCCATACTCACCTATTTTTCGCTCCTGCTACATTGAATATCTTAACACATCGTTAACAATGATCATTCTAACTTATTAATTATTTAATTTATTTCCTTTGGATAAATATTTGAAAATAAAAAAATATTTGAAATCTGTCCATCACATTTGTCGTCCATTTTTTTCGCCAATAAATGATTCGGAAGCTATGCATATGCAGTGTTCAGCACAGACAAGAAATAGGTGGGGACATTTGTCTCACTACCCTGGAAAAAAAAAAGAGACATTTGACCTCTAAGTGCGTAATTGACGCCCAGTGTTCAGCACAGACAAGAAATAGGTGGGGACATTTGTCTCACTACCCTGGAAAAAAGGAGACATTTGACTTTTAAGTGCGTAATTGACGCTATATCGCGGCCTGTGCTGAACACTGCATATGTACATGTTAAACAGTTGTAACTGCTTCCTGTATGAATGCAGTTCATGTACCGTGTTCCAGCCGCCGGAATGGCATACCGGCGTTCTAGATATATACCGCTATACACTTGCACGCCGGTATGCCGGCGCACTAGTCTATTATCTAGCACGCCGGTATGCCAGCGTTCGAGTCACTTCGTTTATTAAACCACATAATATTTTTACTTGAAATTTTCAGGTAATTTGCCGTTAGACTAGAAAATTAGGCTTGCCAAATTTCATGACAATGGGATAAAAATTGCGTAAGTAATTGGAGAAGAGCATGCGCAAAAGTGACAGATTTAAAGTGACTTTACTTTAATCATGCTTATTATCGCCCGGGGGTGGACCTACAAAAACAACTTTCCCAGCTTTAACCGAGATTAATTATAAAAAATTACTATAACCACTGAAAACAATGCATATAATTATACTTCACCTGTGAAAGATTTGTGATACCGAGCAAAAAACAAATGGAATCAAGGATGTTTGACTTCCCACTTCCATTCAGACCGGTGATTGCGTTGAAGAACGGATCGAACCCGTTAACTTCCGTGCGTTGTGCATACGACTTGAAACCATCGATAACTAATGATTTGATGTACATGATTTTATGCAACGGTGATGATTCTTATAACGAGAACAACTTTAACAAAATGACAGTTGAAATTAAATGAAATTTTACAAATTATAGATGATAAATGGCTGATAATGTCATGAATGATTGAATGTTGATAAACTAAATTCGGCGCCTTTCGGAAGTACATGCGCAGTTTGTATGCGCACACAAACTTTGAAAAGCGATATAACAAGTACAATCAGTGATGCAGCGCTGAATGTTAGCCAGGGTCAACATCGAACTTTGAACTTTGAAATGTTATCGAGCAGCACCTCCTATTTGGAGTATCAGGCTGGAGGGGGAAAAGAGCTGGTGTATTTAGTCAACCAGTTGCCTCTTGAACGCTGCCACAGTTTTTGATTTAGTTTGATGCAAAAAAGAATTTTGTCCCAGTGTGGTGTTAGCTCTAAGATGTTTATAGGCCTGATTGTGCCCACCACGTGTTCTTCTGTCCGCTGGGATTAAACGGTCATTGATAAGAATTTCGACTAGCTCATTTAAAATTTTGAGCATGCTTTCAAATCTAGAATTTTTACGTCTTGTTTTCAAGTCAGTCCAGCCCAGGTTCTGAATGAGAGATGTCACACTGGCTGTTTGTCTATAATTTTGGGTGACAAATATTGCTGCTGATCTTTGAATTTTTCTAATTTATCAATATCTTTTTGTCTGAAGGGGTCCCAAACTGATGAATAGAATTCTAAAGATGATCTGACCAGGGAGAAATAGGCAGTCTACCTTTGTTTAGGGGGACATGCCTTCAGGTTCCTCCGAAGGAAGCCCAGATTAGAATTTGCTTTACTTGTAATTTTGAATTTTGTTAGTGTGGGCCTCCCATTCCAGGGTCTAGCTAAGGCAAACACCAAGATATGGTATTGATGAAACGTTCGCTAGTGTTTCGCCTTCGAGGGTGTACTCAAATTCCAAGGGTTTTTTTATTTCGGCCTGGACACCCTTAGGACCGAGCATTTCGAGGGGTTGAAACACATTCCCCATCAATCTGCCCAGTTCTGTAACGCAGATAGGTCTCTCTGCAGCTGCTCCTGATCTGCTCGACATTTTATCGGGCGATACAGGAGGCAGTCATCTGCAAAGAGACGAACCTGCGAGGAGACCGTGGAAGGGAGGTCATTAATATAGGTCAAAAGGAGTAGGGGTCTGAGAAATTGTCCCCTGGTCGCAGACAGTAGTCCAGCATTTAGCCGACATGGATTCAATGCATCTTGTTTACTGAGAGGTAAGAGACGGCTGCAAATGTACCATTGTTGGCGTTTAGCCACCAGTAAGTATCAAAACAACACTCACTTTGAGTAGGCCTATCAACGCCTTTAAGGCTTTATTCAATATTAGGCCTGCAGCATTTAATCGTGTCTTAAAGACGTGCTCACTCGTCGGTATTCAGGGATACTCTCCTCATTCAAAGACATTCATTCCAGCACGTGACATTCCATCTGTGGGGCTCCAGAGGGGTATTCGCAAGTCCCGCCAACGCCTACATCATTATGATCTATCAAGGCCAAATACCGTGAAATTTGCATAACGAAATATTGTATATTGTTCATAAGTTAGACCATCTGGCATGTAGGGCCTAGGCTAATGCAATTCAGGACTTGAAACGGATTTTTATTTCAATGGGTTGATGGAAGTACCTAATTATGTCGTTATTAAAAAATAATACATATCAAATGGTCCAGCTTTTTAAACAATTGAATATTTTTTATGTAAATTTATCGGTAGTTAGCGGGTAACTCTAAAATAGTCTTTGCGAAAAATCATGAAGACCGTTTGAGAATTGACTGAGAAATCGGCAAGAAACATGCGATACAATTAAATGTGACGGCGAGTATATGTAATCAAAATGAACACAAGTATTTTAGTGCTACTAACACATGGAAGAACAACATTATTTTATATTTACATTCAGTCTGATATCTTGACATTTATTTAATTTTTGACTTGTGGTGATGAGTAAAGAAACACATTTGGGAAGACCTAAATGTCGTTATTTGAACACCATTTAAATGTGGGATGTACATCACTGGATAAATCGTGCTGAATTGCTTCTATATTTGAAGCTGCTTTGGTTAATGTGGCGTGGTCAGTATACATAACTTCGCTACAACTTTTGAAGTAGAGGGGGAGGTCATTCATATCAACAAGAAATAGAAGAGGAACCTAGTAATGATCCTTGTGGAACACCGCATGTTATTTTGTGTGGAAATGAAGCAGTTTTTTAATGTAGGACTTCAATTATATAATTTAAGTTTCTGAAGCAAAAGTGAGTGATTTACAAGGTCAAAGGCCTCACTAAGATCAAGCTGTAATAATCCAAAATAAGCCCCTGCTTCAAGAGCTTGGTAGATTTGCTCTGATAAAGTTATAAGAGCAGTTTGGCATTATTGATGTCTGCGAAATCCAAACTGGCTGGATAAATATGTAAAAAAATGCCGTCATACATCCTGCTATACATAAGCCTAAGTCTTCTGGAAAATTGGAACATCACACCTTATATCTTCGCAGGTTATAACAGATACTTTTTCTTTAGATCATGTAATGATAATAATGTTATGAAAATGATACACATCGCCATAATGTTCAATGTACATGGCCATAGATACTGATGATTGCTGAGAATTTTCTGGACTATGATGAATCAAGGACGTTCTTGGTTGATTATGGCGCACTGGTATGAAGAAAAAGAACAATGCAGATTCTCTTTAGTTTATGGAGTATGCACAAGTTCGGAGAGGGAGTATTTATGGATCGTTCAACCGGGCAAATATACCTACAGTGGAATGAGGGCGACAAGATGGTGAATACAGCACCGCCTTGAAATGATGTACGCCAACCGTAGGTCACCCTCAGACAGCTTGCGAAGGCTAGCTGGGTAGTAAGTTCTATGTATACGCAATTGCCAGCTTTAAATGACCACACTTTTAAAAATAGAGCTGTTATAATGTAGGGCCTACATTGGTTGCATAATTTAAGATTTGATCAACCCGCACCTTCAACCAGTTTCAATCAATATTTTTATTGTGAAGACCAGATTGAATGCCATTAAAAACGCATCGGACAAGCAAAAAATGGGTTCAAAATACAGTTTGGGTTAAAATCCTTAATTTTAGTGTAATTTTGCAAAATATTTTGTCAAATAAGTTTTGTCGAAAGGTTTGTGTTAGGTAGGGAGTTCTCCAGTCCCTCGGGGTATTTATATAAATCTATGTCTCACTTTATGGGGTTTATAATTGGCTCTAGGCCTATGGGTCTAATGGCAGACTGGAGTCAAGGCTAGTATTACTGTTAGGCTAGTCTCAGGGGGTATGTATGATTAGCGAGGGAGACCTATAAAGTGAGAGAGGATCAATAAGAGGCCAAATGTGTGGATATATGAGGCAGCAATTTATCACTAAAAAAACAAATATTTTTTATAAACATCATAATACACATATAACTGTATCAAAACTGACTAAAATTATTGAAACGAAGTAGAAAATGAACGATAACAACAACGAGGGAGCTAGGAGTGTCGAAATATCACACATTTAATGGCTGACTCAACTCAAGCTGTCGTGATGTGGACTGGAATTGAAGATCAAACTCAAATCAAATACTCGTTGTATATGGTTGGCGTGAAAATCGTTTAAAGGGACTGGCCCAGGCTGAAATCATAAAAAAATCGGTGATTTTATTTTGGCTTCTTAATATGACCATATGATGTAAACATGTCCATAGACTAGAACTTCAAAAGTTTTTTTTAATTTTTGTGCTGCGCATTCACCAGTTAGGCTAGATATAGAGACGAAATTCCTGATTTTTAATTTTTGACAACCATGTCAAAAATTAGAACTACGGGAATTTCGTCTCTGCGCTGTAAGGGTGAGTATAAAAAAAATAAAACTTTACATAACTTTCATTCTGAATGTCTTCAATGACAAAGTGTGGGAATTGTGGTATCAAAGTTGTTTATAACTATACAAATTAGAATTATATTATTACATGGAGTCGAAAAAAATTAACTTGTGAGAGAAACCCCAACCGTTCTTTTGACCTCATAAGTCCTTCATGCAACAAGGTAGGGTTTTTCTAACTTGCTATGATGGAAGCAGATGACCGATATACCAAATAAAGTCAACAGACATTAGCATGATCATAATCATACACATGTGGAGCAAACAGAAAAGTTACATTCTACGAACTTGGTGAATTTTTTAGCAAATATTGACTTTCAGCGCTCCAAGGGTGGGTGCATGTTTTCTAAAAAAATTAATAACTTCACCTGTGCTTCGTTCTGAATATATTCAATGGAAAAATGTGGCATTACTGGAAAACCACCATTAAGGGCGTGCCACAAGGTTCAGTTCTTGGTCCAATTTTCTTTAATGTATTCATAAATGACATTTTCTACTTTATCAAACGAGCATGCCTCACAAATTAAGCAGATGACAACACTCTTTCTTTTGCACATCCGAATTTCCAAATTGTAAAAATATACATCGAAGCTGAGGCAGCAAAAGCTATATGGTAGTTTTCCATAAACTTAATGAAAGCCAATCCTGAAAAATATAAGTTGACATTTTTCAACTGTAAAGTTGAGTCCCCAGTGATACTAGACGGCTGTATAATTCAACCTGAAAAAGTAGTCAAACTTTTAAGCATTAATATTGACGAAAATTTGAACTTTTCGATACACACAGAAGAAAACTGTAAGAAAGCTGGCAGATAGTTGAGCGCTTTGAGAACTCTTTTCCAGAGGCATTGAGAATAACCAGAGACCTCAAAACTTTCAGAGATGGCATACGAGCTTATTTTTCCATTTAATTGAGAGCATAATTAGATGTAGGTCCCTCGAAAATGTGATATAGTAATTTAACTAATAATAAATGGCAAATGTTTTTTACGCAACTTTTAGCCATATAATTTATTTTTTCATATACATTATAAGTTTTCTTATATATTCTGTAATCTACTTTTATGTGCCAAAATGGTTTATGTAACTTTTAACCATATATGTTCTCATTTACATTATTTGTATTTTATAAGTATTTTTCTATATAATCCTTACTATTTTTTGTACATTTTATGTTAAATTCCTGCCAGCCAACCTGCTTGTTTTAGCTGTTATATTTTTTGTTTATTTTATATGTCGCTTGTAGGCCTACTAGCTCGTTAGAGTTAATCTTATATGTTTTACTACGTGCGACTTAAAATAAAACTTATCTTATCTTACTGTTTCCAAAATTTGTACAAATATCCTCTGGATGTTTCTTAATGCTCCATCCCAAAGTCAGCCAAGTAAAATGTTATAATTTATTATATACCTCACCACCCCCCTCCCCCACATATTTTAAACTGCCAACAAGTTTTTTTTGTTATTTGGGATGTCCTTGGGACATTTGGATGGGTGGCTTAGCATCATACAAAAAATTGCACGAGGCCTTATTTCGGTGGATAATGGTGCCCGACTATGTTGTATACTTTAGATCTGGTAATATTCGTGAGGTTTTAATTTTCGCGAATTTCCCGAGGAGGACAAATTCGCGAATTCAAGAATCCTGCAAAAATTATTATTATAAAAGCGCAAATCAAGAAAAATAAAAATTCGAAAATTCAAACCCGCGAAAATTACTAGATCTACAGTAGTTAATTGCATTTTGGATCGTATTTTACAGTAATTTAATAATAAAATGTTCTTATATAGTGCAGTTCCAGTCCGTGGGTCTGCTCAATGCGCTTCACATATACTAAAAGTTTATTAAAAGTTTTAAATCAAGTAAGGCATGTTTAAAAGTCAAATGCCTGTATGAAAAGATAGGTTTTCAGGTTTTGTTTGAAAGTGTAGGACTTGAAATGATATAAGGGGGCAGATTGTTTCATAATATGGGACCAGCTATATTTTGTCCAGAGACTACCTTTGTAGTCTATGGTTTTATCAAAGTAACCTATAACTGACACACGCCAGTAATCAGGTAGGCCTACCGGTAGTGCAGTATACCAGCGTGCGAGTCAGTTGACTGTATGTATTACTTTTATTTTTGTTAGTGTGTCATTTCTTCACATTTATAACATATATTTGTTTAGTGTTACCCCAGCAGGCACAACGGCGTAGTTTCAACGTTGAAACGACGTTGAAAAATGGCAAAATAACGTCTGAACGACGTTGAAAAAAAGGTTTCATATGAAAATTGTTCCAACGTCATAATTTCAACGTGATTTCAACGCAATTTCAACCTGATTTCAACATCATTTCAAGCATGACGTCGATACGACGTTGTCCAGACATAATGATGTCATTTTTTCTTGTTAAAACGACTTCGAAAATAAGACGTTGAGGCAAAGCTATATTGAGGTTAGCCGACGTTGCAACGAGATTTCAACCTTATATCCACGTTGAAACGACGTTGTGTGCCCACTGGGACGGTAATTAAAAGGTGTAGGCCTATGATTCTTCTAGAGTTTATAGTGAAGATTTTTTTATATTATTTTTTCAATTTAGACTACATTATAAAATACATTAGGCTATAAATATATATATTATACATATATTTTTTAAATTTTAGTTTGTTTAATCATGTGGGCCATTGCTATGCGCCATTGGTAATGTTAGATAGGCCTATACGCGATGAACGTCAGCGGCAAAGTGATTACACAGTTGGAGTCAAACGACATTAGTGTTGAGTCAGTGTTCACTAGTCCGTAATAACGGGTATCTCGAAAACCCCTTCGACCCCCTCAACCCTCGACCTACGACCCTCGACCCACGACCCTCGACTTATTTAAAAAAAAGTTTTTGTTTGTTTATATAATTATAACTTTTGTATAATAATACCATTCGGGAAACTCATATAGGCCTACTGTGATGCTAACCTGGCTATCAAGTGATGTTGGCTGACCGTCTGCTACGCTGGTCCAGCATTCACCCGACGTTGGTTTAATGTATCTTGTTTAGCATACTGGGTGGCCATGGATTGGCGCGATAAGATATGCATATGGCACTGATTTTTGGTCAATAAAGGCTCAGATCAGTACGCGTCGCCAGATACAGGCCGAGCCGAAGGCGAGTGCCTGTATCGGCGACAAGTGAGCCTTTATCGACCAAAAAGCAGTGCCATATGCATTTTATCGTACGACCACCCACATATTTAACTGATAATTATAATATTTAGACTACAATATGCGTCAGAATAACGTAAATAATTCGCAACCGGAGCACAAGTTTTGGTCGATACAGGAAGTTATCAGCACAAGTCTTGTGGTCGATAACACCTGTGGGAGTACGATAATACACAATAAAACTATATAATAGTTTTATAAATACACATAGACCTACAGCTGGCCAAACACATTTTAATGTTGGGTCACTGTTTACGACGCTTGCCTAACTTTAATCCAAGCATGGGATTGAATGCCTCTTGTTTTTTGGTGCGTAAAAAACACTTGCCAGTCATATCACCCGCATATCATTTGCCAGCTTCATCCAGTCACACGCATTGGCACCTGCATCGCAAGTGGTGTGCAGGCGTTACTGAGCTTGGGCCAGCATGAATCCAACATTGGTTCAATGCTTCGTGCTTGCTGTGATTAGCTATCATTGGACTGGAACAATGTTGGACCAGCGTTAATGTAGGACAGTGGAGGGACTCAGATGGCAGTATATACGCCTAATCAAGTGCCAGCATAATTATATTGCGTATCGTGCCTCTCCTCAAAATATACATGAGGCGTTCAGCTAATGTCGTCGCAGACATTGATCTGATATTGTTTCCCGAATTTTATAAACAGACTAGCAAAAAAAAAAAATCAAGTCGAGGGTCGAGGGTCGTGGGTCGAGGGTCGTGGGGCGAGGGGGTCGAGGGTTTTTTCGAGATATCCCGTAATAACTCTGTGTGCGATAAACGATGAGTGAAAGCGTCATTTCGGAGTGTTCACTCCCATGTCTTCTTGGGTTTAGATGAGAACACAACGCAAGTAAAATACGAATTCATAAGATTTCTTAGATATAAAGTGGGACGTTTCTTCGGTGCTAGCAGCTACAGAATTTATTTTATATTAATGATGCAATTAAAATATATTTTTTAGTAAAGATAAATTTTCTTCGCCGCGTCAATGACTGAACTAATGAATAAAAATAATATATAAGCGTAGATCAAGACGTTCCGCTCGACGGGCGATAATACATGTAATAAAGAAATAAAGTGAGTATGAAACGCCGACGGGCTCAGAATTAAGTATACATTTTGCTGCAGATTTTAGTCGGCAAAAGCTCACAATTCACAACATATTATTTATTATAAACAC